>OX104061.1:47471744-47700242 GCA_944474145.2 Dicrocoelium dendriticum
TTGGGCCTGCATTTCTTCTTCTCGTGTGTTTCGTGACATTTGTTTAAACGCTTACATCTCGTTATTTGCTTGACCAGTGCCCGTCACTCTAAATGGATGTTCGCTTTACGCTTGGAGTCCCATGATGCTATTTTTAAGGACAAATGCGATTCGCTCTTGGTACACGGTTGCATATTCGCAGTTGCGTTGGACTATTTTTCCTTCTGCCGGTTGGCTCAAATGTAGGTTAGTAGCTTCCCTTCATTTCGTCTTCGAAAATATATAAGCAACTGTGATTTCTGTATACAAGTCTCTTTCTGCCTCGTCTTTGGACTTCTTCTTGCGGTCGTGGGGCGAAGGCGTCCGCGGCAACGCAACAGGACACGACCCTATGTTTGACATGTAGTGTCGTGTGAAGTATAAGCGGGCTCCGGTTCGTACCATCTTTGCGACAGACAGTCAGCTACGCTCAGAGGAAGCGATTACATGTGAGCTGCAACACGTCTCGTCTACAATACGCGAAAATGGACGTCTGGAGTAGTTTCTAGCAAGCACTCAAACGGGAATGCGAAAACCGGGAAAGAACGCATGCCCGACCTCCCTAAGTAAACGTGTTCATAATAATGCCATACAAAGGAAAGTAAAATGATAGGAGATTCAGATATCGTCTCCGTCAATCGATAACATAGTACGCTGCTGAGCGTGTGGTTTGGCACCAAGTTAAGAAGTAGCAACCAAACAAGTACCTCCTTCCTACTATACCGGCCGCAGTAGTAGATGGAAGCTCTTTTGTCAAATAATCTTGTCCTACGAGTGAGATATCTAGTTTCTCTCCAGCAGTGCATGGACAGCCGTGGAACACTATCATTTGTCTCAGTAAGCCATAACTCTCGTTGTTGTACAAGAAAACGAATCAGTGACATTATAAAATAAGCAGCCGAACGTTCGATGTGTCAAAATCCAGCAAGCCGATGACGCGCTAAAGCAGGATAAGATATTTTGCCATGATTCCACAGATGCACCGACTCATCTCTGAAATCAAGCACATACAGTTGATGGGGAGGACACATGAAAATCAAGCAACCCTACGAATAACAAGTAAAATAAGGGAGTTGGTCTGACTCCTCCGTCAAATAACCAACCAACGCCTGTCATTGATCATTGAAATTGTGGACGAAATGCAGACAAATATAAGAAGATAAATTGAGATTGATCTTGCAAGAGCATGACATCACCTGTGCGTGTTTATTCTGTGCCAAATATTGCTAAAGTTTTTCACTTGCTGAGAAATATGCCCATTATTCTTATTCTTATTATGCTTACTCTCATTATTATTATTATTACTTTCATGCGGCATATTGTTTCGAGTTGAGACAATACTAATCTGGAGCCTAACTGTGCTACCGGTACTGTGCACCTTGGACCGAGCACAAATTGTGCGCTCGATACTACTCGGACAAGGGCTGAAAATTTGGCACTGAGGCACCGGCTACCGGCCGGGTCAGAATACCAACCAATGGTAACTCTTTCCGACAAACGATGTGTTAAATTGATTTTGCCTGAGAAGGTGCAAGCACTTTATCCAAGGTTGACCAGTTACACTCAGGCGTATTGTTGGTGTTGGTAACTTCTAGCATTGACACTGTCATCCCTGCCTGTCTCCCGTTAATAGTAATGTGTCAAGTTACTCGGGAGCATACCTGTCCCCCATAGACGCTTACACCTAGCTCTGTGCTTACATCCAGGTAGTTCCTTTGGCTAGCGTCCCATGACCAGTGAAAGGCTGACTAATAGTGCCTGCATGTGAACCTTCAGGGAGAGAATGAATTGATGCCCGGGCGACCTTGAATGAGCATCACGTTATTTGGCTTTTCTTAACACGCTAACTTATTAGCACTATGCGTGAGGTGTCCTGTAAAACGGTATAGAATTGCGCTGTATTTAACGAAAACCAGTTAATTATACATTTCTCCGCGAATTTCATCCATAACATTTACAAATTTGTCTAAAAGGAATTATGCTCCTCTATTGGAGCACTTCCAGTGATCTCTCGGGATAGTCCCTAACGGTACCAAGCTGCATGAAACAAACGCAAACGGTCCTAAATATGCATACTGTTTGTTAAGTGACCAACACGAAATCAACCGAGAATATTACGGATGAGTACAGAGAGTGTTATATACGCTTTTGGATGATTTAGAGTTGGTCACTAAAGATCAGTGCAAGTTAGTGGCGTTCGTGACCTTTGATCTCATTTGAAAGCATTAAGAACCATCTAAGATCAATGGATGAACTTGTATTACCCAGATAGGAACTTGAAATCGCCATGGATAAAATTGCCTGCGAAAAGTTATAGGTCAGCTGACAGCTGTACGAATTACCAACGTGGAGTCACGTGTTTTAATCACCTGTTCGGTGCCATTCACCCCAGCCCACGTTTGCAGCTGCGTTAGGCTAGTGATTAGCTCTCTTCCCCCTATAGAACACAACACAGAAGCTTCAACGAGATAAATTGCCCCCAGCCTGGCCACTTTGCTTGGAACTGCAGCCTGGACTTTTCCTGCGTATTATCTGTCTGATATGATGCACCTCACCATTGGCAACACACAAATTTCAGTCGCAGAATTACGTTTTGGGATCCGTTTGTACTGGTACATCAGTTTTTCACTTCACTTATCTTTAATTGCGCACTGGTACAAACACGCTCGGCAATGTTGGTAATAAATGGTAAAGAATAAAAACAGATGCACAACGGCGTCCATTTTGTTACGAGCAACAGAGCAAGGAGAGAAAATTTATTCCCGACCGAGAACCATGGAGGGTTCAATAACATTACATGAGAACCTTTTTACATTTATTCACCTCGCGAATTTAGTTATCGTTTCTTAATCATTTTATAGCCTTTTACAACAATCGCATAAGAACTACAGCATCCTTCAAAACGTTTGATCTAACCTGGCCAGTGGTCTCTATCTGCCGGAGATTGGGTTCAGAAACTATGCATTTGGTGAACAGCTGTGTTCCTTTCATTTCTGCGAAGTTGACTCCTTGTTTCCTCTTACTGTTCGCCACTTGAAACATTTTCCAAAGAAGCTAAGCGTTGACCCCTTCACTCCGACCATTGCTGTTGGACCGGAACATAAAGTAGCGCAATCCATTAGAGCACTCTGGGTGGAACCCGGTATGTGCTTTCAGAGCTACTCATACCATGCAGGTTATTGATTACCAGTTAGACAAGCATATCATCAGTGATTTTCACATCAGTGGCTGTGAAATTTCTGTTACTTTCTTATTCCAAAGCCTAGTGGTAAGAGACAACCCTCTGTGGTTTACGACCTCACAGTTTGAGTGGCATAAAGCGTCTACGTCAAGTGTTTTCTCTGATGATGGGCGAGCACGGCCGGGGCTCATCTGCATTCTACTGCTTAGATCAAGCTACACGGCCCGTGGTCAAATGAGTGTTAACAAATCCAACTCTCACCTGCGGTTGGCTGCGGTCGCAGGTGTGTAGTCTACTACACATAAAATACATGTGCAAACCGTTTCATTTCTTCAAAGTCCTAATGTGGTAGGCCTTAGGTAGCTCGCTATAAGACACTGCAATCACAGTCTTAAGCTGAAATTGCTCCCCACCTCCCTGTGGCGTCAGGCCTTTGAGCCAAAGACTCATCGTGGATTCCATTATGCCAAATTGCTTTATGGGTAAGTCTGTTAGGTTTGTGTCTATAAGTGGGGCACCCAAAAAACTATTTATTCTGGATGAGCAGCCATGGAGTATAATGGGTCCACAAGACAAAAAATAATACTCTCTGCTCATTGTCTTTCTCTCGCCTTACCACCCCACTTATCCGCCGTTATTGAGGAAGACACCATCGCTATTTCGTAACTGGGACTCTCCTCATTCCAACACAAGTCAGAAATAACACCAGCGTAAAGAGTGAAGCGTTAAACAGCATAACAAAATTTTCGGAATATACTTAGTTGACGTAGATATTTGTGACAAGCCCAGCTATCGACCCGCATTTTCTATCGTCCGTTCTTGACAACTGTCAACACGTGTCATTTCTTTGCTTGGATTGGCAGTCATACGTCGCTATTAATGAATGTTATCTCAGGACACCCATTTCCGTTAATAACATTTTGGATACGCGTGCCTTGTCCTCGCATCCTCTATAAGTTTGTGGGGTGCGAGCATTTTGTGGTAATGCAACACAAAGTAACCAGCAACAGTATTTTTGTTCGACCGAATTAACTTCATTTGGATAAAAGTAAGACAACTATTTGAAAAACTACATGCTGGTACCACTAAATTTCTGCCAGTATGCGAATGAGTTCATGGCTGACCAAATTCCTGAAAATCCTAGAGCACAGGGAAGAAATAGAGTGCTTCCTGTATTACTGTGCAAGCAGCGAATAATGATGTTCACTGCTCCTATTCCCAATTTTATATTTACCCCAGCAGTTTTCATGTCTACGCACCCACTGGTTTTCTCACCTGACTGGTTACAATCCCCTCCCTGACTATATTCTTCGCCTAGTCATATACTTTGTCGTCCCAATGGCGTTGGTTTTCATCTAATTTGGGTTAATCAGATTTCTTGTCAAGACGTGCTTCACTCAACTTTTCTGTCACCCATTGGGAATTGCTAGAGTTGACAAGATATATCAGAATGACCGGATGATAAAGCTGCAGCATTCGGCTGGCGCGCAGAGTGATATGTTCTAGATTTTAGTGGCACGATTGTACCAACCTCACAAATTTGGGATCGAGGTGCTCAGTCTGGAAATGTGCAAGGGACGAGTTCGCGATTTTAAACAAACCTAATGTTTCAAATGGCTGTTAACTTCAGCGTAAGACTCAGAAGACAAATGAGACGACATTCTATCAGGCAAGGACGGCTAGTGCCTCAAGATTTACGTTGCATGTTAACTATGAGAAGTACTTGATCAAAGTGCATGTTTGCAAAACTAAATGTACGCCAGTAAAAGCAACAGACGATAAAACATTGCGGACCAAGAAGCGCGCGCGAAATCAGTTTCGCTGGAGGATGCGATTGGGAATGAAGTCCATCCATGATGATGACTCCTTCACTGTCCTATTGTGCGATCTGCAGCCTCACATCCTTAGGCTCTTGGAGGCCATCGTTATCGATCGCGAGCGACCAACGCTATGTATTCAAAAACAGCTGACTGTGACTTTAAGCCTACCCTGGTAGCGCAAATACGGAGCTATATACGATCACTTTGACATTGTTGGTTGTTTATTTACATATCATTGCTGAATGTTTGTGCTTGAAAAGAATGCATGAAATGGCGACGTCATCTCACAATCTACGTCTTCTAATTTGCCAGATTGGAATTATAAGGGGACCAACGTGTTTCGAATTTCTCCAACAAGAATTGTTCTTCGGCACTTGAGTGGTTACACAGTGGTAGTGTCCTGAGGCAAACTCTATCAGTATCAGTGCGGTAACTAGCGCAGGGTTCTGACGAGCTTTCTCTAGGTTCACTGCAGCTTGCCCAGTGGATGCATCAGTGTTATGAGTGAAACTCAGTTGGTTCACGGTGAATGGGCATCAAAGACCTGAGGACCAACCGGTTGTTAGTTTCGCAGTTTAAGTCGACCCATCGTGAGATATATGTTTGAGGTGCGTGCGGCGAAAGCTGCGCAAGTTTGGCGGGCTCTACCAGCTCCGCAACGAAAAGTATGCCCGGTCTGGATTCACCCGTACCTAAACAGGAACTCGCGCGCGCGTACTCCATTTCATTAACCGGTAGTGACCAGAGGAGCTTAGTACGCAGATGGAAACTAGCAGAAACGTTTTTAGATGAATTTTGTGTTATATCACCCCGCTTTTCACAACGTGGCCCCCCTATATCTTTTTTCATCCAAGGGCCCCCTGGGGACCAAATGGCCCCTGTTGAGAATAGCTGGGTTAGCCAACCACGGAGCAGACATTGACAATTCAGCATAGCGCGTGCGCTTTCTTGCCTAGGTTGAGTTGCCGCCGTCTGTCCTATGGCATGATGATTGGCCCACCGCGCATGCATGTGCTGCGAATTCCGCCACAGCACATGCGCTGTGCGATACGAGCTATCAGAATGGCTCAGTACCGGACCATCGTACCCATCGCCGGACAGCTGAATGAAAGCATGACAAGGAAACTGGCTGGAGAACCAATACTATAAATCGCTGCAGTTGGTGTGTGCCTGTCCGTTCGCAGTCGCAGCCGAGTAAGCTGCTCGTGTGCTTTGGATCATGTGGCCGGCTGCATCTCATCCCTAGACTGGCCATCAGGCTGTTCAGTTTGGGGTCCAATCTGCATTACACATGCGACTACACCAAAGGGAAGAGTGACAAGTGTGACAATGAGGACAACTGCAATCGTATGGACGCTTGTAGTCATGTCGATTGGACGGTTTGAGTTTAGAGGGAGCGCATCGAGCTTCTTTCGGGTGTGCATTGGTTCCGCATGGATTGCTCTAGTCCAGTGTTCTCGGACTGCCCTATTAAGCCCTGCCGAGATCGTTTTGCTCTGCTATCTGAGCAATTGCAGTTCTGTTGCTAGGCCAAATTTTTTCACTGTAGCAGCGCCCGGATTAGTTCGGAGACGAATTGCTTTCATCAGTACGACCTATGCTTCATCTCCTGACTGTGGTATTCCTTCGTGTTTCCTTGATTCATCTAGTGTACCGGGTGTTGTAGGGCGAACAAAGCGTGTCATTCTGTCAGGTTTACTCTCTGTCCTTTTTAATGTGTACATGAAGTTCCACTGTTTCCCATCCTGTAACCTTTTGCCTTGGACGGCTTTGCTCCGGACTCATGCATGCTGATCATCATCGCTTTTATTAAACACGTTAGTTGAATTTGAAATATAACGCAACTATTGTGCCGCAGTACATTAGAAAAGAAATTAAGGCCCGCAACCGAGACCTATCGGCTGAGTCACCAGTAACGGAGGGACATTGTTCCGGAGAATTAACAGCCGGTTATTGTGCTGAACAATCGTCATATTGTGCCTACTGAGGGAAATCGCTGTTGGAAGGGAGGCTAAACGGGAAGCGGAGAGACAATGTAACTCACAACAGGAACGCAAACGAGGTCGGCCCCATGGTCATGTCTACAATTGTATCCATACTAGTGCAGATAACAGCACAAAATTCATGATCTTAGATGATGTTATGCTTTTCGGGGAGCGTTTGGTTGTACGAGCAACGCTGACTGCTTCTATTTTGACAGCAGCCCATACTACGATGAATAATGCTTTTAGCTTACGGATAACACAACGGACAAGCATGTTGCCGGTCCTCTGCAGTATCGGATGTACCGTGAGGTATCGAAGAGGCAGACGTTACGAACTCCTCATTAGGAGCGGTGCCTCACGCCGAGGTGGGAGCAACCGAAAGCAGGGTATTTAACTGTGGATCAGTATTCTTACGGCCGGGCTGGTTGCGTTGTTTTGAATCGGAGTTTAAAGCTCGGCAATGGGTTTGCGGCACTGAAACGTCTGGGTAAATTGAAGCAGTCCCTACTGCGGCTGCCCACGCTAGCATCTCCGCCAGTCTGTAGCAAATATGTACCAGCACAGCTACAGATTTGATGATTAGAACAGCCTTACACTCGTTTAGGATAAAACGCTTTTGACACCTTGCTTAGTGTCAGGTGAGCGTATTTAAGGCATAATTGTTTCCAACTGCTGGAATTGCTAATCCAAGCTGTACACGCATAACGCCGCCTTTTCCGCCGCAATTAACCTTCGATTATGACACCTTAGGCTTATCTATTTGGGCCGTTTCGGTCGTAACTTTATTTGCGTTTCCGTGGATAACGGTATCCACGTGGCCTATCCGATCAAGTCATCGCAAAACTTGTCGGTCAAGGTGGTAATGAAGCGTAACTACACTAGTGGAGTGAGCATGGACTCGAGTTGACCTGATACTGTTGTACACAAATCCGGCGAAACACGCCGGCTGGCTAAAGTAAATGGCGGACAAAGGCTTGGACGCATCAGAAAGCAGTTCTTCTGTAAACGAACATGTACATCGATCATCGCGACTGCACACCCATTGGTCAGCCAAGAGATCGACGAGTTTAGTTCAATGGACAATGAACAGTGACTTTATACAGGTTAAGTAGCGCTAACTTACAAGCTCCTTTGGCTGATCTGGTGAATTATCAGTATCCGTTACTAAAAAATTGCAGTTACTTTGTTTGCTGTAGGAAGCGTGAACTTATAGTTTTTGAAGCATTAGCTCAGCACTACGCAAATATTCACAGATCTAGTAGATGAAAATAATAAATCCAATATATCTCCCGGGAGAGTAACGGAGAGGTATAAGTAACAAAATGCAAGTGGCCGGATGTGTCATCTAACCGACCCTTAACTATGGCTAGGTAGGTGCAGAAACGACTGCTTCGGGAGTATATCTCAAGGGTGAAGTACGCGTATTAAAAAGAAATTTCTATGGCGCTCAGACGACTAAGCTGTTCTGATAATTTCGTGGGTGGACTACTCAGGTTCGTGGTATTGCAAGGTGGCAGTAAAGACCGGCACGCATCGTTTGCACTGTGTACAATCAAGTGTGATATTATCCGGTCGCCTCGTAATCGGCGATACGGTCCGCTGAATAATCCCAAGGGTTTCAACAGTTGCTAGTATAGTAGATTGCTTATGCCAATGATATATTTGGATGCTCGATGTTGAAGCTACCCCAGTGTATTAAGGTCGTGATTCAAGCAAGCATGCCGGGCTTGAATTGCGTATCCCACATAGGGCAAACATAACCACTGTGCATCTGTCAGAAAAGTGTGATGTTTATTTGTTCGAGCAACGGTCGAAATAGCCCAACGTTTTGGTTACCAGTATTCGATGCCTGTTCCGATTATCCGGAACAACCCAAGTCATCTTGAACCAGAATATTTAAGCTGCCTTCGACGGATGATCGCTGCAGTACTTACGTTCCTACCCTGTAGCAATATGCACTCTGGTGGAGTATGAAAGGTGCCCTGCACTTGCTCACTTCGAACTGTAACAGATTTTAGGTTGACCACCTATGTACCAAATCTAGACAGCATTTAATCAACCTCTGCTCGGATTCCGCATGACTCCTGCACTATATTTTCATATCGTTGACAAACGATAGATAATTTGAAACGATTCTCTGGGCAAGGTTATTAGTAACCAACGAAAAGCTTCTTGGACCTTGCACGGCACACCAAAACTGTATCGTGCTGGTCAAGTATGATGTTCCGGACTCTAACCTCTGCTTGTCGTTGAAGGAGAAAGGAGATTACTCAGTTTAAGAGAGGATGATCAGTATCATGATATTTTACCTTGGTAAGGAGAGCCCGATTATTTCAGTTTAGCGCTACGGGATCAGATGAGAAACCATCAGTTGCATAGTTGACTGCGACTACTGCTAAATGCGTCAAACAGATGATACAAAGCTCGCTGAATGGCTCTGAATTCATCTGTAAAAAGGATAAAGTTTTGAAGGAGTACCTGAAAAGTAAGGTATTTCGCGCGTGTGGCGTGGCCACTACTATAGCATTAGCGAGAAGAATACGGTAATGAAGTGTGGGGATACTGTAGGACTAGTAAATACTAGACCGGCACGGTGCACGGAAACAAGAGTAGATATCAGAAGGCAATTGGAGTCGGACACAGCGGAGTGTATTTGATGGAGTACAAAAAGACGCGGACGGATGAAGCGAAACCAGAGCAACCACGTTAGCCCGGGAACTTACAAGGCTGTCAAGTGTTAAGCCGGATGTGGGTCAACATGGGCGTAATGTAAGGGATATTAAAACAAGAGAGAATGGTATAAAATTAGTCATAAGCGAAACTGTACGCAAAAGAGAACAGTTACTTTTTGGGGCGCCACAGAGCTCCCCCTAGAAGGTTGAACGAAGGACACCTTGGAAGTGGAATATAGCGGGTGAATCAAAGTTGGTTGAGCAAAATCGTGCCGTGTGTGGGCGTTCTGGTGAAATGGAGTTTCGCCCCGGAAGTCGGAGTGCGCTGCGCCGTTTGTGATCTATTATTTATTGATTGCATGGCAGGGTGCATTTAAACGAGCCGTTGATGCGCACTAGTCGGACTACAAAATCAGATTAGCCCAGAAAAAGGTCGACAGAACCTCAACCTCTGTTGCTACCAAGCGGTGCGCTTGGGAATGGTCTCTCCCCACGCCGCATCCCGCCCCGCGCCAAAACGATCCTCGTCCCAGGGAGAAACGACCATGGTCTCACGAAGAAGCGACCTACGTCCCGCAGAGAAAGGACCTACCTTCGTGTCAGAATCCTCCTTGACTGCGCCGATTCTTGAAAACATTGCTCTTGTGGATCAGTCGATCGAAGGGGAGGGTTAGGGCGTGTAGCGATGAGAAAATAGAAAAGCACGCGCAGAAAGCATCAGAGAGAACGAACGAATGATCTGCGTGTTTAAATTTTTTGTTTGTTGAATATATTTTAGAAAGAGGTTTTGCGGCTGTTTTTTAACTTTTGTTTTCAGAATGTTAATCGACAAAAAACGTGGCAAATAGTTACATTAGCTAAAAACTTAAACTTTTTTACACTGTGCATAGTCGAAAAAGCGAATGGGCTTACGCACCTCTCAACCACAGCGATTGGTCGTGGAAGGCGACGGACTAGATTCGGGAGATATTGGGACGGCTGATACATGTAGACCGGGTTCGTGGTCTGGTTGAACTACGCTAGGATTCTGAAACTTTGTGCGGTGAGTTGTGTAATCGCAAGAAGTACTACCAGACGAAGTATGCGAGGTGATTACTTCCATAAAGACGGGCTTCAGACTGTCGATGGTGACGTCTTCGCGTCGGCCATGGCCGTCAGTAGTGCACGTCCCATTAGTACCGTGTCGCACTTTGAAAGGTACTATGTACGGCGACTGAAGTGGGTGTCGAACACCATCTGTAAACTTAGACAGCTTCTCGGGCACATACACTGATGAGGGTATGCGGGTGTTTTCCGAGCTGGCTGATTTGGCTGCAAACGTTTCATCGTCAGGCTAGCCGACATCATCAGTGCGATTTATGCGGGCCACTTACGTACACTGGTGTCTTCTGTGATCGAGGAGCGGGTAGACGTAGCGCACGCAGCTGGTGAGCCAATCGATCGGTGTAACCTCCGTCGTCAAAAGTGGAAGTAGACAGGGCTGGTGCTACCAGCTGTCCATCATCATCATCATCATCATCATCATCATCATCATCATCATCATCATCATCATCATCATCATCATCATCATCATCATCATCATCATCATCATCATCATCATCATCATCATCATCATCATCATCATCATCATCATCATCATCATCATCATCATCATCATCATCATCATCATCATCATCATCATCATCATCATCATCATCATCATCATCATCATCATCATCATCATCATCATCATCATCATCATCATCATCATCATCATCATCATCATCATCATCATCATCATCATCATCATCATCATCATCATCATCATCATCATCATCATCATCATCATCATCATCATCATCATCATCATCATCATCATCATCATCATCATCATCATCATCATCATCATCATCATCATCATCATCATCATCATCATCATCATCATCAATGGCAGTACGTCAACAATTGTAACTGATGCTTCGCTGTCATACAAACATGAGGACCCATGAAATAAAGAATCAGAAGAGGGAGAGAAGGGGGATTTACTTGAAAACCTTAATGCCCTAAGCAAACTTTCAGGGTAAAGGCGCCTACACCTTGTGTAGACAACATACCGTCGTGCAATAATAAGGCGGCATTGGCGAGACAGCTTCCTTGCGGCTTTCACTACCACGCGTCATAATCAGCTATTACTCCGCAGATAACTCAGCGCCAAACACACTTTAAACAAGCAATCCGATTAGGAGACGGCAGCAGACGCGCCACTGGTGTCGGTTGCGAGCCATGTCCTCTAAAGTCTCGAGCCAAGCACAAGGGGAGTCATGTGGACTCCAGCCCGGAAGGCGAGACGGACCAACGGCACCCAGTTTGGTCGTCAATAACTTCATTTCCCGCTGCCAAGTCAACTTCTGTCCACCTCGAGCCTTGCGCCACCCTACACCTGGCAGACTAAACAAGACCCTCCTAGGTAACCGGGGACCCGGCATACGTAGCACGTGCCCGAGCCAATGCAACTTATTCAGTACTATCAGTTGCTCTAGGGAGCTAACATGGTTATCGCTACCTAGTACTCGCCTACGAACATCATGGTTGCGGACACGTTGGTGCCATCCGACTCCAGCTCTGCTTCGCAGACAAAGATGATCAAAGACTTGAAGGCGCCTCAGATTTTCAGACCGAAGGGGGCAAGTCTCAATACCATAGAGCAGAACCGCCCTCAACTTGACCTTGTATACCCGGCCTTTCAGACGGAAGGAAACTCCCTTCTGTCGCCAAAGATGCCGCAGGTTCAAGAAGGTAGCTCAGGCTTTTGCAATGCGTGAGCTAACATCAGTTTCTATGCGCCCATCATTGCTGATGCAGCTGCCAAGATAAGTGAAATGATCAACCACCTGGAGTTCCTCGTTAGCAAGCGTCAAGTGGTCATTAAGTGGCTGGTGGTCCTGCAGCAACACTTTGCACTTTGAAGATGCGAAGTGCATACCAAATAATGAGAACACTCTGGACAGGCCATTCAGGGTTGATTGTGCCGCCCCAACACCGTCGAAAAGCAAGACGATATCGTGCGCATAATAGCGATCAACTATCTTTTCACCAGGCAGTACTTCAACGCGTACATCGTGAGATTCCGCAAAGAAACACTCCATGATAGAATCCACGACGAAATTGAACAAAAATGGGGAAATCGGACAATCCTGACGAACGCCACTTGTGGTCGGAAAGCTATCCGATAGGCCACCGTAGACACTGACGCGGCCTGTAGTGTTGGCGTACATAGCACGAAGGATGTTCACGCATTTCCTGGGGACATCTTTCCGCGCCAGTATTTCGAACAGAATCGATCGATCAACTGAATCGAAGGCACGCTTGAAATCGAGGAACACAGCTATTGTCGGTCTGCGGTATCCGTGGCGTTGCTCTAGCACCTGCCGCAAAGTGCATATATGGAGTCTATACAGCCACGTTCTGGGTGAAAACCGGCCTGCTCTTCCCTAATCCGAGATTCCCGTTCCGCAGTGAGGCGACGAACTATTATCGAGGCTAGTAATTGTGTCACAACTGGCGTTAGGCTAATACCCTGTGGTTAGAACAGTCTGTGCGACTGCCCTTCTTGTATATCGCCACTATAATCGATTCACTCCAATTAGCCGGGACACTTTCTTCCTTCCAAATACGTTCGAATAAGGAGGTCAGTGCTTTGCGGAGGACCTCACCTCCATCCTTAAATAGTGCAGGTGAGAGGGAATCGGGCCAGCGGCACGGAAACGATTGAGGGCTGTGATCGCGTTTCGGACCTCGGCCTCCGACGGAGGCTCTAAACTAACCGTCCATGGCTCGTCCTGCATCAACTGAGTAGGAAGAGGTCTAAGAGCAGGGGGCCAACTGAACTAATTTTGAAAGTGTTCCGCCCAACGAGCTATACGGCGTTCCTTATTATGTGTCAGTGCACCGACGCTGTCTCTCATCGTCTCACTGACGCCTAGTTTCCTGCGACCAGTGGTGCGGATTAGCTGGAAGAGCTTCCGGTAATTGCCTACTGCTCCTGCCTTCTCCAATTCTTGAGCTCTACTCGTCCACTAGTTTTCCTTGTCAGTACGTAGGCTCTGTTTTAGTTAACGCCTAATAGCCCGTCTGGTCACATTGTTTTCAGAGACAGCCGGGAGGTGTTTACTAGATTCCAACAGGTTCACCAACCACTCGGATATCCAGTGACGGGTGCAGTGACGATTGATAGTGTCACAAGCAGATGCTCCTGCGTCCTGCATGGCGGCCGAGATCCTATTCCACTAAAGCTCAGTGTCATTAGGACAAGACATCGGAAGTTCGGTATGCGGTGCTTCTTGATAGGCTTGCCTGACCGAAGACTGAGACAATTTCTCCGTTGATAATCGCGGGAGAGTTTTGGTGCGCCTCCCGGTAAAGTTCATGGAGAAACGACAGTTTACCAAGGCATGACCAGAGTCGACACAGGTACTCCAGTACTAGCGGCAATCCAGTATGGAACCACGCCACCTGTAACTTATGGCTATGTGGTCAATTTGGGTCCATCGCTGGCCAGCTACAGGTGGACGCCAAGTGGCACTTCGACGCCCACTGTGTCTAAAAGCAGTGCCACTAAGAAACAACTGGTACTCCGCACACAGTTGCAGCAGACGCTCACCGTTGTCAGTCCGTTGGGAGTTAAGTCCACAATTACCACCCAGCTGAGTTTCTGAAGATCTCAGGCGCCCTACTTGAGCGTTCATATCCCCAGCAAGTACTATAATATCTGAACTAGTAGCACTGCGTAGTAGCGCGTTCAGTTCGTGATAGAAAGTGTCCTTGACTGCAGTAGAACTGCAATCGGTGGGAGCATAAACGGAAATCACAAACCAACAGCGCTTTGTTTTACTTCGCGAATTCACCTTAGCTGATGTCGTCAAACGGGCTGCACATAAACGGCTGTTAACCGGAATCCAATCAACCAACGGTGGCTCAGCCTTAGAGCTTAGAATGATACGTACACCAGTTTGACCCGTGAGTGCTGCATCGGCGGCTTCGGATGCGTGCAAGCAATAATAAGAGGACAAGCCGGGTGCAGTTAATCCAATAACCCCGTTAAGGTCATTGCTCCTAGGTTCGGACACACAACACACATCAACACCCAGTGTGTCCAAGGTGCGTGCGAATGCAGCCTGTTGACCTGTTTGTCTTAGAGTGCGAACGTTGAATGTCGCCATGGAAACGGGATAGCGTGGCCTTATAAAGGACTTTTGCCGATAGGCGTCCGATAGGTGCTGTGGGATGGTGGCTGCAGATGGTTCTACTCCAGTGGCACTTCGGTTGCTGTCAATTAAGCTGGGAATTATAGAAGGTTAGTAATGGGGGTCGGGATGGGAGTAAGAGAAACAGGTGGAAAATGAAGAAGGGAGGCGCCAGCAGTAACATGTTTTCGTCTATCCGGCCTGCTGTATGCAGCAGATAAGGCGACCCTTGATAATCTGCGCGGCGGCCGATGCAGGATGAAGTTAATGTTTGAAGAAAAAGTCATGGTTGTATGTGGGCTGAGATACTGCCAGGGCGCCCAGACCTAGACAGGAGGACGATTAGGGTCCTCATCCAAAGCCTTTGGCTCAAAAGCCTGTCCGCAAGGCAGCAGGGTGGCAATGATTTAGTTGTACAGAAATGTACGCCATCCCATTTCAAGCTCCTAACCTGGAGGACCAGGAGACTGAGTTTGTCTGACCTCTCGTCATTGACCAAGCTGGTAGGAGTAGCTCTCAAGGTGCCCGGAGGCATCACCCAGTATAGCTCAATGAGTCAATGAGGTACGCAAACCGTCGCACCACGTTAAGGTCCAGTCTCATTGTCCGGGCCACCGCAGTGTGCAGCCGTAGACTAGCTGAGCTTGTGTTGCGTCGGAATCCGTCTTAACCGTCTTTCTTAAGCCTGGGAGGACGAGAGGTAGTGTTTCAGACCATGAAGCTTCTGCCCACGCAGGTAGCGCGGCCTTCAATTGGCAATGAAAGCGCTCTACCTTGCAGTTAGCGTTCGGAAGATCCGCCGCCGTCTGTAGGTGGCGACAGCCTAACTCCTTAAGCAAAGTGGCAAATGTCGACAAGAAAGTGACCCTCGATCGGTGGTCACGATGGCGAGACAGGCGCATTGAGCTACCCAGCGCTCTACAAAGGCTTTCACTACCGTTTCCGAAGAGCAGTTAGGTGTGGGAATAGCTTCCGGCCAACTAGTGAATCGATCGACACAGATCAGTAGATATACAGATCCTTTCGAAGGCGACAGAGGACCTACGAGGTCGACGTGCACGTGGTGAAATCATGCATCTGGCTTGGCAAATGTTCCTAAAGGGCTTTTCGTGTGCTTATGCGCTTTCGCGCGTTGACACGGAAGGCAAGCAGCTGCCTTAACATGAATGTCACGATTGACATTGCGCCAGATGAATTTTGCGTTTACGAGGTTAACCGATGCACGAACGTCTGGATCAGACAAGCCGTGCAACGTGTCGAACACGGTCTGTCGAAGCTCACGTGGGACGACTGGGCGCGGCGTGCCCAGAGAGAAATCGCAAAGTATTATTCTGTCGGAGGCTGTCAGTGGAACGGGTCGTATGTCCAGTGAGGGAGACCTGCGTAGTAGATCAACCTCAGGATCGTTGAGTTGCGCTGTGGCCATGGCTGCCAAGTCGATAACAGTGCCGGAGTCAGCGGAGATAGCTTGGATTCCGGAAAGTTCCTCGGCGACGGCGTTGTGCACACCTGAGACATGCCGTATATCGGTCATCAATTGAGCGATACAGTAAAGGTGACGCTACTCTCTAGGAGAGTATCGGTCGGTAGTCGAGCCGAGCACTTAAATCAGGGGTTTGTGTTCGGTGAAGACAGCAAGGAGCGACCTTCTAAGACGTGTCGAAAGTGACGTATCGCTAGGTATTTGACTAGTAGTTCTCTACCGGACGTGCTGTAGCAAGATTCAGTAGGTTGTAGGCGTTTGGAGAAAAACGCTAAGGGCTACTACGTGTCGGCTACTCGTTGCTGCAAAACAGCGCCGACTGCCACGTCCGAAGCATCAGTACTGAGGGACAGTGGGCTGCCGGATCGTGATGTGCTATAGAAGCTATGTTGGCGATAGCCTCTTTCTGCGACTTAAAAACAGCGCGTGCCGCAGCAGGAAATTTGAATTTCTTGAGTTTTCCTCGGAGAAGGTCTGTGAGGGGTTGCATCAGCGACGCTGAGTTTGGTATGAATCGTCGGTAAAAATTGATAAGCCCATCAAACCGCCTGAGCTGTTTGAAAGAATGAGGCTCGGGGTAGTCGATGATGGCTTGCATTTTATCCTGCAGTGGCACGGCGCTTGCAGAGGAGATACGATGGCTGAGTAAGTTGACTAAGTCGACACCGAGCGAACACTTTCCTGCCTTAGTGGTTACCCCGTGTTGAGATAAACGATCAAAAAGTGTTTGTACGTGGCACATGTGCTCTTCTCGTGAAGAGCTCGCGATTAAATTGACGTTGAGATAAGCGTAAGCGAAGTCTAAGCCGCGACAAACTTGGTCGATGAAGCGCTGAAAAGTTTGCGCGGCATTCTTTAGACCAAATGGCATGCGCAGAAACTCGAACAAACCAAATGGAGTCGTCACGGCAGTTTTAGCTATGTCCGCTTCGGCTACCGGAATTTGGTTGTATGCGCGTACCAAGTCGATTTGCTGAAGATATTTTACCTGCCAGACTGGCGGTGAGATCCACTATGTGTGGGATCGGATAGCGATCGGGCGTGGTAACCGTATTCAAGGTTCGATAGTCGCCGCAAGGACGCCAGTCCCCATGACCTTCTTCGGACCATGTGCAGAGGCGACGCCCATGGGCTGTTGGACGGTCTGACGATACCGAGCTGAAGCATGTGGTCGAATTCAGCTCGTGCTGCACGTAGTTTGTCAGGAGCAAGCCGTCTTGACCGGGCGCTAACTGGCTGACCACGCGTGACTATGTGATAAGCGACCTCTGTCGTGACTGGCGGAAGCTCTGCAGCTGGTCGTACCAGTCGCGGGTATTCAGACAGTATGTTGACATAATCTGGTGGTACATCGGCGATTCGAAAAACGGGACTGATTATCGAGGCGTCCGTAAGAACGTCTTCGACCCCTAGTTTAGTACGGTAGTCTCAAAGTTTGTAGCGACCAGCATCAACAAACAACCCAAAATGTCGGAGGAAGTCGATACCGATAATTGCGAAGGGTACAGACGCAACCATGAAGATCCACTGAAAATCTCGGCGAAGATTGAGGTCCAGGTTCATCATGCTCTGACCGAATTAAGTTATCGGAGAACCGTTGGCCGCACGCAGTTTGTATGTAGGCTTTGAGTGCCTGTCGTTCACGTTCGCTTGGATGACGCTGACTTCCGCTCCCGTGTCGATGAGGAACGTGATGGAAGAACGTCGATCCTTAAGGTAAAACGGGCGGTTTGTTTGATTATTGACGGATACGTTGGTCGTGCTAGTATGCGGGCTATTCGCTTTCCCTGAAACGACTGAGTCGTGCCTAATGCATGAAGCCCGACAACGTCTAGCTCTTCCACCATATTGGCGGTGATACCAACATATTTCTTCGACGGGTTTGGTATTATCTGACGGAGAACGTGCAGGGAAAATGTTGCGCTTTCGTGTCGAACGAGACATACTCGGTGCAGGCACAGACGAGCCGCAGTGAACGGTAGCCAAAAGGTGGTCAGCATTTGACCGTGGCACACGCTGCTTTGAAGGCTTCATCGCTGCTATCCTGCTGCGAAGTAGCGCAATTTCCTTATCTTTAGGGTCAGATCGGCCTGACGACTTGGAGCAAATATGAAACTCGGTTTTCATCAGTGATAATACGACATCGGAGCTACTGGTCGTCTGATGCGGAAGACGTTCGGACGCAGCGTCTGCCTTGGTAGCTATTTCTTTCAGGGCATATCCAGAAACATGGATAGCATTAATGGCAATGGCTCTGGAAGACGTGCAAATCACAGTTTCTTTATCCCTTCTTCGCTCAAGAATAAGGGACCAGCGATGCGCTGAATTTCGCGGAGCAACGCCGACGGCTTGCGATCTCCCAGCTTGAGACCACTGAGCTGTTCAAATCGAGCTCGTGCGCTGGGATGTAACTCTTTTAAAATCGCTTGCTTCATCGTTTCATACTTTGCCTCATTCGATGGGCAGAGTAGAATGTCCTCAACCAGCGTCACAACCGACGAAGGAAGGCGTGGGACGAGCTGATTGTACCTCGGACGGTCCGTCGTAATGCCCTTATTTTCCAGTTCGATCTCGAATATCGTAAACCAAACCTCTGGCTGTGTTCCATGAAACTTGGAACAGCCAAAGTAAACATGTTTACGCTGCGAAACGACTCAGATGCCACTTTCGAAATGTGAATCGCAAAAATAAAGGATGAACAAAAACACGAGAAAAGTCCTAAAATTACGCAAGAGACAAATGAATACACGTATATAATGGAGAGAAAGGAACGAACTCATCAAAAAATACAAAGGACGAAAAAAGTTAAATTCGCGCGTGCGAATCGGGGTCACCAATTTGTAGGACTAGTAAATACTAGTCCGAGACGGTGCACGAAAACAAGAGTGGATATCAGAAGGCAATTGGAGTCGGACACAGCGGACTGTATTTGATGGGCTACAAGAAGACGCGGACGGATGAAGCGAAACCAGAGCAAACACGTTAGCGCGGGAACTTACAAGGCGGTCAAGTGTTTAGCCGGATGTAAGTCAACATGGGCGTAATGTAAGGGATATTAAGACAAGAGAGAATAGTATACAATTGGTCATCAGCGAAACTGTACACAAAAGAGGATATTTATCTTTCGAGGCTTTACTATACTTACCCTGTTAACTATTCATCTGTTAGCGCTGTTTATCCGTGTTGAATTAGCACCAAATGGTTTGTGTTTGATAAGGTGACAAGGAATAAATCCATCAAAGAGTACGTCCAAAACCGTGCCACCGTACAAGAAGGGTGATGTGTGGAAACTCCAGACTTCGATTAGCAGAGGTTATAAAGCTGCACCGTATTTATTCCCAATCGCGAACGCAATACGATGATCATGGCTATTCAGGCTTACCTAGCGTTGTCGAGAATATACTATTTGTCCCTTTATTTATTTACTGATTATGGTGTAATAGCTATCACTACATAGTGATAGTTCTGTAGTGTGCCAGTCAGTGATTTATCCCCCTTAGGGTATGCAGCCCCAAAGTGCGGCTCATTCACAGGAGAAACCGCGGGATCAAGCACTCGAAACTGGTTGTGGGCCACAGCAATAAAGAGAACCATCGAAATTGCTGTTCTATTCGAATCTGAAAATCATGGAATGCCGGTCCAATTCAGCTGTTCTGCTCTTGCAAAGACAATGTTCAAAACGTTTCCGACTATTGCAATAGGCTCCTTGCACTTTCTTACCTAGGTGTTGGCTTAAATTGGTGGAGCAAACGAATACAAGGAGGCAGTCCAAAAGCTGAGCATATCTTTGTTAGACAAGAATAGTAATAACACCTCGTACGTTGCTTTGCATGGATGGACTTCATTCCCAATCGCATCCTCCAACGAAACAGATATGGCGCGCACTTGTTAGTCCGCAATGTTTTATCGTCTGTTGATTTTACTGGCGTACATTTAGTTTTGCAAACATGCACTTTGATCAAGTACTTCTTATATTTCACATGCAACATAAATCTTGAGGCACTAGCCGTCCTTGCCTGATAGAATGTTGTCTCATTTGTCTTCTGAGTCTTACACTGAAGTTAACAGCCATTTGAAACATTAGGTTTCTTTGAAATCGCGAACTCGTCCCTTGCACATTGCCAAACTGAGCACCTCGATCCCAAAAACCTTTTAAATTTGTGAGGTTGGTTCAGTCGTGCCACTAAAATCTAAAACATATCACTCTGCGCGCCAGCCGAATGCTGCAGCTTTATCATCCGGTCATTCTGATATATCTTGTCAACTCTAGCAATTCCCAATGGGTGACAGAAAAGTTGAGTGAAGCACGTCTTGACAAGAAATCTGATTAACCCAAATTAGATGAAAACCAACGCCATTGGGACAACAAAGTACATGACTAGGCGAAGAATGTAGTCAGGGAGGGGATTGTAACCAGTCAGGTGAGAAAAGCAGTGCGTGCATAGACATGAAAACAGCTGCGGTAAATATAAAATTGGGAATACGAGCAGTGAACATCATTGTTCGCTGCTTGCACAGTAATACAGGAAGCACTCTCTTTCTTCCCTGTGCTCTAGGATTTTTAGGAATTTTGTCAGCCATGAACTCATTCGCATACTGGCAGAAATTTAGTGGTACCAGCATGTAGTTTTTAAAATGGTTGTCTTACTTTTATCCAAATGAAGTTAATTCGGTCGAACAAAACTACCGTTGCTGGTTGCTTTGTGTTGCATTACCACAAAATGCTCGCACCTCACAAAATTATAGAGGATGCGAGGACCAGGCACGCGTATCCAAAATGGTAATAACTGAAATGGGATCCTGAGATAACATTCATTAATAGCGACGTATGACTGACAATCCAAGCAAAGACATGACACATGCTGGCAATTGTCAAGAGCGGACGATAGAAAATGATGGTCGGTAGCTGGGTTGTCACAAATATCTAAGTCAACTTAGTGTTTTCCGAACATTTTGTTATGCTGCTTAACGCTTCGCTATTTACGCTGGTCTTATTGCTAACTTGTGTTGGAATGAGGAGAGTCCCAGTTACGAAATAGCGATGGTGTCTTCCTCAATAACGGCGGATAAGTGAAGTTGTAAGACGAGAGAAAGACAATGAGCAGAGAGTATTATTTTTTGTCTTGTGGACCCATTCTACTCCATGAATGCTCATCCAGAGTAAAGCGCTTTTTGGGGTGCCCCACTTATAGACACAAATGTAACAGACTGGCCCACAAAGCATTTGAGTAGATATAGTTTGCATAATGCAACCCCCCATGAGTCTTTGGCTCAAACGCCTGACGCCACAAGGAGGTGGGGAGCAATTTCAGCTTAAGACTGTGATTGCAGTGTCTTACAGCGAGCTACCTAAGGCCCACCACATTAGGACTTTGAAGAAATGGAACGGTTTGCACATGTATTTCATGTGTAGTAGAGTACACACCTGCGACCGCAGCCAACCGCAGGTGAGAGTTGGATTTGTTAATGCTCATTTGACCACGGGCCATGTAACTTGATCTAAGCGGTAGAATGCCGTTGAGCACCGGCCTTGCTCGCCCATCATCAGAGAAAACATTTGACGTAGACGCTTCATGACACTCAAACTGTGGGATCGGAAACCATAGACGGTTGCCTCTTACCACTAGGCATTAGAATAAGAAAGTAACAGAAATTTCATAGCCACTAATGTGAAAATCACTGATGATGTGCTTGTCTAACTTCGAATTAATAACCTGCATGGTATGAGTAGCTCTGAAGGTACATACTGGGTTCCACCCAGAGTGCTCTAATGGATGGCCCTACTTTATATTCCGGTCCAACAGCAATGGTCGGTGTGAAGAGATCAACTCTTAGCGACTTTGGAAAATATTTAAGTGGCGAACAGTGAGAGGAAACAAGCAGTCAACTTCGCAAAAATGGAAGGAACACAGTTGTTCACCAAATGCATAGTTTATGAACCCAATCACCGTCCGACAGACACCACTGGCCAGGCTAGAACAAGCGTTATGAAGGATGCTGTAATGCTTATGCAATTGTTGGTAAAAGACCATTCAATCGTTAAGAAACGAAAATAAATTCACGGGGTAGATACATGTAAAAAGGTGAGCATGTAATGCTACTGAACCCTCCATGGTTCTCGTTCGGGAATAAATTTTCTCGCCTTGCTCCATTTCTCGTAACAAAATGGACACCATTGTGAATCTGTTTTTATCTTATTCTTTACCATGTATTACCAACGTTGCCGAGCGTGCTTGTACCAGTGCGCAATTAAGGATAAGTGAAGTGAAAAACTGATGCACCAGTACAAACGAATCCCAAACCGTAATTCTGCGACTGAAATTTGTATGTTTCAAATGGTGAGGTGCACCATGTTAGACAGATAACGCACGGGAAAAGTGCAGGCTGCCCTTCCAAACAGTGGCCAGGCTATGGGCAATTTATCTCGATGAAGCTTCTGTGCTGTGTTCTGTAGGGGAAAGGGATAGCTAATCACTAGCTTAACGCAGCTGCAAACGCGGGCTGAAGTGATTGACACCAAACAGTTGATTAAAGCACGTGACTCCAAATCGGTAATTCGTACAGCTGTCAGCTGACCAATAACTTTTCGCAGGCAATTTTATCCATAGCGATTTCAAGTTCCTATTTAAGTAATACAAGTTCATCCATTAATCTACTTGGATGGTTCTTAATGCTTTTAAATGACATCAACGGGCACGAACGCCACTAAATTGCGCTGATCTTTAGTAACCAACTGTAAATCAGCCAAGAGGATATAACACTCTCTATACTCATCTATAGTATTCTCGGCTGATTTTGGGTTGGTCAATTAACAAACAACGCGCATATTTAGGACCGTTTGCGTTTGTTTCATGCAGCTTGGTACCGTTATGGACTAACTTGAGCTACCACTGGAAGTCCTCCAAACGAGGAACATAATTCCTTTTAAAGCAATTTGCTAATGCCATGGCAGAAATTGGCTGAGAAATATATAATTAACTGGTTTTCGTTAAATACAGCGCAAGTCTATACCGTTTTACATGACACTTCAAGCAGAGTGCTAATAAGTTCGCGTGTTAAAATAAGCAAAATAACGTGGTGCGCATTCAAGGTCACGCGGGCATCAATTCATTCTCTCCCAGAAGGTTTACATGCAGGCACTATTAGTGACTCTTCATTGGTCATGGGACGCTAGCCAATGGAACTCCCTGGATGTAAGCACAGAGCATAGGTGTATGCGTCTATGGGGGACAGGTATGCTCCCGAGTAAGTTGACACATTACTGTTAACGGACGGCAGACAGAGATGACAGTGTCAATGCTAGAAGTCACCAACAATACGTCTGGTCAACCTTAGATAAGATGCTTGCACGTTCTCCGTCAGCATCAATTCAACACATCTTTTGTCGGAAAAAGTTACCATTGGTTGGTATTCTGACCCAGCCGGTAGCCGGTGTCTCAGTGCCAAATTTTCAGCCCTTGTCCGAGTAGTATCGAGCGCACAATTTGTGCTCGGTCCAAGGCGCACAGTTAAAGTGGCGCAGTTAGGCTCCAGGTTAGTATTGTCTCTGGACGAAACAATATGCCGCATGCAAATAATAATAATAATAATAATAATGATAATGAGTGTAAGAATAATAATAATAATAAGGATGGACATATTTCTCAGCAAGTGAAAAACTGTGACAATATTTGGCACAGAACAAACACGCACAGGTGATGTCATGCACTTGCAAGAGTAATATCAAGTTATCTTCTTATATTTGTCTACATTTTGTCCACAATTTCAAGCATCATTGAAAGGCGTTTGTTGGTTCTTAGACGGAGGAGTCAGACCAACTCTTTTACTTTACATGTCATTCGTAGGGTTGCTTGATTTTCATGTGTCCTCCCCAGCAAGTGTATGTGCTTGAATTCAGAGATGAGTCAGTGCATCTGTGGAATCATGGCGAAATATCCTACCCTGCTTTAGAGCGTCATCGGTTTGCTGGATTTCTTACACATCGAACGTTCGGCTGCTTATTTTTGAACGTCACTGATTCGTTTTCTTGTGCAACAGCGAGGGCTATGGCTTACTGAGACTAATGATAGAAGTGCTCCATGGCTGTTCATGCATTGCTGGAGAGAAACAAGATATCTCATTCACAGGACAGGATTATTTGACCGAAGGGTTTCCAGTTAATACTGCGGCTGGCGTAGTGGGAAGGAGGTACTTGTTTAGTGGCTACTTCTTAACTTGTTGCCAAACCACACGCTCAGCAGCGTACTATGTTATCGCTCGACGGAGGCGATATCTGAACCTCCTGCCATTTTAGTCTCCTTTGTATGGCATCGTTATGAACACGTTTTCTTAGGGAGGTCGGGCAAGCGTTCATTCCCGGTTTTCGCGTTCCCGTTTGAGTGCTTTGCTAGAAAATATTCCGGGCGTCAATTTTCGCGTACTGTAGATGAGACGCGTTGCAGCTCACATGTAATGGCTTCCTCTGAGCATAGCAGACTGGCTATCGCAAAGATGGTACGAACCGGAGTCCGCTAGTACTTCACCCGACACTACATGTCAAACATAGGGTAGTGTACTGTTGCGTTGCCATTGACGCCTTCGCCCCACGATCGCAGGAAGAAGTCCAAAGACGAGCCAGAAAGAGACTTGTATACATGAAATCACAGGTGCTTGTTTACTTTTGAAGGCAAAATGAAGGGACACCACTAACCTACACGTGAGGCAGCCAGCAGAAGGAAAAAGGTCAAATGCAACGGGCGAATAAGCAACCGTGTACTCAAGAGCGAATCGCACATGTCCTTAAAAATGGCATCATGGGACTCCAAGTGTAAAGCGAACATGCATTTACAGAGACGGACGCTGGCCAATCAGAATAATGAAATGTAGCGTTTAAACAAATGTCACAAAACAAACTAGAATAAAAGATGCAGACACAAAAATTACAAACTTGTATAGTAATTGTGTGATAAACAGATATTCCTTTAACATAACCAAATAGAAAAAGCGATGCGGAGAAAAACTAATGGAATGTGTTCTTACAAATGGCACCGCTGAAGAGGACACGGACATGAGCATCGAATAACAATGACGTGTGTGGACGAATCGGGCAGACACGGTGGAGCGTTTGAACAACAGTCAAGAAGCAGAAAATAGGAAGAGCAAATAATGGTTATTTAACATATTGACAAAAAAGGCATGTCTACTAGACAATCTCCTATTAGGTACAATTTCGGTATCTTTTCAACTGCTGCGCGTGGATTCCGCCTGCTTGATTTCTACGTTCTGTACTCTGGTTACATCTGAATTCCTCAATGACGGATTTTGCCTACAGTTCTTTGTCTTCTACAAGTTACGGATGCTCGTTAGCTACGCGCTGTTAGTGGGATACACTAAGAATACTACATAAAGTTAATATTAGGTACAGGTACCCGGTGGGTGATCAAAATGTAATACGCTTAAGCATCATGTCAATTAACGCAGTGAGTAAGGCCTATTGTTGCCTTACGTCCAACTGGCCAGATCGCAGAAATGACTAGGAAATATTTTCAACGCCGCTGAGATGGCATTATCTGGATACAATGTGACATAAATGCAGCATAGGAATAGCAGCGGACTCTATCCATGAAGAGATAGATACATGTCTATGCAGCATCTGCCGTGTAACTCGTCAAACAAACAACCTGCATGAAAAGGAACAGCATTACTCGCGCTAGGACATGATAGAAAGGCAACCGGTTTGTCAGTGCGCCCCATAGCTCTCATGATTTGACCATGCCGTTTCAACTTCACAAGTAAGATGGCGGATTGCATGCGTGCCCACGCATGGTGGTACTGAGAAATGGAGCCCACGAATGGATGGATCATATTTATCTGTGTCATGCGAGGCTGTCCATTGTATGAGCTATTTTAGGGTCACAATGGGGATGTTTTTCCGACTATTTTCATTCATTACTTCTGTCGCCGTATGCTACCAGTTCGCGGGCATTCTTATTTAGTTGTTTTCGGTGCAGCTTGGTGGTGCCATGATGGCGACAGTTTGATGGGTTAGGGTGTAACATTTAGCTTCACACCATCTTACTTACTAGCCTGTAGTAATACATTTGGTGCTATTTTCTAGTAGCAAGTTAGAGTTGCGTAAATAAAGAAAAGTCTACATTTCGCTAACTACAGTGGATCATCACACTCATGTTGCCTTAGCAGAATAAGTTAGGCAGTATTCACATTGTATGGTTTTCCGGCATAACATAATGTCTAGACATTACTTGGTCTAGTTATGGTGTCGAACTAATCAAGTTGTGTTTTGGGCTGCCAGATGGTTGAGATGCTGGGTGAGCTCAGTTGCATTCATTTCAACCTTCACTTGTACGTGGATATTTATGGCGTGCGTGACTATGCACAGAAATGGTAATGTTGAAAAGGAATTAGTCAACAGATAAGTAGACATAAATAAACGCCTAGTTACTGTAAAGTCAGGACTTATTCAGCGTATCGTAGTCTTGTAGACGCCAAAGACAAGTTGATAAGGAAGGGGTGCGATATTTAACCGATTTTCTCGTAGAGGTAGAGAGGAGACGCACCACAACTTAACTGGATGAAATGGTATAAGTAATAAGGTAATGGGAATATCGGTTAGACAGTAGGAAGGTAGAGATAAGACAACTAGGAAGCAGGAGCAAACAAAATGAATGCACAATGAAGAAGGGTAAGAAAGAACGAGTGAAGAGAAACGATCATCCAGGGAACGCTTTCCAGGGGAACTGCTTCCATACGATGTAGTCCCTCGACAGTATTCACCCGCACCTCCACGCCTCTTCTGGTCATGAATCGGTGTGGTTTAAAAGCACGCTGGCCAATACCGATTTTATTTCTCATTCGGGCAGTCGTTTTGTTTGGTGAGCCAGTTACTCAAACCAGTCAGCACTTTCGGCATTCGTAGTTTTTGTTGTGTGCATAATGATTTGGAGCACCGGTTGGTTTTGTAGCGCTTGTACATTTATGCATCTTTCATTGTACCTTCTATTCCTATTTGCAACAAACTATTGTACAAGGACATTGTATACTTGTTTTGATTGACGAATAACACACTTTTTGAAGCTCCGCGGGCTGCCGACATGTTCTCGCTGTGGTTCTGTGTTGTGGAACTCGTGACCTTGTCGAACACCATATTCTAACCAAAAGTGTTATCTATTCACAACCCTCGTCCCTTCCAAGGCGGATTTACCAACGTTGTTCATCCTTCGTCAGAGTTGCTGACGCAAAATTACGAGGAAGTTGTATGTGGTTGGACTGTTAACCCGACATTGAAAATCCTTCTGTGAGTCTCGTTACTTCAGTTCATACTTGCTCATTGTTATTTCTCCTATTGGGTCCCAGTCCACTACAGTGTCATAGGCCCTTAAGTGTTAGTTCAGCATTTCAGATTGCACTCTTGTTAATATTTGAACACTATATACACTGGTGGGTAATTTGGCGTGGGTATACATGTTGCTTAGAAGCTTCAAACCATCACCTCAGGAGATCGGCTCACTGGTGACCAACAGAATAACAGGATAATAAGATGAAACATTTAGATTAGGAGATAGAAATATCAACGAAACCAGTAGCCATTTAGCATGTCTTGCGACTTTATGGCATGCTATATGATTGGGTGTGATAACATATTGCAGAAGTTTAGAATAACAGGTAGCGTTATTAGTGTGTTGGCTTTTCCTTTCAATACTCACTAGGTGATGCAAATTATACGGATGTAATGGGACAGTAAAATATTTACAATATGCGAACGATAGATAAAGCGAGATAAACTTTTGTTATTTCTTCACCTACACGCAGGACTTCGACAGTGACATTTTGGAGCATAAACACAAGGTATCATGTACTGTGGTGAACCTGCATTATAAGTCATATATTGTTCGGATCTGATGAAATTAGCACGTCTGTAAACACTTGAAGATCGAATGTGTTCCTTATTTTCTGCATGGTGAGAAAAGCACCGAAGTTCATTTTAAAGTTGGTTAGGTTCTCACTTTCCCGTACTTTCAATGTAGATTGTTCCATTAATGAGTATATCATACCAGGAAGAAGTTGGAGCGGATCTTTAAGTTCCCCACTTTTACGGGTAGAGAGCAACCCCGATTTCATGTGGGACAGGTTGAGTAATTATGCAAATTAACGTCCATTCCGGTAGTGCACACCCTGCAATGTATTATGTTGTCAAAGAGAATTAGATTATTTCTCATGCGGCGCAGCCATAGAGGGTCAAGTTTAAGGCGGCAATGGCGGTCTTCATAGTTCAGATTGGCCAACCGGCCAATAAAGAGTTCCATGAAATAACGCTGAATTTTTTGAAAGCGATTCGATCCTTTCTACGCAGGTGCCTATGGATAATTGTGCAGTACTCCAGCATGGGTCACACGATTATCTTGAACATTTCCAGTCTCGCTTCGGGTAGAACAACGGATTAAGTGATATAGGCTTTCAATTGCCTGGCATTTGCTATCTGATATGAGACATGTTTGGAAAGTTTAGCGATGAGGAGGATACAACTCTAAGGTCCCTAATTGAAGAGGAGTTTGGGGTTTTTGTACTTGATAGGGTGATGGAGCTATCCGATATGCAGCATCCATACACAAGCGCTTGTGATTTTTCAGCGGATAATCTCATACACCAAATTTTACTCCAAGGGTCCAGCGCAGATAAGTCCTCATGTATGTTCTTCAGGCGCGGCTCAAGGCTATCGGGTGGAAATGACTAGGCGAGTTTAATATATTCCTCAAAGAGATAGGATCGTCTAAGTTTGATGGAATCACATGTGGTATTTATATACATTAGGAAGAGTAGTGGTCCAAGGACACTGCCTTGTACAACTCCGCTTGTAACTTCTCTCGAGGGGGAGAGTTACTGGCTTATGTTAACGCTCTGTGTCGGATTTTCTAGGTAAGATTTAAACCAGCTCAGCAATGGGTTGCTGACTCCGTAAATGTGCATGTCGGATAGCAAAAGTTTATGTGGCACACCATCGAAGGCATTGTGCATGTCTAGTAGAATCACAATAACCGCTATGTCATTGTCAGCAACCTAAGTTATGTTGTCGAAGAATTGTAGTTGACAGGTTATACAGGATCGCTTCTGGAGAAAGCCGTGTTGTGCTTTGTTTAGCAGGTCTAATCTCGTTAAGAATTGAGCCAGACCATTTTTGACAATTCCGTCCAGTGTCTTTGAGGCTGCCGCAGTATGATTAATAGGGTGATAATTCATCCTCGCAGATCGGGAGCCACCTTTGTGTTTTGGTGTTACAATCGAGAGTTCCCACTATAGGTGAAAATATCCACTGTTTAAGGATAATGGGAAAAAGTTTGACATCAGCAGAGGAATGTTTTTGTCTCCATACTTGATGACCGCTGGAGGAATACCATGGGGGTCTGGCTGAAATGACGGTTTTATGGAATGTATACTCCTTTGGACATCCCTCAGGCTCACAGCAATACTCCAGAGCTCTCCATCTGTCTTTCGTTTTAGGAGAGGATGGGACATACAGTTATTTGTTTCGAATAAGGTTGCATAATAAGAGTTCAGTTCCTCGCACCTTTGGCTAACGCCATCAGTTGTTGATCCATCTTCTAATGTAGACTTGGGATTTGATTGTTCTGCTGTTCATTCCTTCTGTTGAGAAGTTTCGTCAAGCTTCATATCTTTTGCGGATTTTTAGCGCTTTGTTTTCCTTGGTGATTTCCGGTTACAGTGCCTAAAGTTTTAGTTTCAGTAGAGCCACATGAATTTTCAGTAATGTTGTAAAGTTATTGTTTTTGCGATATTGGGACTTCAGATTCGTTAATTTGGTGGCAATTTTGAAACATGGCTTGCACTGACTGCCACTGTTATGGGGGTTGTTCCGCTGTGTGGGCGCTAATAGTTAGGTACAGGTGAGAATATTGTTTATAATCTCGTTCGTGGCTAAGGTGGCATCCCTAGTTAAGAGGAACTTATCCCAACTCAGGGTACTGAGGAGATTGTCAAATATGATCCAGTCAATGAGATGGATGCAACGAGTAGGCTTGTCAGTCACTCGTAGTTTGTTTGCTATTTTAACATTCATGCTGCAGAGCACAGTATTGTGCTCGCAGCCCATTATTGGGCTGTCAATAGTGACGAGCACTGACGGAATGTCCATGGTAAACATCAGATCTAATGTTTTGCCTCTTCTTGTAGGTTGCTTATCTTGTTGAGTTCAAGCATTGATCCGAATACTATGGTTTATTCCCATGAGGCTCCCTGACACTTTAAGTGTGGGTGTCGTCTAGTCAATATGCGGTAAGTTGAAGTCTCCACATGTAAACTTATATTTGTAGAAAATATTTGAGGCACCGTTGATAGCATCAACTATTTGTACAGTATGGCGCTCGGTAGCGTTAGGGGAACTGCAGACGCAACCCATTATGAGTTCACTACAAGGGATTGCCAACCACAACGAATCTACGAGATCACTGAGGGTCAGAAGATTATTGCGAATATAGATAGCGCATCCTTCTCCTCGTTTGCTCAGACGATTTTTACGGACAAGGTGGTACCCAATAACTGGAAGCTGAGGGTCACTTATGTCTGAGTTGCACCATGTTTCAGGGATGAAATCAAAATGAGGAGTTTTAAGACAGGCAAAATTTATAAGAGGTTGCAATATAGTCAGTAGTGAACGAACGTTCACAGCAGCAGAATCTAGAGAAGATACGGAAAGAGGTGACGCTGGGAGGGTTAAGAGAGACTGTTTGTTAGTAGTTTTATTGGTGGTGTGCCACAATGGGGCATTCGTGATTTGAAGGTCGCTAAGTTGTACTGACTCCAAGGAGGGAGGGGTTCGTTTCCTGAGGCCTAGTGGTAAAAACCACAGTGGTGGAGGTTAATGTTGGGGGATATGGTGTCCTAAAATATGATTTTAGAGATTTCCGTGGCAGTGAATGGCGGCAAGGCACATAGTAGTTGTCCCATTAAAAAGCATTTGGATTGCCTATGACATCCCCCGTATCAATCAGAGATTGCATCACCGCGCGGAGGAACAATGTGAGAACGCAGCGATTACGCATTGCGCTCATTGCCAGATCAGGCTATTAACCAACTGTTGTAACGCTGCTTTCCCTCCGCTCTCTGCCACGCGAACCCATCCGGGACAAATCAGAACAGCGAGCCTGCTAGACCGATGTATATTAGGAACAGAACACGGTTAAGTTTATAGGTCTCACGCTCTTACTTCGGTGCTCGGTCACAGGTGCATCGCATCTCTTCTGTGGACAGGTTCGACCTTGGTATGGGCCCTGACTGTCTGGCTATAGGTAGGATGACGTCCGCATCATAGTAACCATGCGATGCTGTTGATCTAATGTCATCAGCTTCCGGCGTGAATCAGCCGGGTTACCGTCCGTTGGTTAGCGGGCCGCGCCATCCACTCTGGCTTCTCGAAATCGTGTGAAGTCCTCAGGTTGGGGCCTGCAAGAGGGCACCATGGTAGTCAGCGGTCTCGCCTCCATGACAACAACGTGTCCCTGGGCCTCATGCTTGACCAAGTTGTTGGCACTAAAAGGGACGGCAAGTACAGAGTTAGACAGTTTGTGTTTGGACGTTTACTGCGCACAAGCAAAATGCGGCGATGACGTCACTACGTGTACCACTATCTGGAGGTGAGGGAAAGAATATGAAGGCGTATGAGGAAGGGCAGGATTGGAAGACCTTCGCTTCCTTGCGGCTGATGAACGTGGGCAGATGCTGCAGTAGGATACGGACGTTAGAATCAACGGAGCCGAGAGCGCAACACGGGGGCTCGTCGCAGGTCGATGACAGAAGGCCACGTGGATGCTCTTGTTGGATGGATTTCAGAAGAGTCCACCGTTGCCCTATCCACTCTTCGTCAGAGGCTGAAAGCAGAATATGACGTGGAGGTGAGCGGTACCACGGTGTCCAGATACCTGGACGGGCGCCTTATAACCTGAAGCTGTTGCATACAATCTCGGAATCAATGAACACATAGGAGAACAAAAAGCTACGCGTTGTTCCTCTTGACACGGCTACAATTACATGCGGAAGGAAGAGAACACGTTTGGATGGATGAGACGAATTTCAACCTCATTTGCGCTCGTATTAAGGGTCGCTCAAAGGGTGGGAGTCGTGCACAGTGTACCGTGGCGAACAGTCGTGGCCACAATGTGCACGTGGTTGACATGATGACGAGGGAAGCATTGATAGGCTTTGCGCTTTTGTGTGGTAGCCAAAACAAAAGATGGTGAGCGCAGTAGGTTTGAGAAATTCTGCATGCCTAGAAACCGCATTTCACCGATCAGTGCATTCTGCTTTGTGACAACGCGCCGTGCCACACGAACCTGGAGAGCGCCTTCCAGTAGGAAAGTTATCGAACAGGAAGTCTGCTACGGTCGGCGCCATACTCTCCTTCGCTGAACCCGATTGAAGGTGTATGAATTATTGTCAAGGCTTATGTGATGGACGCAATGAGGACCGGGTATTGTGAACTGTTGAGAGGAGATCCGGAATGCGTTCTGAGCAACACCGAGTGGTGTACGAGCTTTCCGGAAAAGGTGGTAGCTGAAGCGCGCGGATACATTACATCGTATCCTTGCGACCAGATGGGGCGACATGTATCCGGAAAGTACGGAAATGTGATTCATTTGCTTGGTTTATAGAATACGGTCCCCTGAATAAAACGATTTTCTGTAAAATAGTTGGCAATTTTGCTCGAAGGATAGGAGGGGTCCTGGTACATGAAATGCTCCGTATGGCGGGTACAGAGCATTGTGGGTCTTTAACTAGTCGCAGATATTTGTTGCTGTTGTTGCCACTGTCAATATGGGAAGAGTAGATACTTGCAGCTGTTGATCGTGGCCGAGTGGAAGAATAAACTGTGGTACATAGGGTGCTTGTTAAGTCGGTGGAAGGACAGCAGGCGGCATTACGTCTGTGAAGGTTGGGTACATATTATTTGTACAGCGACCCCGAGGCGATATAAGACGATGAGCCGATACCACAAACAAGATACGGTGGTAGGAGATAGGGGATTGTGAGCCGTCCGCCGTGTTCGACTATCGGTGCATGACTGCGGCGGTAAGTGGGGAAATCGCGGTAGATGGCGCAAACTCAAGTGGTTCACGAGTCCACGGAAGGTCGGTGGGCGACCACGACTTCAATGAACTGGAGGTTGCGTGCGTGGCATGGATTGCAGATGAATGTAAGTACCCTTCAAACATATAACAGGCATTCACGGAATTTGTATTTGTGAACAACGTATGACAGACCAATAGTTGCAATGCCAACATTCCGCAGCGGTGCGCTAATTGTTTCTTCACCGACTTATTCGTCCATTTATGTTACTGCGGAATCTAAGACGGTTTGTGCGCACCTGGCAGTTTCCTGTTTAACAGATTGGCGATTTTCCACTGGACTTGCACGCAATCCGCCATGTTGCTTGTGAAGTTGATACGACGCGATCAAATCATGAGCGCTATGGGGCGCACTGACAAACCGGTTGCTTTTCTATCATGTGCTAGCACGAGTAATGCTGTTCCTTTTCATGATGTGGTTTTTTGTCAAGTTACACGGCAAATGGTGCATAGACATGTATTTATCTCTTCATGGATAGAATCCGCTGCTATTCCTATGCTTCATGTATGTCACATTGTATCCAGATATTGCCATCTCAGCGGTGCTGCAAATATTTCCTAGTCATTTCTGCGATCTGGCCAGTTGGATGTAAGGCAACAATAGGCCTTACTCACTGCGTTAGTTGACATGATGTTTAAGCGCATAACATTTTGATCACCCACCGGCTACCTATCCCTAATATTCACTTTATGCAGTATTTTTGGTGTATCACACTGACAGCGCGTAGCTAACGAACATCCGTAAGTTGTAGAAGACAAAGAACTGTAGGCAGAATCCATTATTGAGGAATTCAGATGCAACCAGAGTACAGAACGTAGAATTTAAATAGGCACTGAATTCACCCACCCAGTAGCTGCACGGCAGTCTCCTGAGTCAGTTGACGAATAAGTTACGAATAGGCACTCAGTATCATTCAGACAATCCAAACACTCACCAGTCATCACATGTGGCATGGGTACTCCCCTAACGATGCAGTCAATTGCCGCAACTCGGCCTCGGTAAGCGTCTGTCCTGAGTTCCAGACAAGCCCTTCGCGTACTCGCTGCCACTGCGCGATGAGATTGAGTGTCTGGTTCTCAAGCCCCCGGCACAATAACAGCCCCTCTATGCCACATCACGCGCGTTGGTGGACGCTGTTTGTACCATGCTGGCCTACTTGGGGAACACAGTCAAGCCTAGTTTAGACGGTTGCAGTCATCAAGGTTTCATACGTCACTGCCTGCTTAGTTGCCCTCTGAGCGCAGTGAGGCAGATTTCGTCCACAATTGGTATCATCCACAGTTACCCTACTATGCGATCCGGGCTAAGTTAGGAACCATAGTGTATAGACGGAGGCTGACCGAAGTAGTTCTGAACCGTGCACAATGATTTCAATCTCCCACGAAACAGGCAAACAGGACGGTGGTTCTGCCACCATATCGGAGACTGCGCATACAACGTCACCGGTGCTTGCATAATCCTAAATTCAACCACATCCATGTGCAAAGAATTTATAATTTTGAGACAATTAAGAGTTCCTTCACTGTTTGTCATTCAGTGTCTACCTCTCCTGTTGCCTCTCTCGTCAGTTCGTTGAAAGCGGAGAGAGTGATTGTCAGTTTCGTCTATGGCTGTTAGTATTACGCGCACGGTAGGCTGAACTACACAACAAGCCACTGCCAGGGTCGAAAGAGCAAGGAAGAACAACAGTTCGACAGGATAGTCTGAATACAGCTGTTCCGCGTATTTTGTTAGCCATTTACATATACTTAGCGGATTGGACATACTGCATACAGATATCGTCCGGATATAATATACCCCACGCGCATGCATATGGCCGCTAAATTAATGACACTTTCGTCGTTGTACACACTGCCGAGCAAGTAGAACAACTGCTGTTGGCGCTAAGCAACTGTTCCTCGCAATCGAATTTACAGTTGAGAACGAATCTTAAAACGCCTTCCAATTTTAGATGTTCATTTAAAAGAAATCTAAATGGCACACTACCCCATGTTTGACATGTAGTGTTGTGTAAAGTACAAGCGGGCTCCGGTTCGTACCATATTTGCGATAGCCAGTCAGCTGTGTTCAGAGGAAGCGATTACATGTGAGCTGCAACACGTCTCGTCTACAATACGCGAAAATGGACGTCTGGAATAGTTTCTAGCAAACACTCAAACGGAAACGCCAACACCGGGAACGAACGCGTGCCCGACCTCCCTAAGTAAACGTGTTCATAATGATGCCATACAAAGGAGACTAAAAAGACAGGAGATTCAGATATCGCCTCCGTCAATCTATAACATAGCACGCTGCTGAGCGTGTGGTTTGGCACCAAGTTAAGAAGTAGCAACCGAACAAGTACCTCCTTCCCACTACATCAGCCGCAGTATTAACTGGAAACCCTTCTGTCAAATAATCTTGGCCTGCGATTGAGATGCCTTGTTTCTCTCCAACAATGCATGGACAGCCGTGGAGCACTTCTATCCTTAATCTCAGTAAGCCATAGCCCTCGTTGTTGCACAAGAAAACGAATCCGTGACGTTCAAAAGTAAGCAGCTGAATATTCGATGTGTCAGAAATCCAGAAAGCCGATCACGCGCCATGATTCCGCAGATGCACTGACTCATCTCTGAAATCAAATACATACAGTTGATGGGAAAGACACATGAAAATCAAGCAACCGTACGAATGACATGTAAAGTAAGGGAGTTGGTCTGACTCTTCCGTCGAAGAACCAACAAATGCCTTTTATTGATCCTTGAATTGTTTACAAAATACAGACAAATATAAGAAGATGACTTGATATTACTCGTGCAAGAGCATGACATCACCTGTGCGTGTTTGTTCTGTGCGAAATATTGTCAAAGTTTTTCACTTGCTGAGAACTATGCCCATTTTTCTTATTCTTATTATGCTTACTCTCATTACTATTATTATTATTATTATTACTTTCATGCGGCATATTGTTTCGACCAGAGGTAATACTGACATGGGGCCTAACTGTGCCACTGGTACTGTGCACCTTGGCCAGAGCACAACTTGTGCGCTGGATACTACTCGGATAAGGGCTGAAAATTTGGCACTGAGGCACCGGCTACCGGCTGGGTCAGAATACGAACCAATGGTAACTCTTTCCGACAAAAGATGTGTTAAATTGATTCTGACGGAGAACGTGCAAGCACCTTATCCAAGGTTGACCAGCTACAGTCAGGCGTATTGTTGGTGACTTCTAGCATTGACACTGTCATCCCTGTCTGTCTTCCGTTAACAGTTTGGTGTCAACCTACTCGGAGGCATATCTGTCCCCCATAGAAGCTTACACCTAGCTTTGTGATTACATCCAGTTAGTTCCAATGACTAACGTCCCATGACCAACGAGAGCGTCACTGATGGTGCGTGCTTGTAATCCCTCAGGGAGCGAATGAATTGATGCCATGTGATCTTGAATGCACACCACGTTAGTTTGATTTTTGTAACACGCTAACTTATTAGCGCAATGCGTGCATTTGCCTGTAAAATGGTATAGTTGTAGAAACAGAATAATGGTCTGCGGGATTTCGATTATATTGTGTGTGGCAGTGCTCCAATCTCTAAACACTGGGGTTGAGAGGATCGGGTATGACGATGGGGCATTATTTCATCTCACGATTTTTAAGTAAGTAATTACGTTTTTTACATTTGAACTTTCTACGGTTGCGAAGTAAACATTTATTATTTTTAAGTTAGACGGCGTGATATATGTAGACAGTGGACCACTAGTTTGTGAAATTGTCTTCTTAACTGCCGGTTACCATATTAAACGATTTCTAATCTTAGTTCGAACATTTTGGCAAGACCAAATGGATTCCACTTCTATGAAATATGTACCGCCTTATGCAACTTGTCTGTCAAGCGTTTAACTATGCGTGCTTTTGTAAACATTCGGCTATTGTTTAGACGATGTCCATCCGCTTTGGAGATGGCGAACTGCGACCTTTTAGGCGTAGATTACCCTCCGGATGCTACTAGCGCACCATTGTTAGCTAATTGAACTGTCATCTTTTGCTTGTGAAAGCCTTCAAGAAGACAAGTTTGCATAATGCGTCTACCTAAATTAGTTAATGCTTTAGTGGTTTCATCTATTAAGCTGTCCGGTGAGTAATAACTTCCTTACGGCTCATTAGACGCACCATGTCTCCGGTCAGACGCTTAGTTATTCATCTTCGTTGCAGCATTCTACACCCATCTCCCACCACTACGCGCACATGTATTTTACGGTGAGCTCCGCTGTAATAGGAATCTCGCACATGACGAAACCGGTCGAGCAATCGAACTACCAACCATTATTGTGGGACTGACTGCCATCTGCACTAGGTAGTGTGCAGCAGAACGGAAGACAGTCAGAAGGTGTCAGTGGTCAGCTGAATCCTTCGGTCGCATGGAATACTTCAACACCGCAATTACCATGATAAGCTATCAGCAGGGGCAGATCTACCGTGCCAGTCGTTCCCACCAACGTTTTGCTTAGGGGATCAAATGATGCTGTGTTATTTGCATGAAGGCTTCTCCGTATGGCGGTATGGAAGTCTAAGCGATCTGAAACGGAGAGCTGCTGGTATTTAAAACATTTTTGCGTAATCACTTGCCACAAAAATGCGCACCGCCTTGTCCATCCTGTAGGTTACCACTTACTACTACTGGTTTAATCATTTTGAACATTAGCTCAGTTGAAATGAATGTGTTTTGTACAATAGGCCAGAAGTTGAGATAAGATGATTGCAGCTGAATCGATATGTCGTAATCTTAGCGGGTCAAATGGTGACGCACTGAACCTTAAAATTTATTTTCGTGGTTATCGTCCAAGTAAGTGACTCGTTTACATGTTACTGAGTGTGAGCTACAGTTCCCACGTGATCTATTCTTAGCACTATCTAAGGTCAATGAAATCACACAATCCGAGAACCGTATGGTTTAAAACACATCTCACACTTTCGAACGGACGTTTGGATGTAAACACTTATATGGATTCTGTGTGACATACCGTTGAAGCACATTAAAGGAGTGACAACCAGGTGAAATAACAGAAACTCAAGCTTCATTGGATAAGGCTGAAGTGAGAAAGGCTGAAGAGAGCTGCATACCATAAAAGTGCAGGGCGAAGAATTTTTGGGAAGATAGAACCGGCAATTTGCAACCTGTTACTGATGAAAAGTTGAAACTCGAAGAATCGTTTTGATATAGTTTCCAATTCATAATAACTATCCAACTGATAAAGCATAGTATGTAAATTCTGTTGAAAAGGACGACTCTTGTCAGTTAACCGAGACGAGGCCACTAGCTTCTGAAGCGCAACATTCGCAACAACTTGGGTCTCCGTGTGTCTGTGCCAGCATTTGTAGGGAAACAATGTGGTAACAGCAAGTTCTGATATCGCTTCTTTTCTAAAGAACCGGATTGATTGCACGAACCCAACGAAAGCTTCAAAAGTCTCGTTCACATTAATGATCTGGCAGAGATTTTCGTGAATAAATAATTTATTTGATGAAACAATAGAACAGTGGTCTGATGCGGGCAAAAATGCCAAAGCTTAACAGATCGCGCAGGATGGTCATGGTGAAAATTCGTAATATGGAAAAATCGGCAGCAACATTAGGTTCACACCGGTAGACTCACCACGGTGTTTGTAGCAAAAAATGTAAATCTGCTGTAAGTCCATAAGGAATCATGACAAATGGGGCGTTACTGAAGATTTTACCGCCTAATGGTGGACATATATAGGAGGTGACAAAGGTGGGACGTATTATGTGAGTTGACCGGCAGTGAAATCTCTAACGAACACTCGTGTTTAGGCACGCATGCTGTGTTATCTAATATGGTGCAACGAAATGAGTGCACGGTCAACTCGGGCTTCGAAAATTACCATCATCGGAGCACAGATTTCGGTTGAACATTCCGCGCTTTGCAAACAGGCATGGAAAAAAATTCCGACGGCATTCCAAACGAACGTACTGATCTGCCAGCTTGAGATTTTGGCCGCTCCAAGTATTGTTGTGACTGAGCTTTGACAAATGAACGATGAACAATGAATACTAAATCTATACGGGTTAGGAAGCAATGCTTTGCATGTGTTATTGGGTAGTTTTGCAGGGTTATCAAAATACAAAAAAGCAGTGGGTTATTTACGTTTAAAAGAGCGACTTATCGTTTGTTTCGCTGTAGTCTTGCAATCCGTGTAGTTTCGCAGCACACGAATGTAACGACCTGAATTCAAGGTATATTTCAGGAGTGGGATGTAGTATTAGGTAACTAAGTGTAAGTGGGTAAATGAGTCATCCGATCATCTTTTAAGTAATGATGGTGATGGTGAAAAAAGGACCGATTCTGGAAGAGCACTCCACGGGTGACACACGCGGACGGAAAAGCAATTCCTGCGGCAATCCAGGCGGCTGTACTGTTCTGCCAGTTTAGTGAGTGATCTCTCATGTTGGTACTACTGCTGAGTTCCACTAAAGAGCGGCACACATGGTGTGCATCGTGCAGAATTAAGTACATCATTATCAAGTCACCTCGTAAGCGGCGGTAACGTCCGCTGAATACCCCCAATGGTTCCAGCCTCTCCTCGTATGAAAGATGATGCATTACAATAGCGTACTTGGATGCTCCATCTTGGGGCTGCTCTAATGCTCTAAGGTCGTGTTTTGGCCATGGGTGCTTGGCTTGAATTTGCAAATTCGATGTGAGGACGAACATACGCACTAACCATCTGCCCGAAAATAGAGCGATTTATTTGTCCGTTCGCCTGTCGTAGCAGGACCACATGCTGGTTACCAGTTTTGGAGGCTTTCGCGGATTGCCTGGAACAACCAAGATCATCCTGAACCAGTACGCCCAAATCACGTTCGGTGGCAGCTCGCTGCAGCACATGCCTTCCGAGACTGTAACAGTGGCTACTCTGGTGTCGTATGGAGAGCATCTTGCGTTTACTCACGCTGAATTGCAGTGACTTTTGGATGGACCACTGATGTACCGTATCTAGATCACACTGAAGCAGTTGCTGGCCAGTATTCCGCTGAAACTTGCGCCAAATCTTAATGTCATTGGCAAACATCAGGAAGTTGGCTGTAATTGATGAGTGAGGTCATTGATAAATGCCGAAAACAATCGGGGACCTAGCACCGAGCCTTGAGGCACACCTCATTCAACTTGTTTGGGGTCAGAAAAAAGCTCCAAACGCTAACCGCCAAATGCCGCTGAAGGCGATAGTTGACGATCCAGCTTAGAAGTGGGTCATCGATCCCGTAACGCTGTAGCTTGAAAAGGAGTATCTGATGATCTAGACAGTCGAATGCTTTCGAGAAATCCAGTTAACTTACATTAACATCCTCTACAGCTCCAGCTGACTGGGTCCAGCTATTCCGTGCTATTAGCAAATTCGACGGGCATGAGAGACGGAAGCCCTACCGATCAGAAACAATAATGTTAGTCTTGTCCGAATAGCCTTCAGCGCATCGGCTATGATTGTTTCCATCACTTTGGACAGCATGGGGCCAATAGAAACTGGGCGGTAGTTCGAAGCCTAGGTTTTGCTTCCACCTTTGTGAATGCGTGCTATTATTCCAAGCTTTCACATTGCATGAACTTGGTTCTGGAAGAACTGCGCCAGTGGCTCTGCCAGTTGATTTTCTGCTGCTCCCACTGCCTCTAAGCGACTAGTATCGACGCCCGGAAATTTGTGCTTAAGTAGACTGGTTAGCTTCTGCAAGACAGCTTCGGTCGTTAGGAGTTCTCAAAATCTGGTACGTCAAAATGAAGTGCCCGCGCAATTGCGGATACTGCCTGCTGCGTTCATACGGCAACTTATACTGACCATTGACATTTTGCTTGTCAGGCGTTGTGGTATCTCCATGGCGGTGAGATCTCTTCTCAGTCATGCCTGCCAGACCTGTATTGCGTATTCCATTTTGAACGTGTGTATGCGCCTAAAAGCTGTTGAAAAATCGAAGTGCTTTTTCATTCTACTGCACATCTCAGGAGGCCCACAGGTTGGGTACCCCTTCCTGACACCGTTACAGGCTGATTCGAACATCCAAGGTCGGTCTGGACAAAGCGCCCAGATTGTTTTCTGCAGAAGACGTCTGAAGCTCCCGAGTGCCGAGTTTGTAGCGGCACATCCTTTAATTCCGCAAGTGCAGCACCCTACATTTGACCATATTGAATCGGCGTAGATTATGGACTGACTACGTGCAAATCATACCCAGGTCCGCTAGAATTACTCTGCTATCCTCTATAATGTTGTCTGTCCCCCACACCTTGGTAGTATCGACATAATGCAGATACTTTGAGCTTATGATGCGTGTGATGTCGTTGAATTACATCAAAAATAACCGTGTTACTTGTACCGACCTCTGTGGTTATCCGCATTCAACTTGGGTGGGATCTGACAAGGATTCACGCACTCTTACCTTCAAGCGCCCGTGTGGGAGAAAGCTTCTGATCCACCCCAGGACAGGATCACCCATACCAAAGCTCTGTTGTCTGGACAGCAGAATGTCATGAGATAACCGGTTGAAGGCCAATGAGAAGTTGAGAAAAAGTACATCAATTCCTGTGCCAGTCCGGCTGCATCGTGCTAGTAGTATATTTGTAGCGCACGATCGATTTCGTCAGCAGCCACACTGTTCCGGTACAAGGTGGTTGAATTCCTTTAAGTAGACCGTCAGCGCATCATAGATAATAGCCTCAGTGACAGTTGAAAATACCGGTAGTAAAATTACGAGACTGTAGTTGGCTGGATTGGAACGACGGCCGTTGTGAATTAGAGTTGCCACACCATTTTTACGTATGTCGAGCACATGCATTTCTTTGAAACCGCGCTGGAAGACTAGAGACAAATGCTCAGCTAAGCTCTCTGCCACCGCCACCAGGGACTTCATTTGATTGCTGTCAAATCCAGGAGAGTTGTGTTTATTCATACTCAACATCTTCTTCCATGAAGGATATGTGAATGAGCTTTGGGGGTGAGATAACCCTTGTCGTGCGGTTAGGTGGCCAGATATCGCGATGAAATTTTGCAGCATATTGCAGGCGTAGAGAGTTCTCCTCATCCCATGAATCCTGTGTGGGTCCGCCTGCTTTATGAAGAAGAGGAATTCCTCGTTGCACTTTACGTAGACTACTAATGTGTTGAAACAGAAACTTGTAGTTTGAGGCCATACGTGTTGCCAATCTCAGCTGGTACGCCATCTTATCCTCGCGAACAAGCTGAGTGCACGGATTACCTTGAGTTGCATAGGCCATCCGGGTCTCGGTGCTCAGTGACAGTTTGTAGCTATGCCAAGCCGAGATTTGCATCGCTTTACACTTGTGTGTCCTACTTCGCACAAACGAGACCAGGTTTCTCGGGCGGAAAGTCTTAGTCGTTGACGCACTAGCAACCGGAGTGTTAAACTTGTTGGCGGAATGTTCCCATGCACTAGCTGGTGCCTCGTCTGTCAGAAAGGTCCAGTTGGTTGTCTCACCTAGTCGCGTTAAGATGTCGTGGCGCACAAACGCTCTTGTTGCGTTGACAATTTCCACGGGATATTCTGCATAGCAAATGTATTCAAAGAGTAGGACTACATGATAGCAGCGGCCCAGGGGGACATCGACAATTACCCACTCAATCATCAGTTCTTATTTGGTGAATATCCAATCCAGTATAGACGGCTTACCTGTTACGCTGTATCGGGTGGGCCATATGGCGGGAAATTTGAGGCAACCTCTTGTCGATCGGCTTTAAACTGTTCTTCAGGAGCGGCTTGAGATACCGGTGCGTACATTTTGAAAACACATGTACTATGAAGGTGACTACACTACCTGTTTCTCACCTACCTTAGTGCGGATGCTAGTGAGAAGTTCATCTATGGGGTGGAGGAGGGGGCGGTAAACGACTGCCACCAAGCAGGTGTCGTCGCCTTTTAAATGTAGACGACACCGAAGGGCTCCTTTGCTTTGTTGACCGGATCCTCTATTTGCTCAAATTTGGGGTCATGGCGGAAGTACAGTTCCACGCCCGCACCTTTACTGGGTCGATTCCTGCCGAACAACGGGCATGCCTAGCAGTGCGATAATGAAGTCACTTATGTCGGAGCGCAAACACGTATCTGTTCTACCAATGAGATTACAGGCCTTTGATCCTTGACGAAGTAGCAGTTCAGAAATGTTGCTAAGTATGCCTTGAGAAGTAGGGTGCTTCCACAACAGGTTCTTATATGTCAAAAGCACTAGACGAGAGAAAATGAAGGTGTATTTGAGCCAACCAATGAGAAGCAGGCACCTAATAGTTTTTTGCGTGACATGCCAAATCTCAATATGAATGCAAGCTGTTTTTGGTCTCACTTGGACCTGTGGTATGTAGTCCATCTTTAGCTTTCTCGGTGGCTATTGGTCAAAGTACACAGTCATCGAAATCGGTGTTATGTTACTAGTTGGTCGCGCGTGATATTGTTTCCTCAAGGATAGCGTGTGACTACGATTCTCTAACTGTTGTCTTCAATCGTAGTTCCGAAAATAGTGCGAGGAGAAGTTTCGGACAGCTGCGGGCTTTCACCACCATCCGTCATGACTGGATCCTTCATTTTAGTCTCCTCGTGCCACTACCTGTTTAGTTAGGGGAAACGGGTCCTGATGCAATCAACTGAAATATAATGTTGCAAACCCAGAGAACTTCACCGCTGTACCGCTCTGATGGCAGGTCATGCGAATGCTCTTCCTCGTCGCTAGATACCGGTAGCTCGGGCACTCGATAAACGAAACTACTCCTTCAGCGGCTCTCCTTGTAATAGTCGTTTGAACTGTTTGTCTTGTAGACGTTCGCTCCATGAAAGATCTAGAAATATGCGTAGCCCACTGTCTTCAACCCGCAGGCGATATGCCAACAAAAGCACCGTCTTGACAGTAGTTGTTTATCCCAGTGTTACTCCTATTCGCCTGGACTCCCTGTATTGCTTCGCGGTTGGATGTCTGCTGATACGCATTAAATTAGTCTGTCTGGCCTGAAATCCGATTCAATCACAAAGGAAATTCCAAGTATTTAAGTCATGATGCTGTTCACTTCTTAAGGAGTTTGCCTTGGACTCAGGAACGTTCGTGCACATTAACGGCAAGGCGTCGTAGTATCACCTGGTCTGCAGTGAAATGCGAGGCACGACTATCCAGGGCTTTTATGACGTCTTTGCAGATTGCATCTGGTCCTTGACCTGTGTTGTGGCTGTACAGTGTGAGACTACTGAAGTCGCCCTTTGATGATATCGGGCAGCAACTGTTGCACGAGGGAAGTAGCCTCCAGAGACGTTCGGTTTTTCCGGAAAAACGATGAGACAGGCGTTACCGGCGATGCATCCGTCGGTGCACTGGATGACAAGATGTGGGCATACGTCGATCGTTTGGGACGACGATTTGGTTCCTGGTTCCCAAGGTCTCACGTGCTGCGTGGCCGTGGACGTGTCCGGACCTGTTTCTGGTTTCGAGGTAGCATTTGGACAAGCTGGGTGATGCGCAAGTTTTGATATTGGCGCCTCGAGCGACACAATTTTCTCATCTTAACGATGATCGGTTTCGGCGATTAGGCTGTCATAATTTTCTGCTAATGCTAGTTTAAATTTTACAATTGGAACCCTCGTACATTTGAGACAGAACCAAAGTGTTTTCAGCGTGCTAGTATTTTTCTTCTTTTCAGTTCAACACACTCTGCTGCACTTCGGATGGTAACGGTTACTAGCTTAGTACACGTTTCATTAGCACACAATACTTCGTTAAGGGTTAACGGTGTCGTGGTTATGATGACCAAAGGGCCGTTACCTGTTTTGTGGGTAAGCACCGCTTTGCTGCTGACTAGCGCTCGGTCGCTGACCGTCAGGTCAAGGCCAGCCGACTGGCTCATCATGCTTTGTGTGTTGCGTGCGTGCTTCATACGATTGAGAGGAGGACGTCTGATGTAGGCAGTTATCGTGCTGGGCTGACTGGTTGAGCGCACCGGTTTAAATCAAGAGCGCGAAAGTTAACGGTTGTTTCCCTGAGAGGGTTTCACACAGAAAACATAGTTTCGTATGTAGCTGTAACACACAGGAATGGAGCGAAATGCGTGCAAGCTTGATCGAAAGCTAGAAGATCCCTCTATCTAAAGCGGTTAAAATCCTGGGTGGGCGATTGTAACGGCACCAAATTATACGCTTGATTAAGTGTGAAAAATTGCCCAAATTTGTGAATCCAGTAGAAACAATCTCTGTTGAAATTATTCCAGCAAAAATGTTTTCAGCATATGAAGGTGCTAAAACTGAGACGAAAAAGTGTAAATCCAGCGACCTGCGATAAAACTTCACGTAGAGAAGGCGAAGAAACTAGGAGCATGATATAGAGCGGTCTCCTCGAGAGCTAATTGTTGGGTGTGTGAAAAACCATATATGCTGAAAGTAATGCATGAATCCGTTGATCTTCTGTATATTTAACTTGGTTCAGAGAACGATAAAACGAATGTATGTTACATGACCACAATAATATCTGCCAAGAAATACTAATACTTGCATCAGCGGATCCGCAGGCAGGCGCTATTTCGCAGGATTTCAACACACTACAGTGCAGTGGTAGCCAAACAAGAAGAAGTGAAACACCTACTCTATTCGTTTGGGCGTAATGCATATCCACGCATCTTTATCCGCAGATGTTATCCGCATCTTCACTTGGCCGATGCTAAATGCAAGCAAGTGGGTCGTTTTGTCGTATATGAAGAACAAATCTGAAATGACTACTAGACTGTTCAAACAACACCACATCTTGGTCGCTCAGGAGCCAAGCGCTGCTTGGGGTAGAATATTGTCAACCAAAAGGACAACTGGAAAGCACAAGAATTAAGAAACATCGTGTATGAAATAACTTGTAATAATTGTAAGAAAAACTATGTGAAACAGACCAGAACTAAACCATCCGCAAGGATATAAGAAAATCAGGGTTTGTAAAAAAACACTATGCATCGTCTCTTGTCTAAGCGCATGTGAATGAGGACGGACATAACTTCAATTAGAACGAGACGGTGATTCTAGTTCAAGCAACGACAAAGAAATGAAGCGAACTCCTAGAAGCACGGTACTCCTTTAATAATTCGATCAATATGCGCTTCGGCATTGATCCCGTGTATCGTCAGCTCCGAAAGAAAGATCTCCGGCGAATAGAAAGGCATGGTTCAGTAGCGGAAGAGAATGGGCAGAGATCACGGGACGCAACTCGTAATTGCCACTTTTAAAAGTCAATTGCAGGTCGAGCATGGACTGGCAATTCAATACGCAGGATTGTACACTGCAAATCGCCGCAATGACGATGCCACCCCACATGGTGGGGAAACATATGCAATCATTTTATCCAGCTCGGCGAACTGATCAACAGATGAGTAGACAACCCGCGCTACTAGTGTCCCAAATTATTTCGAATACCTTCAATAACTTTGCAGTAGGGGTTGAGCAGACCTTGGTACCTGCTTTGCCTTCAAGCGTTAGAAGAACGGGTACGGAATAGCCGAAGTGGCAACAACTTGCTACACCTCAACGCTCTCATATGTTTTGATATGCGGCAACGTTAAACAAACGGTACCGCTTGCTTCTTTTGGCTAAGGACAGATAATAGTGTGCGTTGCGTTAATGGATTATTTGAAAGTTGGGGATAAGTTGCGCAATGAGTTCCATCGACGATTCGGACATCGCTCATTTAGCTGACGAAACTGACAGATACACCCCATATCTTACATGCAATGCGATAAGTAAAGGGCAACCGGCGGGATCCCTAAATATGATACACATGAGATTGTCACCGTTCCGTTCAATAAAACTCTTTGTCACCAGCCTTTCACTGGTCAACGGAACATCACACGCAAGACACACGCCCCCTCCTACTCACTACTGAGACCAAAGCAAATTCGCCTTATTTATATCATTGCACAAGACCTCCAGAACAAGTTTGCTGTATTGTGGCTACGTCAAGCGGATTATACCTAGAAATTACCGGCACCAAATTCGCAGTACTAGGTATTGTCCTTGTTCAAAACGATCACCTCAGCAGAGGAAATAAGTTGTTCTATATTGCCGCATTGGCCTGCAGTGCTATCTGGAGACGCTGATCAGCAACTCATTCTGATGCTTTTTGCGATTGAGACGCAACTACGCATGCTTTGTTGTCGTTCGTTGTCCCTCAAGATCCAACCCAAACGTTGCCTTTCTTATGACATTAGCCTTGGGCGGGCTATTGCGACCATGATACGGCTATTTTATCACCCAAAATGACTTCAACCTTCAAGATCTGGTACTTCTGGCCTACTCTAGCGAGCAGTTCAAGGTTAACCTGCAAGCATTTATTGGAAAAGTTCCGCACTTTGACCATGTCATTTCGTCCTCCCCCGAATCATAGCGGTAAATAAACCAACCTTACTTAGTTTAATGTTCACAAATGATGATCAATAAGCGAACGATGGAGAACCTTTTAGCGCTGAGTGACCACATTATCATATTTCATAGTCATAAACAATCTAGCGAGGCGACTACTTTCAATTTCCTATTTTTTGCGGATGATACCAAGCTAAGGCGAGTGCTCAGGGAACCGGACGACTATGAAGAGCACCATCGCGATCTTAAATAATTTTCAGACTTGTCATTTGAGCATACTCGAACCTTCAATGAAGGAAATTGCAAGCTTTTCTACTACGCCACAGAAATTGTTATATGTATTGACTTGAAACACTCAGGTTGCAGTCCAGTCCCCAGGAACTCGATCTTGGTACTTTCATAGAAAATGCCCTCAGCCGTTCAAAGTAGTATGAGGCAGATGTGCAACGAGGCAACTACAACGTCGTCCTGCCGCGGATGGCATTTGGAAGTTATGACCTATCCATCTTCCCGATGAGGAACAACCCTTACATGCACCCTCACGTTGAATACGATATCCAAGCTTGGCAACTTGGCTAAAGCGCAAGTTCCTGATACTAGCGACGACACAATGCGGCGCAACAAAGAACATCAAGAGTCTACGCGGTCTGTCTTACTAGCAAACGCCGAAATCACTGAACATTTTCAGCAGTTGTTAAGCGCTAAGCCGTGATCTCATCTTAGTGCACCAAATAACAAGTGACTCTAATCAGGTATGCCATCGATTGCTTAAGCTCAGCCATAACCCCAATAACAGAGGTGACTGTGTGAGCAATACTGCAGTCTCCAGTGTCGACGTAATTACTTTTATCTTCGGATTTATCAATACCAAACTCACTACCAAACACAGCTGTCTTCCTCTACCATAACTTGGATATTTTCAAAAACGATTGGCTGTTGAACTTGGCTCCCATCATATAGTTACCTAAGCTGCGCCAATTTGGGATATATTTATCAGGCTGTCTAAACAGATTTATGCGTCACATGGACCCAAGGAGAAGGTACATGAGGGAGCATTATTTCTTCGTAGAATACGTCAGCTATAAGTGTCTTTATGTGGCTCTATATGACTACGTTCTGCTCTCCTTTGATACTACCGATATTCCAGCAGCGCATTTGCTTAATAGACGCTTAAACGGACCACGCATATATTTATGATATTCAAAAGTCAATGTTAGCGAACATATGTTTTCGGCAATTCTTCATCAGGCTAGTACAAATATATATCATGTATATCGATTAGACTGACTACTAAGTTGTTACAACGGGGTAGAATAAGTTTACATGCGGTCAACCATCGCCAATAATCAGGTCAATGTCGGAGTCTTCACACGATCCAACTGAGTAAAATCACTACTCGATCGGGCCAGGGCAGTTGTAAGGCTTGAACACTTCGCTTTTGAATATACAACTTTGGTCCGCACAACCGGATTGCTATAGCTTCAGCGGCTTCTAGTATCCGTCTGCGCATATACTTCGATCGATTATCCGAGGCTTGTAGATAATTTGGAATGGTTCGGCTGGCCTAGGGTTGTGGCCTGTGTCAGCAAGGTGGGCAGCTATGGCTGAGTCACATACCCTTCTGCATCCGGTCACTAGCCATGCCGGACAGGGTTCTTTCATTCTCTCGAGTAGACACCTAGTGTACGACCAAAGTATCCTGAACCACAGGAACAGGTAAAACAATAGATGCATATAGAGTTGTCGTGGACAGGTCTACTATCCTTGAGACTGAGCTTCACAATCGGTGTGCTGGTAAAGTAGGTATGTAATTTGGCTGCTGGGAACGTCCGTCTGAGTTTCTGTGATAGACGGCGAGTAAGGATTTCGGCAACGATTTCCCTTTTGTAAGGGAATTGCACGAAAATCGCTTTTTTGCTAGTTGTTGAAACAACCAGTGTGTTAATACTCTTCTCCATGTGGACTTTATGAAGTTATCTGGGTAACCATTTTCCCCCAGCAACGAGCCTATTTGTTGTAGTTCAATTGCCAGTTTATCATGCGAGCAGATTCTTTCTGCTCTACTGACCAGATTATAAATTAAATACCGTTTCACTCTAAGTGACACGAAGCTGTGGAAGTTGGTGTACTGACCGCTGCACGAGCTTTTTCTATACACATGGCGCTGTAATATCCCGCTATCGAGTCTCTTTAGGCCCATGTCCAGAAACCGAAAACAGCCATTTTCCTCTACCTCCGAGATAATGTGCATTGCATTTTGGGCTCAGTTAAATGTGTTGATGATATCTTCAGTATTCTGGGAGGGCTGAAACATCACAAATATGTCAACAACATAACGGCTGTAGAGGGTAAAACATGTCATGATTAATTTGAGATCCCTTGTTCGTTGCTGTGGGAAAATGGTTACCCAGATAACTTCATAAAGTCCACATGGAGAAGAGTATTAACACACTGGTTGTTTCAACAACTAGCAAAAAAGCGATTTTCGTGCAATTCCCTTACAAAGGGGAAATCGCTGCCGAAATCCTTACTCACCGTCTATCACAGGAGCTTAGACGGACGTTCCCAACAGCCAAATTACATACCTACTTTACCAGCACACCGATGGTGAAGCTCAGTCTCAAGGATAGTAGACCTGTCCACGACAACTCTATATGCATCTATTGTTTTACCTGTTCCTGTGGTTCAGGATACATTGGTCGTACACTAGGTGTCTACTCGAGAGAATGAAAGAACAATGTCCGGCGTGGCTAGTGACCGGATGCAGAAGGGTATGTGACTCAGCCATAGCTGCCCACCTTGCTGACACAGGCCACAACCCTAGGCCAGCCGAACCATTCCAAATTATCTACAAGCCTCGGATAATCGATCGAAGTATATGCGCAGACGGATACTAGAAGCCGCTGAAGCTATAGCAATCCGGTTGTGCGGACCAAAGTTGTATATTCAAAAGCGAAGTGTTCAAGCCTTACAACTGCCGTGGCCCGATCGAGTAGTGATTTTACTCAGTTGGATCGTGTGAAAACTCCGACATTGACCTGATTATTGGCGATGGTTGACCGCATGTAAACTTATTCTACCCCGTTGTAACAACTTAGTAGTCAGTCTAATCGATATACATGATATATATTTGTACTAGCCTGATGAAGAATTGCCGAAAACATATGTTCGCTAACATTGACTTCTGATTATCTTTATGGGCTTCTCTAAATTTATGATATTTTTCTTTATACCAATGCCTTCTCACGGGACTTGTCAGACACATACGTTTTACCCTTGTTAATTATTTGTTCATTGTACGAATGTGTGTTAGACGGAGTAGCTACAGAAATATAATGATTTATTTCGCAGCTTCACATATTACGACATACTAACGGAGCTGGCTGGCGAAGCCGGCTGTGCGTCTTCGGATGCCTATTCCATTGATAGTACTTGGATGGAGTTTATTAGTAAGTCCAGTGATCCAATCACATTCGCGCCTGAAATCAGATTTATTTGTTTGGCAAGAACGGCATCATTGGTTCGGAGAACCAAAAAACGCATGATGACAAGAGGCGCAGCGTGACCTGCAAACAGAACTAACCTTAATCCTGACAACTGGATTAAATATATAGTGCAACGTAATCACCGCACACACTCGTCCGTGAGGACAAATTGATACCCCAGCAATGCCTAGCGGAGGGGCTTTGGAATAATAATAATAAGCTACGGTGCAAACAAGTGAACCACTTCCGGAAGTTGAGGCGTGGCGTTCCGCAACCCAGCTCAGCAAATGGATGTACTCAAACCACCGAGAATGCAGCCAACGCTCTACGGCTATCATAAGCGTTAATGTTCCAACACGCTACCAGCACGTGTAATATAGCTACTCCATTCCACACAAAAGGCAGGATTTACACACGTCACCTCTAGCTCTACGACTGTTTTGAAGAGCCTGCTAACGTTACGTAACCACAGCTGCCCTGTGCTTGGCAATCTTCACCCAAATGCACTTAAGAGGCGGATGCTAGGATAGCCCAGACATTAATCCCGCTTTCCAAAATATCGGTATGAACAGCAAATCTCTATTATGTGGAAGAAAGATGTCATTACCCCGATTTTCATCGGTAAGGTCCATTCGGAACCCGCGAAATATCCATCAGTGATTCTCTTTCCAGTGTTCTCAAAGGCGATGATGTCCAGTATCACTGAGGTGCTAATGGGTTAGTTAGTAAGATATAATATTATAGTGCAGGAGAAACAAGGCTTCCGCTAACATCATTCAAGTACTACCAACCTAATGACTACGCTTGATAGTTGGGCCGAATCTGCGGATAATGGGAACCGGAACTAATGTCATCTGTCGAAATTTTTCCATAGCCAAACACCATTTATACCACTGATCCTTCTTCAATAGCTGCAAGCATACCAAAATGCCAACACTATTCCTAGCTAGATCGGAAATTTTCTTCTTTAGCGGCGGTTAAAAGTTGGCTTTCGAGGCTCATCCTTCGAGCATATTGATGTGGAATGCGGTGTTTCCCAAACATCGGTTTTCAAGCTACGCTTATGCTTGGTATTCACTGACAACCACGCGATAGACTAACGCTGTACGATCTTATCTATTTTATGCTTTCTTGCTACTAAGTTCCTGCTCCTCAGCATCTAACAACATATCCAGCTTATGCTCCTTCGGATCGCAGTACTTTGCTCTACCATCTGCGTCATCTTGCGGACAAGTATTTCCTACGGATAATGATTTCAGCAACCCCCTGTGTCACGGCTCAAGGGCTCAAAATCTCGATTGCAGGTTATCGCATTTACTTTGCTTAGCTAACTGTGATACTGTGTTTGATGGCGCAACCTCTGAACTGCTCAGGGACCATCGTTCACTCATGTACGGTGTTCTCCAAGACAGCTGCGAACAAGTTGGGACCCATTATTTGACCGTCATATGCAATCAGCTTAGCGCATATCCGGTCTTTTAACCCGGTCCACAGGCAAGTCGCGCTTACCGATCGATCAGCTGACAAGTTTGTCTCAACAGTAGTGTGGCAAGGATAGTGAAAACGACCAAGTTGTGACCGACATGTGGCATGTTCTCAGTGCTGACCAAGAAAGTCCCAGTGACCATTACCAGCTGCAAGGGGCTAGAAAAGTATAGCTAGTATTCCAACGTTGTGCAACACAGCATATACACTTCAGAGGAGTGCGGTGACGTCTTCATTATGGGACTAAGGTGTACAAACTGTAGTAAACCGCTGCATCCAAAGGGTATAGGAAGTCCGTCCAAGAAGTTAAGTAGCGGACGAGTTTTGGTTTTGTCCAAACTGTCAAGTCTTTCCAGTTGTCAATTGCTTAGGTATGCTCATGAAGAAGTGCGATAATTTGACTGAGACATTCGCTCGCTTGGTGATTACTAGGATCGCGCCTCTGGAGGTGAATATAACCACTCTCCTACCTCAACCAGCCAAAGCAACCCAGACCTCTAGGTGGAAGAAGACAGTCAGATGATCCTATCGTACTACAATGTCTGTGTCGCCAACTCCCCTGGATCACCTCACTCCCGAAAGCGGACAAGCAGCTCGCGAGCCTACTCCCGCTTCCTTTAGCGGTGCAGGCCACATTAAATATTCGGCGACAATGGCAGCTCCAGCTCCATAGAGAAAAGCCGAACATCCTACACCTCAGTTGCTTTAGCGCAAACGCCAGAGAGAATATCCTTGATTTAATTGGTAACATCTAGTCAACCAAACCACCAAAATTGTTGTCCATCAATACCTTCAAAACTACAGCCAACAAGAAATCACGGCGCTTTAGCTGTGTTGTAAACAGATGTTCTAAAGGCGCAATCTAGTATCATATAGGGGAAGCTGATGGACGGCCTCACTCAGTTGAACTTCATTTGGCTGAGCGCACGACACGGAGATATGTTACTCGTTACCGGAATTCAGTGCCTTACGATGAGCCTCGCCTTCTCCAGGTAACAATGACTTTCGCTGACCACACAGAGGCTTTTCTGCTGTTGTCTACTTTGCTCCGTAATCTATCACTCCAAATGCGCATCCGTTTGGACGCCTTTTGGAAAGGAAGTCCGGAAGGGACTAGCAACTGTGAGGAACTTCGTATACCAGCCGAAACGTGGACAGTTATTGTTTGTTGAGTTCTGTAGCCTCAAACATCCTCTTCTGGAGAAGGGAAGGCACCCGAGCGGGAGCTGTGGAGTTACGTCCTCCAGCAACTCTCCATCAACAAGAATTTCAGTTTAATCCGGACTGATGAAGCTGATTCTTCAGTCTGAGTTAATGGCACACCTTATCTTGGAAAAGTAGTCTAAATTCCGCAAGAGGTTGCCAACAGAAGTTCGGTTAAATGCAGCCGGTACACGACCGCGGAGAGCTGACCATTCACTGAAGACGGCCATATTGGTATATCTTTCACTCAAGAAGTTCTGTGAAGTGATTGATCTAATGGTAACCCCAGCATCCGACAAAATACGGCTTAATACGGCGATCATCGTGATACGAACAGCCGCAAGCAGTCATAACCCAACCGAACTTCAAAGACTAACGACTCTGCGAAGGAAAATGGTTAGTGGTCGAGCACACAGCTGTCGGCACAATCGCCATTCTTAGTCCACCATCCACTGACTCGTTTTTGGTTACCGATAAACGGTCCCGCCTCTACACTAACACACATGGCTACGTTAGTAAGTTGATCGAACTCCGTCACAGTCAGGCTTCAAAGTCTTATGATATCATAATGATCACCGAAATGTGGCAGAGATGTGAAATTAACGAGTTTGAGATCACTCTGAACTCATTGACAATCTTAGAAGGCGTGTCAGGATATCCTTTGTTGAGAGCTATGGTTGTAGGACGACAACATATGCCTTACGTCCGTAGTTTACCGACCTCCCAAATCCACAACGAAAATGGACCACAGACTAATAACGGGTTTTCATGTAGTAATAAAGCAGAAATCCAGCCATATCCTCATTAGAGATAACAGCATTTATGATCTGAAAATTCCAGTAAACGACAGCGAACTGTTCAAGGCTTACCTGCACTTCCTGTACAACCACGACACCATTTCCACGAGGTTTAGAACAGCGAATAAATCATTAATGTTAAATCTAGTGATCACCAGAGAGAAGCTCACGGATGATAAGCTAGACGTGTGCAATCCTCTTGGTCAAAGCGATCACGTGACTCCACTGTTTCATTGCATTCGCCCCGCCGAATATCCCGAGGTGGAACCCAAAGAATGTCTAAGCACGTATTGTCTGCATTCGCTGAAGACACAAACTGGACATTTATGACTGATTACACCCGAGAGACAGCTTGAGAAACATACTGGAAAACCTTCACTTTACCAGTCGCAGGCATCAGACGCAAGAGCTTTCTAGCCTACCCTCAAAGCAAAAGATTGCTGAGAACCCGAACATGCTCGATGATGGCGCGTTTACAAACACAATCTTAGCTCCAAAAATTGGACAGCGTACGTAGCTCATCGCAACTGCTCTGCGCACTTGGTTCGTGAGGACAAAGTAACACCAGCACAAACTGCTGCAACGATTCTGTCCGAACCCCAAGTCTCTTTACAAACACGCCCAAGAACTTTCATAAGGTGTGGCACGGAATCCCACTCCTTAGAACGGTTGGTGGGTATACACAACGCAAGATGCGGCCAGTCCCTTAGGGGCCCAGTACTCAGCTACTTTCCATAGAGTACAAGTCGCGAATACTATTCCTGCTTCTGTCACTCCGCAATCAGTTTTATACGTCAACACATTCACCATAGAGACGGTACTGAAAAAGCTGCTATCCTTGCGCACACGCAGGTTTTATTGTGACCGATAACATGCGCTGAAAAGCAGTGTAGGTAACAGTCATGCACCTATCCCAACGACTTGCCGGCTTATTTCAGCGTTGTCTAAACGAAAACCTTGTTTCCTCAAAGTAGAAATGGGGTATTACCATACTGTATTCACAAGGGAGGAAGTCCATCTGTGCTTGCCAATTTCCGTTCAGTAACGCTTCTCAATGTGTTCGACAAAGTCAGGAAAGCGATTATCGCAGACGCATTGATGACCTACCTGGAAAGGTACGGTATCCTTGGGCAGAGGCAGAATGAGTTTCGTTAACATGGATCAGGTTCCGAGAACCTGCTGATAGCAAGCGATTACTAGACTGAAGCAGTCGAAGAACGGACAGGAATCGATGTGATCCACTTGGACTTCCAAAAGCCTTCCATCGCTTGGATCCCGACATGCTACCGCGCATACTTCAGTACTGTAGTATCGGAGTTCGAGCATCAAGTTGGATCGGTAAGGTCATCCGCGAGTAGCAATTGGTGGTGAGTCCGAACATCATTGTCCGACCAGATCCGAGTGGAATATGGCATACCGTAGGGCTCGGTACTTGGGCTTTGCCTATGCTTAATCTTCATTAATAAGCTAGCAAGAGTTAGCACCATAAAGTTGTTACTGCCCACGGATGACATTAAGGTTTGGCGGGCACTAAGGGATCAGACGGCAACAGATTCCTCCTGCGCGGCCTCCACAAGGCCTGGAATTGGTAAATGAAGAAAGCACTGTCATTCAGGGTAAACAACTGTCTGGTTGTCTACCTCTGCCATCGGCACATGTATATTTACAAGCTTGGGGGCACAATCTGAAGACAAGCTCTCAGGAAGGTGACCTCGGTGTGCTGATGTAGGATGACCCCGGTTTGGCTCTTACGAACTGCACTCGGGAGTTTTTATATTCATTCATCTTCGTTTTGATGCTCAAGGCCCACGTGCTACGCCACGTCGAACACGTTATCCAGGCTTAGCAAACTTGGCTAAAATGTGACTTCACAGAGCTCAGTACCCCACAACGTCGAGCAACAAAATGTCATTGGTTAGCACCACCTCCAGTAACAAGAGGGACTGAAGGTACTCGGAGTGTACAGTAGACGCTACCAACGGATAAGCGGAGACCTCATTAAGTTAGCAACTAATGAGCTACCCCAGTCATGGATACCGTCGCCACTTCAAACAGCCCCGAACACCAGCCTCAGAAGCAATAGTCTGAAACTGAGTCAAAAATACCATAGCCTAGATTGTTACTGAAATTATTTCTCCCTCCTGGTGTACCAACCCTGGAATACCCCATCAAACTCACTTGTCTGGACTATCACCCTAACCATTAAAAATCTTGGATATCGCCTTTAGCTTGTTACGCCTTATGATATGAAGGAACGTACTGGAGTTTATTACGAATAACTGACATTTTGGAATTATAATCCACGATGAAGCACATAAATAGGCACAGGCAGATGATCAGTCCGATTGTGCTTCACCATTGTGACTATTCACAATAACGTATTGTTCCGTTTTATATAGTACAACCTCACACCATAACCTTATTTGTTTATACCCTTAATCTATCCATTGACCGATAAGAATTTTTGTGGCCCACTCGTATACTATTCGGATTTTGTTACCAACTGTTAGGTTTACGTTTTGTTTATGTTTACCAGTCAAAAACCACTATTTCATTGTTTTATCGAGATGGATTTCTTCTTTTTTGTCCGGGACATCAATATATGGTGGGCGATCGGTAACCAGGAAAATCCCGATCTGCTGCAACGATACGTGGACCGTGCTTTTTAATGGTCGTGGAGCAATTTACTTCCGTTCAAAGCGGACAAGTGCAAACTATAGTTGTACGCCACAAACCCACTAACGCAGGCAAGCTTGGAGATCACATTTTGAAGACGGCCCCACAGGAGTACGATCTTAAGGCGGTGATGCAAGGTGACGTCAACTGTTCGGAGCAGTCTATAAAGGTATCGAAAACCGAGAACCAAAATGTTGTTATCTTATGAAAACGTTTGCATGATTCTGCCCCTCCATCTCCCCCAAAATACACAGTGCGTATACGAAACTCTATGGACTGTATGTGATTCAGGCTTGGAAACCTTGATTAAAGCGCGATCTAGTTACAATAAACAGCAAAATATTTGAAGAGTTTGTTCCACTCGCCAGGCTATCTGCAACTGACAGGCCCGGGTGTGTACAGCGAAAATTGTCGCCGTCTGAAGGGCGATCTCGTTTAGGCGTACCAGATCTTGAAAAACGTCGGACACGTTTTCTGCCACCTCCTCAGATTTAACCGCAAACACAAATTGGGTTGTCACCAGATGAAACAGGCCATCTAACATTGGTGAAAAGCCCAGAAAAGTATTCTTTTCGAACTTGTCAACAGTGGAACGCTCTTCCAACTTTTCTCATTCTTGCGCCAACGCTAAGCGTTTTTAAAAACCACATGATTTCTGTCCATCGAGTGGCGAAAAATGGGCATGTAAACATTGTGCTCACCAACCCAATAGATCGGTGTAAACGGATGTACGTGTGTTAAAGTAGATATTATCGTCAGACCACAGATGCGCGTTTCACTTTATTGTCACATATATTTGAGCTTTTATAAATCACACAACCCCCCCCCCTCCACGGGACTTGCCAAGCCTTGGCTTTTGTTATCCCTTTTCTACCATTGTTCCATGGTAGTTTCCAAATCGTGAAGAGCAAAACGTAGGAGTTTCATGACAGGGATTCCAGAGCACTCGGAATACTCTCTTAGTGCTTGCCGCATACTCGATGACTGCTTGTTTAGGAAAGACTATTCATTTCTTGTTGGATGGACATTCTTGTTTCCTCCATTAGGAGAGACCCGTGATTCATTTTCCCCTCCCACAATGTCTGCTGCGGGAGTCTACAGGGTACACAGAGGAAGACCTAAACCACAGCTTTCATTATATCAATGTTTTGGGAGGCCACTACACCCATGGAGAATATACACGGGCTAGGTATTTTCTCCAGCTGACCGACTATGCAAACCAGAATATCTGAACGAAAACGGTGATACAGTAGGTCCGCTAACACTGATCATCGTTCCCAAAGCCTCACTAAATATATTTCTGGAGAATAGGCTCACCGTTTCGACACTTATTTGTCGTGGAGTCGCTATGGAAAGTAAAAAATTGCCAGTAACTTTTCTAGTAGTTGTACAATTCAAGTAATGCTCAGCTTCTTTTAACTTCATTCATTTTCTTCAGCCTTGTTTGTTAATCTAACTGGCTTAACAGAATAACCGTTGATTCGAAGCGCTGGTTCATCTAGCGCAACACAATAGACAGAAATACCGCAAGTGGAACTTCGTCACATCTAAACTCATGTAGGCAACCTTCACACGCCCTGGACAGCAGTGTCCAGTCGTTCCATCCGTTCGGGAATCGGCCGCGGTTCGCATTCCATTTTATCTATGTGAGAATCGAAGCCGCAACTCAACTGTTGTCAGTCTGTAGTTGGAAGCGCTGAGTTACAGGAGGTGGTAACAACCGACTTGAATACATTACCATTACTCCCTTGTCAAAACACAACATACAACAGACTGGGTTACAGTTCACATTAGGCATAAATCTTTTTCTGACTCCAAACGTTGAGGATGTTGACAGTTAAACACTGATGTTTTTGCACTTACGAAGATGTACGCGTGATAAACAACAACCTAAGCAGCTCAGAAAAAGGAACTGACATGCGCTTTATGCGTCGAGGGGACACATTATTTCATACAACGAGGGACGTATGTGTTATCCTCCACTGGCCGTTGGATCATTGTCATCCACTGCCAGCTTCAAGTACCTCGTGACAGTAGCTCAATAGACAGCTAGTCAGTTAACAGCCTCTCCCACATTTGTTGGAACATATCGGATCTTGCGTGATGGTTTGAAGGACCGACGAAACCGATCATGAAATGTAATGAAGTAGCCATCAGTAGCAAAATAGACCCTGTAAGATTTGACGGAGTGGTTTAACCATCACAAGGTCTCAGCGTATACGGTATATTAATGAATATAAGCCTATCCATAGATAGGTCGACGGTATAACTGCAACATCAACTCGGTCCAAAGTCGTAAGTCCCTGTATTAGCCGACCTCTAAAAAATCAACAAAAGTGGAACGAAATTCTTTCTGTAGGATTTTGACGTCATCACTACCTGCTCTCACTTGCGTGAGTGCGAGTGAGTGCGAGTGAAATCTGCTCTACTGTTGGTCACTTTGGGTGACCGTAATGTGTTGTAATCGTGTTTACTGGGGCGTAGGGCATCAGAACAGAATCTCACCGCAATGGATAGTGTAGTGACCAGCTGTTAAGTCACATGAAACAAACAAGACAGCCGACAATATAGAGTAAGTTGTGAGGGTGTCAGACAGGCCGCCTAACATAGTCGGAGGCCTGATGTATTTGAACCACAGTTGAGTGGTGCATAAGGGTGAAGTTCACGGTCAGTGGTGTGGGATGACGTTGTACTTTTAAAGCACCAGCTTGCCTAGCGTAACATAATGATTGAGGGCTATTGCTTCGATATGCCATTTGTCGCGAAGGTCAAATGTGCAATATCCCGAGAACTTTCGATGGAAAGGTAACGTGTTCAGTTATAAACACTTTAAATCCACATGTGGAATACCGTACGTCACTAGCGGATGGTGCTAAGTGGAGATAAGGAGAGTGGTGGGTAGTGAATTTCTGGGCGGTTTTGCATGACGTTTTTTCAAATCCCGTATAGGCTTTTTATAAGCCGACCTCCCTCCTACAGAAACGAAAAATTGTTCAGAAATCATCGGCTTATATTCGGTAATATACGGTATATTCGCAACGGCGTGAACTGTTCGAGAGCAGACTACCTGAGGCCAAACGATAACATCTGATAAACTGTTCTTTGGTGTCCAGTGATTTCTACCTAAACTGGACTATTTTCCCCTTGGGACTGGATTCTGTCGGTGATGGTGCGCCGGTTCTTTTGACAGATTAGCCCCAATACCCGTGTTGCGCACCAGTGTCTGTCTCTTGCCAGAACAAGTTTTAACTCTGGTGATCAGCAACGGCTGAATGGATAGGATTGAGAGGGCTGGACATTTCACGCACGCAACACAAGCCATCAAGTTGAGATGGGATGCAACAAATTTGAAGTTGTTATTGGGTCCTTAACCGTCGCTAAGTGGAGCAAATCAGCATATCAGTCAGGGCTCAAATCTCCCCTGAGGAATTCGATGCCGAGAATGATTGAGTGACTGACTCTCGTTTTGTGTAGTAATGTGTGAACTATTTGACTGGTTTGGGTTTTCTAATCTGTCAGCTTCGTAATTTTGATAGTTATTCGACTGTGCATGACATTCGGTTACAGTGGAAAAGGTTTGGTAGCGTTCAGCTCATTTTATTCGTGAGTGGTTTAGCGGAGGCGATTAGCTAAATCCAATTAAATGGGTCAGTGTCTGATGGGCAAAGTCACTTGGCGCGAGCAGCGTGCTAGAAATAAAAAGATTATAAACAATAAAGAACTTGATGGGTATTATCGTGCGATCTTTATACAGTAGTAATCAGCTTGAGCCTTGGTGTCAAGAAGAGCGTTTTGAAGGTTTATAGTTCATTCCATACGCTTATGTCAAAAATACGAAAAGCTCATCTAAAAAGCAGATAGGCCGGTATTCATTGAAAGGCTTAAGATGAGGTCGTCATACTTTTAAGCTAGAGTATACCAAAAGAAAGCAGGAGTGTGATTCCAAAGCAATAAAGTTAAGATGAAGGAATAAGGCAAATAAAGGAGCAAATACTGCTGCTTTGTAAAAGCTCATCATTAATAAATTGATTACGCATGTACCTATGCGGCCACTGTGAATAAACTTGCTGATGAAGAAAAACACGAAACCAAACGATCGAGCTAGCGGGTCAAGAAAAATGCGAAGATGAACTTGTAGTGAGGAAACGGGCGATGAAAGTACTGCGACTGATAAGGAGAAACTGTGGTTTTCGGCGACGAAGTGGAACAACACCGGCGGTAATCGCCTTAAGGATGGAAAGCATTCGGTATGCCCTCACCCTTTACTATGAACACCAAACATATGATTTACATCACATAGGTGAATTCCAAACTTTTTCGACCGAATTATTTTCTCCCAATTTCAATTGTCGTGCATTCGTTCACTCTAGCAATCGTGGAATATCTCAGTTGAGTCCGTAACTTGAGCTCCTGAGTAAGTTAAAAGAAGGCATGAAGCATTCTTTTAATTCAACTGACCTAATTCAATTAATTACATAGCTCCCATTTACTTCCTGTTGTTGCTACTGAGCACCGTGAAATAGCTTCCCTTCGCTTCTACTGCATTCTGGAGTTGCGTGCTATCAGCACACTGAAACTAGAACAATCCATGCTGTGCAAGAGAGGGTTTCGGAGCAACTCTCTCACTCAACATTGCACTGTAATGTTGTTTCAGATGATTTTGGTGGAGGTAGCATTCCATCAGTCTGTAGCGTGCAACTTCAAATAAAATAATTGAACAACAAAGAATAATTGCTTTTGTGCAGGCGTTGAATGTCCGGTGTCTTCCAATAAACAATAAGTTTGCATTATCTTATGAAATTTCTACAATTGTATGAATGGTAATAACAAGTTTCTGATGTGTCAGCAGCTAAAATGTAAAAGATATGGGTGCATACGGCTGCATATAACATAAAAATCAAACAGGTTGCCTTCCCACAACGAACAATTAGAAACTGTGACCATAAACAGAACTTTATCCATTAAATACGAAACTTTAGAGATCGTCACTTGAATGAAAATATAATGAACTCGGTACTCCGAAGGAAACCTCTTGCAACTAATTGTTGTCCAGATACTAAAGATTACGTAAATGCGTTTGCACCGCAGTGCTTTTATAGAAAGCCTTTCATTTTAACCGTTCAGACTGCAGACTGGTAGAACATTACCGGTGAGAGACTCTTGATTGTCCGATCATTAACGACGGTATGTAGCTCGCTGTTCGCTGTGAGCGCAGGCGCACATCTAGTGATTCTGGACATTCGTGACACTTCAGCCTGTGCATAGAATGACTTGGGCCAGGATGGTCGTTACTTGATCGACGCACATTTCCTCTTGCTACCAACCCTTTACTGTGCCAGATTAGCTTCACTCATCCGCTGACCAGTTTTAGGTGAGTAAATCGGTCACGCTACTAACTGTGTCTGTATCATTCACGTTGTAATCCAATTGGCTGAACATGCGCACAGATAGAACAATGGTTTATTACGGGTAAAAAGCAATGGTTAACAAGTCCCGTGGGATGGAAATAATTGCGAAAAGTAAATTGCATGATAAATTAAAGAGTGTTTTGGTGGATTCACCATAGACGTTTGTAGAATAACGGAGATGTCCGCGTATTAAAAGTATAGATCCAGAAATCCATTGGTTGGGAGTTTGGTAAGACACCGTTTGATTACGTTTTGTAGCCCCTGGCTAACAAGTCATAAAATAAAATGCAACGGAGACAACGCGTCGTCAACTCGCTTTTTAACTATCGCCATATTGGGAGCAGAGACGACATAATTAGGCAGAGTGTTCCAAGGCTGGCACACGCGGAGGGGAAAGAAATTTTTACGGCGTTCAAGCCGGTTATCCTGTATTGTCAGTTTCAGAAGATGACCACTTAGGTTAGTGTTGTGATTCAATTCCAGCAGCGGACGGCAAATGTGGTTTGGGTTCTTCAGAAGCTGGTAAACCATTATGAGATCCCCCCGCAAAAGCCGCTATCGACTACTGTACCTTCTTAGAGATTGCAGTCTAAGCTGATAGGGCAGATGAAAGAGGCCCCTGACGTTCTTGGTTGCCCGTCGTTGAGGAGTCTCGAGAGCAAGGAGATCCTGTTTCTGCCACGGCTGCCATGCCTGGATAGCATATTCCACGTGAGGTCGCACGTAGACTTTAAGCATTTGGAGAAAGATTGAGGGTTCCAACCGACCGAATACACTGCGAAGCAGGCCGAAGTGTTGATTGCCGGTTCGCGTCGCCTCTGCTTGTTTTGAACACCCGATATCTTTCTGTACCAGCACATCCAGGTCACCCTCCTGAGAGGCCTTCTGTAAAGTCTGGTCTCTAAACTTTTAAGCGCTCAACGGCTGGTGACGCAGATGGGTCACACTGCAGTTAGCTATGTTCAACTGAAGCAGGTTCCTTTTTGACCATTCATAAATGCAATCTAGGTGATGCTGGAGTAGCTCATGATCTGCCTTGTTACTAATCGCCCGCCATATCTTGACCTCATCCAGGTAAGCAGGAAATTTGAGGAGATAACGTGCAGGAATAAGCGCAGTCCCAGCATTGAGCCTTGTGGGACACCATATTCCACCTCAGTTGGGTTAGAGAGTGATCCCTAACGCGCCCTTGAAGCCTCCATTGGTGAAGAAAGTTGCCAATCCAACCAAGCACAAGATCTCCGATTCCGTAGCTCTGTAGTCTTTGAAGTAGGCTACGGTGATCCAGGCGCTCGAAAGCTTTGGAGAAGTCCAGGTAGTTGGCGTCAACTGCGACCGTATCAGCCACTACCGTGCAACTACCTCGTGAAATCAGTAGGTTGGTCTTGCATGACCGGTGTTGACGGAAGCCATGCTGCTCCGGTGACATAATGTTGCATTTTTCCAGGTAGTCCATTAGAGCCTCAGCGACGGATATGCAGCGGACAGATGTTGTCATGAATGCTTTTGCTGATGTGTGGTTTCTGATCAGGTAACTTGCTTGTACATCATTAGATCTGGACTTGATGTCCCCAGGAAACGAAACTTCCAAGCCGGAGGCCAGTCCCGTGTGATGTCCAGCATTCCGAGAATGCGCCAAGATGACGCCTGCGAATAACTGAGCTTCAAAAAACGGATAAAAGTTTCATATTTTTTAAACAAACATTACCATGCACCTTCCTTCAATACTGAAATCAGCTATCCAATCCATTGCTAAAATGAAAACAGACGAAATAACTTCAACATCACTGTAAGCTTGTGGATTGTGCAAAGCGCATAATCACAAAACAATTAATTCAGTCGGACCCGATAGCATTCACACCGCTGCTATCAAGCTTGGCAACAAAAACGCGCCTCTATGGTGCTAAACGTCTTCACACTGACTTTGAACAGTGGATACTTTCCCCGCGGTGGAAAACTCCAAAATAACATGAAAACACGCTAAGAGGTGCAATGCCAAATTATCGCCCAATTACTCATACTGCGACCACTTCTAAGGCTCTAGACAGTTTTGTTTAATTCCTAACTGGCCTAGACCTGCTAAACAGCACGCAACGCGGCTTCCTTAGGAAGCAATTTAGCGTTACATGCCTATTACAATGCTAAGACAATGTAATCTCAGTTGTTAGCAATGACATGGCAGTTATCCTCATCCTACCAAACATGCAAGAGGCTTTCGATCGCGTGACATACGAGCCTGTACTGTCTGTCATGCATTCGTACAAATCAGCAACCCCATGCTAAACTGTTTCAAAGCTTACTTTAACTGTCACTCTTCGGGCTTGCTTTTCTAAGGCCAATGTTTAAAATGTGATTTAAGGTATTGAATCGGTGTGATATTTAGCATTTTCATTAGATTTCAGGAAAGATACCAATGATTATTATTTTAAAAGCACTGCGGCCAATTAAGTTAATTATTTAAACAAAGGATGGCCCATTGCTTCTTGGTCAAAAATGGTGGGCAAAAGAAAACCGAAAGTGTAAGCATAACATAATAGTGTATCTGTTGAAAACTGCCAAATTCTTACCACATTCGTGCGAAGTTGTGAGCTTAGAGCATGGGGACGGGGGTTGCAGTCCACCCCGGGCGGCGTGTGACAGGGGCCCGCATCGTCAGAACCGTCGATTGTTCGGATAAGCTGAGGGTTGAAGATTTTAAGGTTACTCTGTATGACCAACACACATTGACGCCATGTGTTACACCTGTGCAAACGTTCTTCCAGCAATCCACTTAGTTGTCCCCATTGTAGTCACGCACCATATTTAGCTCCTTGTACCAAATGGGCGTCCGTTTCATCGAATACTCATGTGCACATAATCCTGAGCCGGTTGTATGGTTTCCATGAGTCTATTAAGCTCTCACTCGACGACAAATTTGTCCCCGCCCTGGGCTTCAACAGTGGTTGCTATGGCTTCAACAGTAGTTGCTATGCCACTGCTTAGTGCACAACATCGTAGATATTCATTTAAAATTTTTGTTAGTTATTGCACCCATTGGCTACAACCAGCAGTCTTGAAGTAAGAAAGCCAGTAGCAAATGATACTGTGATGAGTGACTTATGGTAAAAGAGAAAAGTTATGCCATTTTATCCGGTCTGCGGAAGTCACGGTAACATGTTAACAGGTAACTGGTAGATCGGTTTAGCTTCCTGTTATCCTTACCCTCTTTTGATTCTCCGGCTCATTTTACCTCCTTCATCCCTGCCTCTTTATCTGCTTCCTTACATCAACCTCTTACTAGGAGGTTGAGTATCCACCCGTTTACAAGGTATTCATTTTGTGTTGCAGCTGTAAGGGTCCATTACGGCCTGTCATACTATTTGGACACGGAAGAGCTTAGAACGGCGGACCGGAGTAATATTACACCATGTTTGAAGGTGTCTTTATATTCCATAAGCATGCACATGTATTAGGATTATACTGACTTTTTTATAGCAATAATTTACCATCTTGCTTCAAATTCTTTGTTAAAATTGTATGCCAATTGTTCTTTTTATTATTGGATTGCATTCCTTCCACACGAGTCATGAATTGTTCTCCATACGAGATGTTACCACCATGATAGAAGAAGCTACCGATGTTTTGGAAGCAAACATATACTTACTCCTCCGGACAAAACGCTGATGAAGATTCTATCACTAAAGAGATTAAAAATGCTGGTTCACTTCAGTTATTCATTGCTCAGTAATTGCAGTCTAACTGGAGTGTGAACTCTCTGAACAAGAGTAAGAACATAGCAATAAATTTCGCAAGAATTATTTGCTTCCCCTATGCTTGTTTCTTCAATACAGACTCAAAAAGATGCCAGACCTAGACTAAAGAGGGAAGAAAACTTGTGTCTAGGACCACCTACTTAGAGCTCAAATTCTGAATGTGCACCTGATTTCTTAAAGTAGGATCTTATACATTCTAAATCACTGGAAAGATTTTTTCAAAACTTGTTATAAAGTACATTATAAGGCAGAAGATTGAGTTTGCCCATTCAAAAGGTCCCCACTCATTTAGTATAACTATGGTTAAAATGCGCGCTTTGCTATTTTGCTTACTACTGGCTATAGACCAGTATCGCGAAGGTCCGTATATTGTAATCTTAAACAAGGTGTCCACAAGTTAGCAATCAGCAAAACAATTGTTTCAAGCAGAAGTGCCATAATCATTAAGTATCTTTATCTCGCCAGCAATGATAATGTCGCAGCAGATGACATATTTGCAAAAGTAAGACACATATATAAACATTTCAATGAAGGTCTGGCAAGCTCTACCCATATAAGATAATCTGAGCATGGATGAGAGCATGATGCTATTTTGTGACCGTCGTGGACTGATGTAATACATCAGAGGATAGTTTAGTAGATACAAGTATAAACAGTGGATCATTGAAGCTCCTCCAGGTTATACTGCTCATCTGGATCCCAAACAAGGAGCTCAGGTCAAATGTGACACTATATTAGGTCTGGAATATAGCATTAAAATTGGCCTTAAGGTTAAACCCGAAGGGGCAGCTCTATCATATAATTTGGACAATTATTTTACAGTTGTCACATATGAAAGCCCTAACGCACAAAGGAATAAGAGCAACAGCAACAGTTCGAGTGAGAGGAACAAACAAATGCCTATCCACATGCAGGCTCTCACTAAATTAAACAGGGTTTGTCTATGTCTACAGGTCTGACACGCGAGGTGATGTGTTCCTTAGGTATTGTAATGATTACTCAATTGTACTTCGTACCAATAACTCTGTTGACGCACGTCCTTTGACAAAGGTAATGAGATGATCGTCAAAGTACAAAAAGCACATTTCTATTAAACAACCGGGTATTGTTATTGGGATGAGTGAATCTACCGAACCAAACTGTCGGTCAATAATGGATCAATTTTGGCAACAAAAATTGGTAGTGACCGCTCTTCGCTTTCTTCGCTGCAATTGCAATGAACAAGGTTTGGCTTTTGTACAGAAAATCACCTGTACGTGAGCAAGAGCAGCATGACACGCCTTGCTTCAAACGAGTCGTCACATAAGTCTACCTGCAGACGTGACTAGCAGATAAATGTCCCACAAATTCTTCCTCCACCCAATCAGGAAACCTTGTTGTGGACACCAATTTGAACCAATGACAAAGCAACGAAGATGTTACTGAAGCAATAGGGTATTGTACTGTCAGTAATAATAGCGACATACCACGCGAGAACTTTGACTCGTTTTTTCTCTAAATATGACTTGCACATACTTCATATTGAGTAAATACATGCTACATGAACCAAAACATATTAAGCAGGGGTATCAAATCTGAAAAACATCTGTTTTCTGCTTAATTCCAATGTCACGGCATCATTTACTTGCGTACTTACAAGATGAAAATTACAAAATCATAACTTTATCTAAAATATGATCAAATTTTCAAAAAATAAATATCCGCAAATATAGGGAACGTTTAAGCCTAGGTAGATTAATGCTTATTCCGCATAGTTAAGATGTGAACCACTAAAAAAACACAAACGAGCACATCTGTTTGTGAATGAGACCAAGCTATTTACTCAGAATAGTGTCAAATTGACCGGAAATAAATCTGAGGATTTGTCCGCTCTGAATTTGTGGAATAAAACTTGATACAATGAATCTTCTGCCGGAATATCGTAAAGGGTTGGGCATGAATTCTGCACATAAGATAACTCTATGCATGGCGACATCCGGTTTCGGATTTGCCTGTCACTGTGGCCAGCCACAGGATGCCTGTGCCTACAGAGGGACCACAAGTGGCTTGCGCTGCACCACCCACAGCTCCATCCACACACCCCATATCCAGTGTAAACCCGAAGGAATAAGACCGGGAGGCGTGTGGATGGGAGCCACGTTTCATCAACGGAGCCGGCCCACACTCCTTCACAGGCAAAAACACAAGCACACTGTATTTGGGAAATCAATCGCACACAAGGCGGTGGCTGGACCGTAGTCTGCTCCACACTGAGTGCATGGAACCACTCTTTGATCCTAACGCGACCACAAGAACCGTGCACCCCGTCCCCTCCAGCAACGACCAACTGTCTCCTAGAACCAGTTTGGACCAGGTAGTGGGTAGTAGAAAGGTAGGCACCTTGTCAACATGCGCATCAAGCGCAGCCACAACGGGAGTACCAAGCAACAGCCAATCACTTGTGTGGAAGATAACAAATAAAAGAGATCGAGTAATGCATAAGGAAACGGTGACATAAAGCTTAAATTAATGAGCATATGAAATAAGTTGTTAATAAAGGATCCGAGATAAGTTCACGAGGTCAGAAAGTATCTTTTATGGAAATGCCACAAACGGGAAAATGTGATCGCAATTGATTACAATTGGCTTAAGCGACGTGAGCGAGTTCATAGAAGAGAGTACTCGTAAACATTCATCTGCGAAAGAAAAGCAATAAGACAAAATTGAAAACACACCACCTGAAATAAAGTGACTTAGCACGCAAGCATGCGGTTAGTAAATCGAATGCAGCGTACCTACAAACGCTGCGCCGGTTCTGCCTAAGTTCTCTGCAGGACTTGTCGTCGCTTGGGTAGTGGTCCCGAGTGGACTCGCTAATGGCTCAGCAGGCCTGCCTGACTCAGGCACTCGCGACCGCATGTGCTACAGTACCATGTGCTCGCTGTCGATGGAGTACAACACATCGGTGCTTGCCGCTTCCGCACTTACCGCTTCTTCTCTGCATTTATGAGGTCTTTCTGCCGTACTTTGGCAAATGCCTTCGTGATTAGATCGCGCCTTCGATTCCCATGACCCGTAATCAAGATTAGGACGCGAGAGACTCATTTTGATCATGACCTGGTAACGTAACTTCGGTTTCCACACATGCTGCTTCCCAATACTTAGCTGACCTTATAAGGGTTGTTTCGGTATCCGCGTAGAATCCATACAGCTCACATGACCGAGCCACCACAGGTGTCTCAGCAAAAGTATGCAGTCCACTGCATACATCCCACTTTGTCGCAACACTTCTTGTCCGCAGCTGTCGCCACAACCGATGCGCAAAATCCGTCGCAAACACCGCTGATGGAACCGTCAGAGATATCGCACATCCCGCCGGTACCTCGTCCGTTTCACTACCGTATATAAGAACGGACAGCACCATATAAACCATCAGCTTCGTGTCAATGGTAAGCTGATGGTTGTTCCACACTCGGTACTCAAGCTTCCCGAATGTCGCCGCTGCCTTCGACACGCGAATACGCAACTCAACGTGTAGCTGCTGATCAGTCGATATCACACTTCCAAGGTAGCAGAAGCGGGAGGTGGTTTCCAATACTTCAGCACCAATGCTGATTTGTGGCAATATTGAAGGTTGCAACTCCAGTGGAGGTTGAAAGAGACGGACAATTTTGCTTGTGTTGATGGTGAGCCCGAATTTGGCTGCTGTCGAAGCCAGAGCATTAGGCACATGCTGCAACTCATCCGCGCTGTGTGCAAACAACACACAGTCGTCAGCAGACAGCAACATACAGATAGTTGTCTCACAGACTAGAGTTCTCGAACTGAAACGATGGATGTTCAGCAACCCATTATCAATACGGTGCTCCACACGAACACCGCAAGCACAAGCGGAATCAAAAGCACAAGACAACATTGCATGAAGATAAGTGTTAAACAGGGCAGGAGCTAAGACACCGCGTTGCTTCACACCACTGACAACTGCAAAGTCATCCGAGGTCTCTCCACTCAGCCGCACCCTCGCTCGTATACCACTCGCAGGCATTCCATTAAACTTTCAATCTTACGCGGACAATCAAACTCGCACAACACCAGCCCCAATGCCTTGCGGTTCACTGTATCAAAGGCCATGTTGAAAGCAACAAAAAGAGAGTACAACGGCTCTTGTCGTTATCTGCAAGTCTCCTGCAACTGACGAGTCGCAAACACCATATCTATAGCGCTGCGACCCGAGAGGAATTCACACTGCTGTTCCACCACGTTCGGTTCCCCAACTTGACTGACGTGGTGGTTGAGCAGGATTCGGGCAATCACCTTGCCCACAGAACTCAGCAAGTTGATGCCACGATAATTCGTGCAACATTGCTTGCCTCCGTTGTCCTTGTACAGTGATAGCACAAAGGCATCCTTTAGTTCAGGAGGCACCTCCTATTCAATCCATACGCGTTGCACCAAGGGGTGCAGCGCAGTCAACAACGCGGGTCTGCCGTCGTTTAGTACATCAGGCGGGATCTCGTCGGCCCCAGCACACTTGCTGTTTCGCAGCTGAGCAATTGCTCTCTGCGTCTCATGCAGTGACAGCGTGTCCGCCAGATCCGCCTTCACATCGCGCAGCTTGAGGCCGTTAAATGTAGACCAGGCAATCTCTTAACGGTTGTTCAAGAGACAGTCGAAGTGTTTTTTAGATCTGCATTAGGTCTGCTGTCTGTGTGCAGGTAGCGCCTGAACCACCATCAATCAGCGTCCTCAGCGGCTCCAATCTTGATCCATACACCGCCTTCAAGGTGTCAAAGAATTCCTTGTGTTGGCGGCGTTCGGCGTAGCATTCCATCTGCTTTGACTTCTCCGTCCACCATGCATTGTTAATGTGACGGAGCTCTCGGGTCAGTCGCCGTCGAAGTTTGCGAAACTGACTCTGCTTCCCCAAGTCACTGGGTAGGCGACATATGCAGCAAATACTGCAAGCTTCTCCGACACCAATGCGCCAATCGTCGCATTGTTGTCATCAAACCAATCAGGTCGCTTATAGTTTGCCCGCCCGATGGTCTCCTCGGCAGCAGCTGTCACCTGTTCGCGAATGTAATGCCACAGGTCGCCCAGTGTGGCTATGCACTTCACATCACACAAGCGTGCAGCCATCGCCTTCTCCAGCTTAGTACGTTTCTCCAGAGTACCGGGGGAGAGAATTTTAAATTAACGCCGATTTACGGCGGGAGTGCAATACTTAGCTTTGCGTAAATATACGCACACTTTGGTCCACACCAATTTGGGATCAGTACCACAATCAGCTCCACGCAGTACACGTGTCATGTGCACTTTACGCATATCACACTGACGTACGATGACATAGTCGAGCAGGTGAGCGTGACCACTCCGTGGTTGCGTCCAAGTTGCTATATCACTCACATTCAGTGTAAACCGAGTGCTTGTGATCGTCAGCCCGTGGGTGACCCGCAGTGAGAGCAGCCTGTCACTGTTCGCATTCGCTGAACCAATGCCATGCGCACCGATAACATCTGTCCACACTGAGGCATCACGCCCAACGCGCGCGTTGAAATCACCCAGCAGAAATAGTCGGTCGCTCCTCGGCACAGACCGTATCACGGAGGATAGCTCAGTGTAGAACTGATCACGCGTGTCAGCAGGATAACACATGGTCGGACCGTACGTGCTTATAAAAGTGGCAAACTTACCTCTTCCGAGTTGTAGGCAAACAGTCTTTTGTCTCAATCTGATGCCTGTTGGTTCACCCACCAGCTCGCCATAGAGGCTATCGGATATTGCAAATCCGACCCCATGTTCACGTGGTGCTGGGACGGTGTTGCACACCCGGTAGAATGTGTAGCCAACACCTGCTTCATGCAACTTACCTTGATCAGCGAGTCGAGCTTCACTGAGCACCGCAATATCGATGTGGTAACGCGCCAGTTCCATCGCGACTAGTGCAGTGCGTCGCTCGGGACGCTCACTGGAGTTCCGGTCCAGTAGTGTGCGCACGTTCCAGCACCTGATGTTGAATGCTTTGCGCACAGACATGAGATTGCACTGGTGGGCAATCGCACGCGAGGTGGTCGTTGTGCTTCGGAGGATTGGTTGAGGGACTCCGGCCGGAGCCTTTGGCTCAGTAGCTTTACCCATAAGGCAGTGGGGTGCAGATCCGTCACGGGAATGTGATCGCAAAGACAGATTGGGATCCGCCTGACGACCGTCACACGCAGCCTTGGAGCTACTGGAAAGATTTATATATATTTTGCGACCGTAGTGGGATACACCTGCGACCACGGCCAGACGCAAGTGGGTTTTGGCGGGTTAGCTCCAATTTGACCAGGTGATGCCTGGCGTGAGGCGGGTAGTAACAAACCAGTGAACACCCGGACGTGCCCTTTCACCATCAGAGACGATGGACGGAGCTCATCCTGTGCGCCACGCGTGCTGTGAGCTTATAAACCGTAGACCAGTTGCCTCTCATGGCTATCTTTCAAGGGAAGAGAGCCATCGACCACTTCCTAACCTCCGAAGAAGGTAGACTAAGATACTGGCAGGGCGCCCACACCTGACAGCAGAACGACTCGGGTCCTCAGCCAAAGCCTTCCATAAAATGTACACCCGAAAGGTAGCGGGTCTAGCACATGGTCAGTGCACTGACTCATGCGGATTGGGGTGCTGGATCTTAGCAGGGAGAAGGGCGATACCCAACGCCCATCCAGCGGTTGCCACAAGGATGTGTCCAGGACATGAGCCAATGGCGCACCAGTAGTGGCAGTTTTTACACCATTTGTCATGATCTAGCCACCACCATCCTCAGCACACCATAGGCTCTCTCGACAGATAACTCCATCACCCTTGATGGTACGAGCACTCCAAGCCCCTATTCAGTAAGTGATCTTCATCAATTTTTCCAAACATGTCTCATATGAGATGGCAAAAGGTAGACAACTAAAGGCGAGAGCAATTGACAGTTTACTATACTGGAAGCACCACTGGAATTGCTTAAGCTTATGGTGAGACCTAAGTCGGAGTGGTGCACAATCATCCGCCGTCACCTGCGCAGGACAGAGTGGATAGTTCTAGAAAATATCTAACGGTTATTCACGAAAGTGCTCATTGGACGATCTACCGCCACCAGCTAAGAAGACCGTCGTCTCCTCCCTCGCTCAAGCCCTCTGGCTGCGCCGACTGATAACCTGTCTCGTTCTGTCTACTATATCCTCTCTCTCTCTCGATATATATATATATATATATATATATATATATTACCGAGTATACGCTACGGAATAACCCTTACCATCCACAATGTCTCTACCTATCCCACAAGAAATAGGGGTTACACACAAAAGGAAAAAGTAAAAATCCGTTCCAAGTTTTCCTGACAAGTTGTGCATGTATGAAGCAAGCTGCCATTAAAAGCACGCGCAAGTAAGCAACTAGCCAAATTTACTACGAATTTGCAGACTTTGCTCACTCTGCCGAGTATAATGAGAACATTCGATTTCCAATTGCCCACAGCTGTGTGTACTTGCTACTGGTTCAAACAAAATGTGACAGATTATTGTACTTCACCCCACATCATCACGGCTTCTGTTCTACTAGGAAGTGCCAACCTTGGAACACCACTTGCAGCTGAAGAAGAAAACCAAACTGTAAATCTTATAGTTCCTACCTTGTTCGTATTCTCGGTCATGCCAACCTGACAGTTCGCACCTTCATGTGCGCTTTGAAAGTAGAAGTCAGTCAAAACACTACCATTCCCATGTCAAGGTTAACCGTTCTGTTACGTAGCCATGTGAATCACAAATCTACACTTAGGATCACAGTCTCTACGCAACATACAACACATGTTCCTCGAGCATGCTAACCTGACATAGATTCTTAGGAACAACTAAGCAGTTCACCCTGACTTGATTCCGTTACATTACTAGGCTAATGCAGCCGAAACTTTGAAGACTGATAAGGAGCTACATTGATGTAATAACCATAGCTTTCTCCTTATTCTCAGCTTACAATCGCTCCAGGTATCCGATATCTGCTATTCATGCAAAATGCACAAGTTATCCCGTATTACTTGAGCCTATTTGGTTTGTCTGCCACTCGTCTGATTTTACTTGATGGCTCCAACTGCTTCCTCCCCTTTCAGGAACCCGCTGTCATCACGGTACCCCGATACGTATCGGAACCAAACAAATGAGGAAGTTCCTGAACTGGTAGGAAAAGACGGCGAAACTTTCAAATGAAGATTATCAAGGAAAACATCAAAGTTGTGTTCTTGCATATACCGAGACGATGATTCTTAAAGTAACGAAGGCGCCTTTGGATAACTTCGCATAGCGCACACAGTGTCTCAAAGTCCTTTTTTAAAAAGTATCAAGACAGCCCGGCACTAGTGATCTTGAGGTAGGGTAACCGCAGAAGTGTCAAAATATTTGAGAAAAATGGTTGAATCTGCGACAGATCAGGTACCAAAGGTGTTACCTTGAAAAGACAACGGCTGATTTAAAGACACTACCAGTGGAGTTGAATGCTTTGCATGAGTGCGGGTGAATGGACAATTTTGACAGCAACCAAGTGGGCATCAGGAGCACACCAAAAGTCCTGAAGTTTCGGCTAATGTTTATAAATAAACACGAAACCCCATCTCGGCTTCATTCACGATTACACACTGAGCTCTCTCATTTAATCTCGTCTACGTGTACAGAACTCCACGGATCACGTTGGCTATGAAGCTATAAGCGTAAAAAATACTTGGGCATTAGTGCAGCGCATAATCCACTGGAAAATTAGCAAGTCCAAATTCCGAACTAAGACTATGGTAATATTGTAAACAAACACGACATCAAATGGATCATTGTTCAACTGTTTCCAACTTCGAGATGCGCGCACAATCCGCGTGCCATACATTCAAAGCCGCCGCGAAGAGAATCTGAGCAGTTTAGAGTCAGACGGACAGGAAGGCTGGGAGTTCGACATGAGAGTAATTACGCAGGCCATCCAGGAATGTGAAACAAAGGGTCAGTTAGAAGTGGTTAGTTCATAAGTGAGTCGAGAAGGCTGTTATGTGATGAGTTTGATGTAGGGTGGGAAATGAGGCGAATGAGTTGGAGGACGGAGCTTCAGGATAAGATCACTTAAGAAGGGTGATGTGCCGGTACCTGGGGCTGAAACGCAGAGAGGACGGGAGACGTGGTGAAATGCTAGGCGAGGTGGTGCAGGCGACATGAGGCATAAGGTATAGTCCTAGCCAGGTACGAGGTGCCGTCTACACACCCCCAGACGTGCTCACTACTACATGTGAAAATTCCACTTGCCTCGATAAGCATGACTTGAAGTCGGCTGTCACAGATGGTATTCTAATTCTCTGTCTAATGATGCTCACAAAGCTAAGGACGAGTTGATGTCACCGATTCGAAATGGGTGCCATTATGCTGGATCTAGAGAAGAAACAATTTGCGAACTGAAGTACAGATGGAGCAAAACTGTGTACGCAGACAAGATGCCGATTGCAGGGACACAGAGGTTTCAGTCACAAATGTAGATCAAACGATCCTGCAGACTGTTTGCTGATCCCCGTTGGTTCCGCTAAGTTGGACCAAGTGTCAGCGAAACGTCAGGACAAGTCTTATTGCGATCCCCTTCGTCGGCGAAATTACGATCTCGCGGTTTGCTTCCACTGAATATTTCCACTCGCCTGACCGGATAATCAATGATCGCCAGTATTGGCATTTTGCTCACTAAGCGAAATCGAATGATTTCCTCACCATGGTGCCTATGCATTGTGGCACCGCAGTCGTCGCCATTATTCTCGGGCTGATTTGTCCAATATTTTACTGCAACACTGGCGACATACGGGTGAACACGATCGTGAGACAAGCACGTAGGTAGGGTGCGAGCGGACGAAGTATATTGTGTCACCTGGTAACCAGGGTTCGATTGTCTACAGGGAGTAAAGAATCGCTTTCACTAGTCGCCATAACTGCACCGCAAAATTTAGACACCCCAACATGAGGGCCGTGATAAATTATGCTGCTACCCTGCCTAATACGTGGTGCGAATGTGCACCAGGTAGACACTTCGGAGTAACTTTCACCAGGAAGAAGCACACGCATGTCGTATCGGTTCCGCAGCAGCACGTCATCGATCAGACAGTCCTCTCGTCTTATTGTATCCAGTTCTTGGGTAACGTGTCAATCATGCGTATGCATAAGAGCAGAATAAAAACGACCAAACAAACATCTAACATGTGACCCAGCGATCCTTATACGGCTGTGCTGTATATACCCTCAAGGTGCCCAAGTCGATCAGCCAGAGCAGTGATTTGTAAAATTTTCTAAGCTATTTTTTATAAAGCGGGTTCAATATAGACAAATACACCCGAAACAATTTTAGTTTAAATAACAAACTGACTAGTGGCCTTTTACATATTTGCTTCAAATTACTAAAAGAAATTATTTTTAATTAGATTCCATCATTAAAACAACCAAAAACACTTGTTTTGAACTAATGGTTTTCTTTAATCCGGAGGTAAAGTTTATGAGGTGGTGGTTATTGCCTAGTTTTAACAAGTTCTTTGTTGCATTTTCGGGTAATGCTCATGGAAACTCATGCTCAAAGTCAAACCGGTTCATAACGTTTGTTTTCACTGACAAAACTTGCTTTCCATGAAATAATCGACGAGCTAGTGGTATTGTGTTACCGACTTGTATTCTTATTTTATATATTAACTTGTATTACCTGAAATGGTCTTATTCACTAGGAACTCGCTAGTGATCTGCCACCAATGACTAATCATTAGTCACTAAGTAACTAGTCATATGATTTGTGATATATTTTGTTAGCAACTATGTTTAGTGACTGAGCGACGGCCCAATTCTTATACTTATCTTTGTTCCTCGTAAATTCTCATTTAACCCGTTTATGGGTAAAATTACCCTCAGTTTGGAAATCACTGAACCGGATACTAAACCATACAAGCGCCATTACTAATCAATGTGGGAAAATTCCGGGGATTTTTGCGCCACTCCAAACTCCGCAAAATGCGATAGGATCGCATTTGTATGGGGGTTTAAGCTTATATGTCCTGCTCTATGAAACGATCTCCAGAGATATTCGTTAATGGTAAACCAGTAACTTTGATCCGTAGGAAATCGTGTTATTGTTGGCATTGTACTTGCACTCTGGTTATTTTCAAGGCAAATATGTCAACTGGCAGCATGGTGGTCCCTCGTCTAATTCCCATCTTTATCAGTCGCTAACTAAAAGTTCAAACTAGATAAGGTACCGATTGTTTAGCTAAGCGTTGAAAGTGTTCAGCCCAGATAATGTCACTGCCTCAATGACTGTAAGAAGCGAATTCCGCTCCACGGTCACCAGTGATCTAAATAGTGCATTTGCGCAACAGTCTAAGCACACGGCATGCGTTAAATATTCTGCTCAAGGCATGATCATGGTACCATTTACCTCATGTTCGGTAGTGAACAACAGCCTGCGGAACTCTTTTCACTGACTCATGCACATCCTAATGAATTGTCAACATTTTCTCGTGAAACTATCTAATCCGGGGATGCGACGGTTCAGTGAGGCACCCGGAAGACTAAGGAATTGAAGTACTCTATCACAGAACTTCCGTAACAAGTTAAGTGCCTTGACCTGATGGTGAAAGCTTGTTTTAGCTCTCAGTAGAGCGAACAGACTACCCGTGAAGCATAGTTTGGTTAATGAATCTATCCAACTAGTTAAATTGGACACCTATCTGAGGGCTCTGCATCTAACCTAGTGCACTCCTAAGGGTGCTGTTTCGTAGAAGATTACGAAGTATCTTTGCTCCAAATGAATCCACTGTGTCGAACACTGCTTGTATCTCCATCCACTAGCGGTAGTAGGAAAAGAACAGGTAGGGACAAGATTTTGAGTAATTTTTAAGGAGAAACAGCATGGTTATATCGCATGACGCGCATTTGTAAAACCCTTTCGGAGCAGAGGAAGGGTGAGAGCAGACACAGTCAGTAAGGACCGAACAATTCAGCAGAACACACAAAGAAGGGAAAATGATAGCATTATCGTCAGAACCCAACTGTGATTCGCATAGGGAAACAAAGACGGTAAACAGTCAATGAGACTTGCGAAATAACACGTTAAAACCAATAAAACACGAAGAACGTCCGCAGTTTTTACCGTTTAATTCACATTTCACAAATTACCATCGTTCCTCTAACAGAATCTAACAAGAACATGCATATATCTCGAGAATAATCCATAGTTCAAATGTCTCAGATTAACCTCGAGTATAGCACAAAACTAGTGTACAGTGCGAACAGCTACGTGAGACGGAAGCAAAGTTCTGTGCTCATTGAAAGGCGTAGAAAAATTAATGGAAATCATCTGATGAGTCCTTCATCCTAAACGCCCGAAAGACAGATGATAGAAAATCCATTTTATCTGTCGGCGGGAGATTCGCTGGGTATTCAAAATGTTGGATATGATTGGTGTGAGACAGATGATTCATTTTGAAAATGCTTAATTCAAGATTTTCAGGGCTTGGCATTCGATTCAGTAAGTAGCAAGGAATCGTCTGTATCATGAATCGGCGGTATAAACGGAGAAATCAGTAAGTGAATTTTATATGATTACTCTCCATTGATGCAAATTATGAGCTACTCAGCATTGTTTGTTAACAAGTTAATCGTCTACGCGATATTTAAGTTTATGACTGTGGCGAACGTTTCGACATTCGCAGGTGGCAGATCTGGAATTCACCATAAACAGCGAAAGTGACATCACAACCTGAGCTAGTGAAGAATGCTAGCGACAGAAAATGTTGGTTTATCAACCAAGCGGTTACGTCTTTTATAAGCTTCGACCTTGGGTGACCGAAAAATATGGGTGAGGGGTAAGATAAGATGCAATGTTTAACTTAAAATGCGTCCAAGAAATGCAATTGTGACGAACCGTCCCTTTCAATTGGGCACTGAGATAAACATTATGTGGTTGCCGCAAGAAAGTGGCTAATATGCTCCGGTCGGCAAACCGTAAAAGAGAGCCCACTGCCATGAGCGATTTGCATCTAATGTGCGACTGTCAGACTGCCCAAAATAGGCCCAAGAAAACCTCCTGATTGAGTTGAGAAAGATGGTAATAACGTGTAGTATGCCCATTTTTATTGTATATTGCAAGAAGAAACGCAAGCGGTACGCTTGCGTTGTGTCATATGCCTTCAGTCACTTGACCACATGACACATGTCAGGTTAACTGTTTAAATTTTTTGTTCAATCAATAGTTGTTCTCTGTTTCTCGTATGAACTCTTCTCAACGTATATTTCTGTACCAAGTCTGATGATGAATAAAGCAAAAAGCATTTGTTCGCTTTAGGCGTGCCGCTTGCTTTTCTTCTTACAAGACATGGTAATATCATTTAGCCTCTATGACCTGTGACGCCGTTGGGTTGTCCTTACTGGAGGCTGCTATACACTTGCCATGTAAGTTTACTAATATTTCGACTTCCGTGTTAATAATAAACAATACTTCCATAAAAGTTATTCATTCAATTTTGCCTACCAAAGCGGGATAACCGGAAGTGTCGGCTAGCAAAAGTGGAGAATATGATGTATTTTTAGTTGGGTACTCTAATTAGTTTGAAAGTTTTTCTGTCAAAGGTTTGGGTGTGGAAGTTATCACAAGCTGTCGCTCGAGTTTGAAGAAACCCGCGCTTCCTAAGGACGGCGACCGGTCCATTGTATCCAGAAAACCGCAGCCTGCCCATACTTCAACCAAATTGGCTTGAGAAATGTGTTTGACACCGCTTACCACTGCAATCTGTACAAGACGAGCACTTTCACCTTTTCGTACGCTCGACTTGGCTGCACATTCCGGAGATTCATCTGTCAGTTTTCCAACATCGTAATAACTATCACGGCTCATTAGACGCCACATGTCTGCTGGTCATTCTTTCACTTGCTCAGCGGCTTTTCCAAGTCCAAAGCACACATGCAATAATATTCTGTTTACAGCGGACACCTCCCCTTGTCCGAACCAGCCGACTGATGGCGCGAACGGTCAGCCGTCAAAGAGACGTGGCCCCTCTGCGTGCAATTGCGCACAAGTCGAGCATAACATGTCACTGGCCAGCCTAATACTCATGGTATATGGAATCCTTGAGTTCTGCAGTTTCATTTTGAACAAGTAGCGGGGATAAATGGTTGTGTTATTTCCGTTTTCGTAACGCTTTGAGCTGACATAAGTGACGTTGGACCCACTTAGTAGCGTGAGTCAGAGCTTTTGGATGCTCTGAAGTTGGATAGCAGCAGTGTTCGGATTTCCCCCACGCGACCGAATGCTACTTTAGCGCCCAACAAGAATATCCCACATATGTGTTGCCCAACACAGATGATGATTTGAAACATTTGTTATAGGTTTCCATCGAATATTATTTTGTCTACACATCGATGCGCCTGCCATGTCATCTACAGCTTGTGACATGCAGTTTCAAGTTGGGGCAGATTCAGACACGCGCCATGTTAGTGTGGTAGTGCATGTTGCAAATAGAAGGCTTACTGGACTTGGCGGCCAAGCTGACCGTCGCACGTTTACACCAAGTTATCTTGCCCGATGAGTTCAAGCTGGGGTGCAAGGAGTTGGAGAAAACAGTAGCGAAACAACCGTTTAATCTTTGAGTGAACGAACATGGCTCCTATCCCACGCATGATACCTTCTTGTTGACATCTGTAAGCAGGGGAATCAACACAGAAAAAAGTTTTGTCACTTTCACAGGCCATAAGATTGCGTGTCCCACACACTTAAGTATTAAAGTCAGTCGTCAATCAACAGCAGTACATCAGCTATTTGAACTGGCTGGCTTGCCGAACAACCTCCTCGTGGTGCCAGCTGGGTGGTTCGGGTTTTTCCTGTTCCAGCGAATGGTTCGGCGGCAGTGTTCCAGGACGTGGTGGGTTTTCGCCTGGCAAGCGTTCTCCCTATAAAAAGCCACCTATGTCCGTTTAACAACACTGCGACGTGTCGGATGTGACTCGCCACTAAATAAAGTCACTGCCCCTTGCCCCTCCCTGAGAGGCATTGTACTTTAGGGATGAGTTGGGCCCCTGGTCCGACACGGACCGAAAGGCGTATGAACCATCTACTTGGTCACCGGCTCTCAACGGGTTGCGACGCCCTCACATCGCCCTGCTGCCTTGTAGGTTAGATCTTTGATCAAAGGCTCGGGGTAGGGCCCCCTAAGACAATATGCGAGGCGAATGGCACCTTAATCACCAACCTTCAACGACGGTTGGAGTGATGGGCCGAACATTTTTGCTCGCAGTTTTGGTGGCCCCCAGCTCCATCTGCTACCTCTGGCGCTCGCGCTGGGGCCGAGTGGTCTACCCCAACAGACCCTCCCTCTTCCCAGGAAATCGAGCAGGAGCTCCGGCACATGAAGCGTTATAAAGCTCCCGGCCCTGATGGTCTTCACCCAGCTCTATTCAAAGATGGTGGCGCATCGCTGGTCCGAGAACTCACCGCTTTGTTCTCGAAAATTTGGTCGAAAGAGAAGGTTCCATCATCTTGGGGTGAATCGATAGTCGTACCCATCTTCAAAAAGGGCCTGCGCACAATCTGCTCCAACTACAGAGGAATAAGTTTAGTCCCCGTCGTTTGCAAGCTGCTGGTGTCCATCATACTTCGCAGGCTATCCCCAACACGCGAATCGTTGCAACGAGAAGAACAAGCTGGGTTTCGTCCTGGTCGCGGCTGCATCGATCAAATCTTCACACTTCGCCAGATCCTCGAGCTCCGCCATGTGTATCAGAGGCCAACGATTGCTGTGTTCCTGGATATCCGTGCAGCCTTTGATTCTGTCGATCGTACCGTACTATGGCAGTGCCTTCTGAGGAACGGTGTCCCCGAGAAGTTCGTCTCCATACTGCGCGCTCTATACAGTCTGACCTCGGGCAGGGTTAGGGCTTATGGCATGCTTTCGCCTACCTTTGTGGTCTCCAGTGGAGTTCGACAAGGATGCCCTATCTCTCCGTTCCTATTCAACTTTACCATTGAGGATGTCCTGAAGAACGCTCTGAGCGATTCGTTGAACGCTGGCGTTGAGCTCCTCCCAGGTAGTCGAGTTGTTGATTTGGATTATGCTGATGATATCGTCTTGCTGGGTGACGATCCACAGGTCGTCCAACTTGCATTAAACCGCTTGACGATTGAAGCATCAAAGTACGGTATGTACTTTTCGCCATCCAAATGCAAGGCTCTCCTTCAAGACTGGCAGGTGCCTCTGCCTGCACTCATGCTTGCTGGTGAGACACTAGAGGTTGTGGAGAGCTTTGTCTACTTGGGAAGTTGCATCACTGCTGGCAGGGCTATTGGAGACGAGATTTCGATGCGCATCTCGAGAGCACGCCTCGCTTTTTCTAGGCTGAGGCATTTGTGGCGTCGTCACGACATTCGTCTCTCCATCAAAGGGCGGGTCTATTGTGCAACTGTTCGTGCTGTACTGCTGTACGGATGCGAGACCTGGCCCATTCGTAAAGATGACTTGCGCAGGCTATCCGTCTTCGAACACCGCTGTCTGCGGTCCATTGCCCGTGTGTGGTGGCAGCACCACGTAAGCAATGTGGAAGTTAGACAGCGTGTCTTGGGACGTGGAAGCCACTCGCTCGAGGAGCTCATCTCACTGCATCAACTGCGGTGGTTGGGACACGTATTGCGCATACCTGCCCAGCGTTACCCCCGTCGTGCGTTGTTTGCACTTGCTGGACAGGGCTGGAAGAGACGGTCTGGTGGACAGCCTACAACATGGAGAAGCCGCATGAAAAAGTTGACGAAACAATTGGCCTCGGCCGGTTGTTGTCGACTACCTGGTTGGGGTCCGAGAGATGAGGATACTTTCTGGTTGAAAACTTTGGAAGTTATGGCTCAAGATCGATGTCAATGGCGGACGTGTGCATCAGTGTGTTGCGGTGTCCCTTCTTCCTCCCCCTAAAAAAGAACAAACTGAAAAAATTTCAAAATTTGTAAGTGGTAAACTTGACAAAAAAAGCATTTCTTGTTGCTCTTTTCTTATTATTCTTATTGTTTTCCTATTCAGCCATGATTCCGATGGCACAATATCTGTACCACAGATTGTGTATTATATATATATATATATATATATATATATATATATATATATATATATATATATATATATATATATATATATATATATATATATACTTGAACTGGGGCTTCGCTGTCATGCAACCATGAGGACCTATGGAATAAAGAATAATTAGAGGGAGGGAAAGGGTACTTACCTGAAGATCTTAATACTCTAAGCAAACATTCAGGGTCAAGGCGCTTACACTTTGTGTGGACAACACACCGTCACAAACAACTGGCTATCGTGCAAACATAAGGCGGCATCAGCGAGACACCTTCCTTGCGGCTTTCACTGCCACGCGTCATAATCAGCCATTACCCCCGCAGAGAACTCAGCACCAAACACACTTTCAACCGGCAATCCAATTAGGAGGAGAGCAGTCGCGTCACTGGTGTCGCTCGCAAGCCATGTCCTGTAAATTCTCGAGCCAAGCACAAGGGGAGTCACGTGAACTCCAGCCCGGAAGACGAGTCGGACCAACGGCATCAAGTTTGGTCGTCAGTGATTTCATTTCCCGCTGCCAAGTCAACTTCTGTCCACCTCTAGACTTGCGCCACCCTACACCTGGTAGACTAAACAAGGCCCTCCTAGGTAACCGGGTGTCACGGAGGCGAAACAGCTAACTACAATGGTGCACACTAGCAGGTCGAAATCGGTCAGGTCACGTGAGCGGCTGACAGACTCATTGTCATGGTCAAACCGGAAGCTGACGAAATCAGACAACTGATGAGTCACCCCAGCGACGTAAGCGCATGTGACCTATAAAAGTAGCCCTGTTCTCTGCCTAATATACTTCGGTCTAGCAGGCTCAGCGTTTTGTTTTCCCCGGCTGGTTGGTAGCGCAGAGAGGCAAAGGGCAGCGTAACAACACCCTGGACTCGGCATACGTAGCACGTGCCCGAGTCAACGCAACTTATTCAATGCTACCTGTTTCTCTAGGGAGCTAGCATGATTATCGCTACCTAATTCTCGCCTACGCACATCATCGTTGCGGACACGCTGGTGCCATTGGACACCAACAATACTTCGCAGACAAAGGTGATCAACGACTTAAAGGCGTCTTAGATCCTCAGACCGAAGGGGCCAAGTCTCAATACCATAGAGCAGAACCGCCCTCACTCCCGCCTTGTAAACAGCTTTTCAGACAGAGGAAACTCCCTTCTGTCGCCAAGGGTGCCGCAGGTTCAAGAAGACAGTTCTGACCTTTCCAATGCGTGAGCTGACATCAGTTTCTATGCGCCCATCATTGCTGATGCAGCTCCCAAGAAAAGTGAATGGAGCAACCACTTAGAGTTTCTCCTTAGCAAGGAGCAAAGGGTCATTAAGTGGCTAGTGGTCCTGCAGCAACACTTTGCACTTTGAAGGTGCGAAGTACATATCCAATAATCAGACCAGTCTAGACAGGCTATTCAGGGTTGGTTGTGCTGCCCCAACATCGTCGAAAAGCAAGACGATATCGTCCGCATAATCTCGACCAACTAACTTTTCACAAGGCATCACTTCAACGCCCATATCGTGAGATTCCGCAGTGGAACACTCCATGATAGAATCCCCGACGAAATTGAACAAAAACGGGGAAATCGGACAATATTGAAGAACGCAACTTGTGGTCGGAAAGCTATCAGATAGGCCACCGTGGACCCTGACGCGGCCTGTATTTTTCGAGTATAGAGCATGTAGCATGTTCCCATATTTCTTGGGAATACCTTTCCGCGCAAGTATTTCCAACGGAATGGATCGATCGACTAAATGGAACGCATACTTGAAATCAAGGAACACAGCTGTTGTCGGCCTATGGTATGCGTGGCGCTGCACTAGTACCTGTCGCAAAATGAATTTATAGAGTCTATACAGCCACGCCCTGGGCGGAATCTTGCCTGCTCTTCCCTAATCCGAGATTCCCGTTCCACAGTGAGAAGACTAACGAGAATCGAGACCAGTAATTTGTCACAACTGGTGTTAGGCTAATACCCTTGTGGTTAGAACAGCCTGTTCAACGGCCCTTCTTGTATGTTGTCACAATAATCAATTCACTCCAAGTGACCGGGACACTATCTTCATTCAAGATACGTTTGAATAGGGAGGTCAGGGCTTTCCGAGGACCTTACCTATATCCCTAAATAGTGCAGGTGAGAGAGAATCCATGCCAGCCGCAAGAAAACGATTAAGGACTGTGATCGTGTTTCGGACCTCGAACTCCGACAGAGGCTCTAAACTAACCGTCCATGGCTCGTCCTGCATCACCTGAGTAGGAAGAGTTCCGGGAGCAGGGAGCCAGCTGAACTGATCTTGAAAGTTTTCCGCCCAACGAGCCATACGGCGTTCCTTATTGTGTATCAGTGCACCCGCACTGTCTCTGATTGTCTCACTGACGCCTGGTTTCCTGGGACCAGTGGTGCGGATCAGATGGAAGAGCTTGCGGTAATTGCCTACTGCTCCTGCCTCCTCCATTTCTTTAGCCCTACTGGTCCACTAGGTTTCCATGTCAGTACGTATGCTCTTCTTTAGTTCACGCCTAATAGCCAGTCTGGTCACATTGTGTTCAGAGCCAGCCGGGAGGTGTCTTCTAGATGCCAACAGATTCACCGACCACTCTGATATTCAGTGACTGGTGCGGTGACGTTTGATAGTGTCACAAGCAGATGCTCCTGCGTCTTGTATGGCGGCACAGATCCAGTTCCACTGACGCTCAGTGTCATTAGGACAAGACAGCGAAATTTCGGTATGCAGTGCTTCTTGATAGGCTTGCCTGACCGAGGACTGAGACAATTTCTCCGTTGCCAATCGTAGGGGACGCTTGGTGCGCCTTCCGGTAAAGTTCATGGAGAAACGACATCGTACCAGGGCATGATCACAGTCGACACAGGTACTCCAGTACGAGCGGCAATCCAGAATGGAACCGCGCCACCTGTAACTTATGGCTATGTGGTCAATTTGGGTCCATCGCTGGCCAGCTACAGGAGGACGCCAAGTGACACTTCGGCGCCCACTGTGTCTAACAGCAGTGCTACTAAAAAACAACTGGTGCTGTGCACACAGTTGCAGCAGACGCTCACCGTTGTCAGTCCTTTCGGAGTTAGGTCCACAGTTAACACCCAGCTGAGCTTCTGAAGCGCGCAGACACCCTAGTAGTGCGTTCATATCCCCTGCAAGTACTAGAATATCTGCACTAACAGCATTGCGTAGTAGCGCGTTCAGTTCGTCATAGGATGTGTCCTTCACAGCATTAGAACTGCAGTCGGTGGGAGCATAAGCGGAAATCACAAACGAACAGCGTGTTGAACTACTTCGTAAATCAGCCTTAGCTGATGTCGTCAAACGGGCTGCACACAAAAGGATGTTCATCGGAATCCCATCAACCAACGATGGCTCAGCCTTGGAGCTTAGAATGATACTTACACCAGTTTGACCCGTGAGTGCTGCACCGGCGTCTCCGGATGCGTGCAAGCAATAATGACAGGACAAGCCGGGTGCAGTTAATTCAATAACCCTGTTAGGGTCATTGGTCCTAGTTTCAGACATGCAACGCACATCAATACCCAGTGTGTTCAAGGTGCGTGCGAGTGCACCCTGTTGAGCTATTTGTCTCAGAGTGTGAACGACGTCATGGAAACGGGACAGTGTGGACTTATAAGGGACTTTTGCCGATAGGCTTCCGGTGCGTGTTGCCAGAAGATGGCTGCAGGTGGTTCTACTTCAGTGACACTTCGGTTGCTGTCAATTAAGCTGGGAATTATAGAAGGATGGTTAGTAATGAAGGTGTGGATGGGAGTAAGAGAAAAAGGTGGAAAAGAAAGAAGGGAGGCGCGAGCAGTAGCATGTTTTCGCTTATCCGCCCTGCTGTATGCAGCAGATTTGGCGATCGTTGCTAATCTGCGCGACGGCCGATTCAGGGTGAAGTTTATGTTTGAAGAAAAAGTCATGGTTTTACGTGGGTTTATATACTGCCAGGGCGCCCAGACCTAGACAGGAGGACGATTAGGGTCCTCATCTAAAGTCTTTGGCCCAAAAGTCTTTTCGCTTGACAACGGGGAGGTGACTACGACTAAGTTTTACAGAAATAGACACGAACCCATTTCAAACCCTCAACGTGGTGGACCAGGAGACCGAATCTGCCTGACCTCTCACCATTGACCAACCTGGTAGGATTAGCTCTCAAGGGGCCTATAGGAACCACCCAATATAGCTCAATGGGTCAAGGAAATACGCAAACCGTCGCAATAAGTTAAAGTCTAGTCTCGTTGCGACGGGAAGTAATAAAGTACCAAATCCAGGGACTTCAGTGGGAGAGGCAGAGATTTAACGGGATGACCCTTCTTGGTAGAGTAAGGCATAGCAATTTTGCAAGTAAACACAAATATGATCGATCTATTTAAGATTCTATAAGCTCGATAAGTGGCAGGTTGAGACACCGAACTTTGGTCAAGTCCATTCCAACGTGGATAATCGCGGTTGATTTTTGAAATACCTGCAGTTCTTGCAATCCTTATGTTCCAACCAAGCACAAGACCCATTACTACATGAGTCGTTATAGATTATTTAGCCTGATAGACACAAAGCATAACGATGTTTGCGTACTCCCCTACTGGGGCAAATCATTGTGAAATCATCCCAAGGACCTCAGCAGAAACAAAGCGCTGTTGATCAAACAAATCGTTTAAAAAGTTTTGGTTGAAAAATGTCGCTTTTGAGCTTTACACTAACCGAGATACAATGATCATTCAGTAGGTTGCCAATCTAGCTATTTTACATCGGGGAGTACTTGATCGGCAGGATTTCTAGGGTCCTGAAGCTTGCTAAAGGGGAACCAAAATTTTCGACTCTAAGGGATACGCAAAATTGAACCGAACTACTATCCAAAGAATTGCGAACAAGACTTTGTTTTACTGGTTGCAGTAGAGCACTTGGCGAGGTTTTCGTTTCTGAATATGGAGGAGTTTGCCAATAGAGTCTTATGCTCTTAGTGAGTTCATTTGCCTTTTTCCCTCTCTGAAGGTAGCCACCTCCGTTGGAGCGGAGCTTGTCTGGAATGTGTTTCCACAACGAAGAGCTGTTATTGAGTACTATGAATAATGAACAATGATTTATCACGGGATAAAAGCAAGTGCTTGACACGTCTCGTAGGATGGTTGCGGTGAATATGATGAAATCAAAATATGTCTGGGTCATCTATTGAACGTCTGCCGGGATGAATACTTTGATAATTAACATCAGTGTAAAATTAAAATAAATTATCGAGTGTAACTGGGGTGCAGTGATCGTTGAGGTAAGGAATGAGAAAAGTAAGATATGCTCGCTCACTTGGGTCCATTTGATACATAAATCCCGTTGTAAAGCATGCTTGGCGTAGTCCACAATAGAGGAGTTTAGGTAACATAACATTGGGAGCTGAAAGCAACATCTACTCTTTTTTTGAAAACATGCAAGGTAGGAGAGGGTACAACTGAGTCTGGGAGTGCGTTCCAGGGTTTGCAAACCCGAAGGGAAAAGTAATTCCGTCGACACTAGACGGCTATATTGTTCCTTCAACTTTAAGCAGTTACCCCTGAGCTGCGTGTTGTGGCTAAGTTTCAGCAAATGGCGGCATACGTGATTGGGGTCACTCAGTATCTGATACGCTAATATGAGATCGCCGCGCAGCCTTCGATAGCAGCCGCTGAAAATTCCAAGCGTTGTAAACTGTCACTGGAACAATGGTATAGTACGCACCAAAATGCAATGCCTAACGAGACCCGTAGGATGGAAATTTTTCAGAAATTAAAGAATCATGATAAAATGAAAAGGGCTTTGGTGGACTCACGATGGTTATAATAGCGTCGAGATTTTCGCGTGATAAAGTATAAATCCACAAATCCATTGGTCGGAGTTTTGAAAAAACAAGTTGTTGACTGTGTTTTGTAGCCCCCTGGCTAACACGTTATAAAAGAACTGAAACGCTGACAGGACAGTGGTTCATCAAGTCATTTTTCACTTAATGTTAGTTTGGGAGCAGAGACGACATAACTTGAGAGGGCGTGGAGAAATGTATACGGCATTTCAGTCAGCTATACTGTATTGTTCGTTTCAGCGCATGAACTCTTAAGTTAGTGTTCTGGTTCAGTGGGTGGTAAATGTGGTGTGGGTTCTTCAGAACCTGATAAACCATTAGGAGATCCCCCCGCAAAAGCCGATATCGATGCAGTACATTGACAGGGACTTCAAGCTAAGCTGACAAGGCTGATAGAAGAGAGCTGGCACGTTCCTGGTTGCCTTTCGTTCAAGAGTCTAGAGAGCAATGAGATCCTGTTTTTGCCACTGCTGCCACGCTTGCCTAGCGTATTCCAGGTGCGGCCGCAGGTACAGTTTAAGCATTTGTGGGAAGATATTGGGGTCAAACCGACCGAATACTCTGCGAAGAAGGCCAAAGTGTCTATTGCCGGTCCTCGACAACCTTCTCTGCTTGTTTTGAGCATCCAAGCTTGTCCTGTGCCAGTACACTCAAAGCATTCTCCTGAGAGGCGTTCTGTAACGTGTGTTCGCTAAGTTTGTACACGCTCACCGTCTGGTGACGCAGGTAGATCCCCTTGTACTTAGTTATGTCCTACTGAAGCAGTTTCCTCGTTGACCATACATAAATGCAAGCTAGGTCATATTGGTGGAGACCATGCTATTGCTTGTTATTAATCGCCCGCCAAATCTTAATAACATTCGCGCACAGCAGAAAATTTAAGGAGATAATTCTTTCCAGCTTGTTGATAAACTTTGGGAATAAGCGCGGTCCTAGCTCCCAGCCATGTGGAAAACCACACACAACCACGATCGGGTTGAAGAGTGATCCTTCAACACACACTTGAAACCTCTGTTGATAAAGGAAGCTGTTATTCTAACCAAGAACAGCATCTCCGATTCCGTAGCCCTGTAGCATGTGAAGTAGGATGTGGTGATACAGGCGATCGAAAGCTCTGGGGAAGTACAGATAAATGGTGTTAACTACGGCCCCACCATTAGCCCATGGTCTAACTACCTCAGCAGGTTGGTGGTAGTTTACCAGGGCTGATGGTAGCCATGCTGCTCCGTTGCAATATTCTAGATAGTCCATTAGAATCTCGGCGACGACCACTTCCACCACCTTCGCAGCTACAGGAATGAGAGGCCCTGCGCGCTAGTTTGCAGCTTCTGAACAGCGAACGTCTTTAAAACGTGGGGTGATAATGCAATGCTCTCACATAGTGGCAAATTGCCGTGCATCGAAGCTGTTCATCAGAAGCAGTCTTATCATTGTTCCACTGACACCAATTTACTCCAGGGATAAAAGTATACTTTTTATAAACTTTCTGTCCTTGTATGCAAGGGAGCATGCCAAAGTGTAGTTACCTTAACGTCTGGCTCCCAGTATGAGCACTTAACCCGTTTTCTGTTATTTGCCAGTGCATTTATTAACTCCTTAACATTTCATCACAGATACATGACCAGTACTCAGAGTTTGGGTTCCAACGTGAAGACAACTCTTCAGACTCTGTGACTTGCAATGCAAAGTTGTGACAAAGAGGTACCTAGAGATAGCATTTTCAGTAACAACAAACAACAATCTACTGAGGTTGTAACGGAGCAACGGACAGGTCAAGCCATTCCGGGGGAAAACACATTTCGTTCCGATGGACTTTTGAGGAGCATTGTCAATCCAGGTGCCTTGGGGAGTAAGATCAGGGATTCGTACAAGTTGAGACTTAACAACCTCACTAATCAAATCATCACATTGGGCAGCCGCTTACACGTGTCATAAGTAGTTGTATACCTGCCTTGTCATATGTATTATTTGAGCTGAATATTGTAAGCACGATGGCTTTGAAAAGCCACAAAGTGCTCTCAGCTTTAATGCTCCACATGCTCGTCCAGATCGTACGCTGCATGAGTCCGAGGAGAAAAGTACGTGAGTCGCGCTGCAGGAGACCCCGATTGTTTTGTAGCCGTTTTGCATAAAGTAGGTGAGACTTTCCCACTGTACACCTGGTCATTACCAAGTATAGAGACTACAGACGCAGTGTGCCTATTTTCTGAGCTTTATTTTTGTAAAATTATGTGATGGAAATCACCGAATAAATCCAAAGCTGGAACTGACCACCACCCTTTGCTCCGCGGAACTAATGGATGTGTCTGGCTGTTTCATGGCAAGTGTTCATCCCATCTCACATGACAATGATTAAAAAGCTAACTTAGCATCGAACGATCAAGCATATTGTCGTTATCTGCATAGTGTGCACAAATACCTGACCATAACTCAGTCCCTCGCATACCTGATGCCATCTGTGGACAGTTGTCGTTACACTGAACCAAGAGTTGTGAACCGATCTGTCTATGAAGGTAGCAAGCATTCACCAGCTGCATTTGGTCCGAGCGTAAACATTTCTATTTACCTGAGGATGTTTAAAGCCTTCACAAATTCAGCTTTGGTATTTCTTTCCAGCGCACATCTACTTGCGGTCTGCAAACGTTCTACTCGTAGTAGGATGTCAAGTGTGTCAAAATTCTTATTCCATACATCCCTTATCTCCATACCTAACTCCGATGGAGAAATCGTGTAAAAATATGTAGATAACGTAAGCCTAGGGTTTAGATTAGGTAGCATCAGCCTTTTCGACCAACTGGCAAAGTTGTTCGGATGTACTCGTACAATGTTTGAAAGCCCGCTCTCTGAAAATGTATGCATGGAAATGCAATGAATTTAGGTTCCTGATATATAAAGCACCTTCTTACTATCATCTTATCACGAACTTCCCCAACCTCAGATCGATGGCCAGGTCTTGAGCCTCTCCGTGTCAGTAAGATATATTTGAGTTACAGTGAGCCATTAATTGCTGTGTGTACTTTATCTGGACGAAACGACCACCAAAATCAAGGGACTGTTATTTTATGTTTTTCAGATACTATCATCCTCCCTATAACACAGCTTGATTCTGTGCCACATTCTTGCATGTATTCTGATACAGTTAATTTGACTGTGAATTTTCTAGTTCTACTGGGTAAGTGTTTAATGCTACTTCCTAGGTCACTGAATCATTCGCATCGCTGCAGTGGTATTCCAAGCCAAGTTTAGCTCAAGCTATTGTATCTAAGGGCAGCCATTGTTGTATAAAACTTGCTCCGAAGGCTCTCACAGATCTCATCCACACTCTGCCTAGCGTATCACCTGAATGCACGTCAAATTCCTCTACCAGACGAGAGCGCAGAATATTATTTACCCTCACTCAAGTTCATTTTTCGTTGGTCGCTATATTTGGCTAGGTTTCTGTTTGAATCGACCGCTATTGTCTAATTAGTAACTAATAACTTTTAACAGTGAAGCTTCTCGTACATATTAAATGTACTGACCGCTGCCATTTTATTACTATCACGTGTATCACACTCCCTCTTTGTAACGGCGTGTAAGCCACAGTTGCAATTTTACCCTTTATTGGCACATAAAACGCATTGTTAATTCTACGTGATTACTGCGGTGGTGACACTGGTGAGACCGATGATTATTACGGACCATTGCCGCAAGAGGTAAAGCTTGCTAGTGGCACGTCACAGGTCCAGAAATCATTGTCTTCTGTCACCTGTATCAGCTGAACGAATGGAACCACATATTGAACAATTCTACCTTAAGAAGTTCAGCAATGAAGAAACTGGTTTTGAAAAGCGATGATCGTCATCATCCATCTGAAAAACTATGACCAAGTAGAATAAATTTTGTTCTAATGTGTAACAAATTGAGGACTGCACAAAATGAAGCGAATCGCATTCGCTTTCACATTCTGAGTCTCACCAGTCACTACACGACTCACAGTCCGCCGAGTGTAGCAAGTTGGTTCAACCTAAACGAGCTTCTTCCCTCCAGGGATTGAGTTCGGGTCACTGACGGTGGTCTGGACTTTACTACTGATTAACCCTAATTGTCAGAGTTGCGCATTATTCCGAAGGGTTGAGCAGTGTTTGTCTGTCTACTGTCAGAGCTAGTTGCATCTTTTAAGGTGAGTGGAAGCCAACTGTGCAGTGGCTTGAGGATTATAAGTTTCAGACACGTAACGACGGCAGGCAATCAGAAGCGAGACATTATGGCGCGGGGCCGCTGTTGAGTCATTAACTACCAGTAGGCCTAAGAGCTGGTGCTCCACTCATGGTAGAAGCGTTAACCCCAATGCGTCCTTGGGGAACGACAGTCGTGCCTAATGGAGTGAGTGGCTTTCCCAGGGTGACGTGTTGGATGGATTATCTGAGGCCCGTGAGTTTTACGGTTCATCGGCCTAGAGAATTTTCACTGATCTCTCCTTGAGAATCACACTGGGATGGCGGAGGAAACTTATAGGAAAGCAAGTCGTAGTAACCAGTTTGGTAGGGGACATTTTTTTATCCATTTAGCAAAATGTCCTTTAGCAGCATGAAATACCGTCAAAGGTTAAAAAAACCCACTTACATTCAACGAACTAAGTGCTGATTATTACTTAAGCATTTTCCAGCGATTCCAAGCCTACTAGTCAAGCCAAGTTTACTTCCATTTGATTGGTCAGAAGCTTGTCGTGTATTTGCTGTTATGGAATGTGAGATTAGCAAGGATGCATGTCATCTTCATAGGTTATATCTGATCTACACGGGATCAGCGAGGTTCTTGACAGTACAATCTGTGTGCCCACTGAAAGATTAATACAAGGTGTCCAAGAACCCAAGGGGAGAGAAGAACCCAGTCCGAACGAGAAAGGCGCGGCGATTTCAGAGCAAACAATCATTGTCGATCTATTCATTATCAGGCTCAGTACAGAAATCAACGGTACAAAGCTGATATTTTTGGGTACAAAGGCTAACAATTGATCAAAAAAACATTCGAATCGAGTTTATTGATATGCGTTTGGCGATCATGTGATGGATGGCACATGGGATTGCTGGGTTAGGTCTGACTCTACTGCTGAAACGAACAACATCATGTGCTTTAGACCGGACAGTCTATAGCAATGCGCACTTACGGACGCCTGTCTGGATTTGGCGTGGTTGCTTCATGCTGGCTGCCTTCCTTGAGTACTGCCTCCGCATTTCTTCTTGACATAACTATGTACTGCTACCCAGACTATGGAATAGCTGATAGTTAACCTATTCCTGTCTAGTTCTACTGGATCCCAGCCCAGTACCATCTATACTTTGCACACAACAAATGGCGTATTGGGGTCACAGTACACATCACTGACCATTGGTAAGCACCGGGACTATGAGCAAACGGTTCCCAAACTGTCTGTCGTCGAGTGACCCTCGGCTAGCCCCTTTGGTTCAACCGACTCGCAAAGGTTTGCGCGTGCGAACTAATAGTCTCAGAGAACTCGGCTCGCCAGTCTCAAACTTAATGTGTGCAGACGGCAGGTTTGTTTTAACAGCAGTTTATAATTGGTAAATAAGCAAGCCTCAAACATCGAGCCCTTGTTTTAAATTCCCATCCAACTGTTCTTGAATTAAGTCCCCAGGTGCAGTAGTTTTGCCGAAGAGATGGTGAAACTATGGCTGGATCGCATACCACATCGTTAACAAGTAACCCACGATCCTACGGTGTTATGTGCCTTGCTCCCACAAAAAGTTCTGCAAGCGACCTGCGCGTTCCATCGGTGGCCATCAAATGGGCATTTGGAAATTCACTCAGTTTGTGAGTCCACTAAGTTAATTACCGATCCCGGTTTTCGTTATAGTGCCAAACTGACGTGTCGAATAAAGACCTTGAAAAGTCTAGATGAAACTGTTTAGTAGCAATACACTCGTGGTCTGCACACCTGATTTGCAACTATAAGGTCCTCGGTTAGAATCCGCGTAGGGGTGGGCGTTCTCGCCGTATGCTCAGCCCGCGCGCTACTGGTGGTTGTCGCGCGGCAGCGTAGCGCAGTTACGGCGTACAGCTGACATATTATTTGCTTTATGTTTCATGCACACTCAGATTGCTCGCTCAGACGGTGCGGTAAACCAGGCAGATCGCTCTCTGCAAAATGGCGCTACATGTTAGGTAGCAACCGCGCTATGCCGCTTGTAACCCTCTTAGTATTTTATTTCATCAACACTGGCACTTCATAGAAAGGATAATTCCATTTTCGTGACCATTTTGAATCACTGGTAAAACATGACCAGGGACCTTCTAGGTTTGGCCCACTGACCTTGTGAATGATGCGCCCGGACGCAATAGTCAACTTGCAGTTCCCCGCTCCACTAGTGGTCAGATGGAACTTAATTTACCACCATGCCGGACAAGGTCACAAGGGGAACGGTTTTACTTGAGCGCACAGCAGAAAGACTTGCACGCATTGTAGATCCCGACAAACGCTACGCTGATAACTGCTAGGAGTAAGAGCTTTCTGTTCGACACACATGTATGTTTGTTCTATGCTGCGACTACAATACACCCAACTTCCAACTACTTCGGATTCGGTCCCAGTGATCGCAGTAACCAAGGTTCACTTCAATATGAATCGCGATCCACATTGAGATTATGCATCGCAATCCAATCACACAACATGTACTCCAAAATGATCCTCCAATCAACTAGCCTGCTGTTCGGCATCTCTCGTTCAAGTTTAAGGCGAATGTCTAATATTCCGTTGGGAAGACTGCAATTCCACACGCGGCTCGCAGAAACTTCCGTCATTAGGAAAGCTTTGCAGTACAAGCGCTGGTGATGGTGTGGACACATTCAGCTTGACAAAATTCGACGTGCCATTCCAAATTTGACTTGTAGTTGGTCTCGAAGTGTGTTTTCGGTATCTTATCAAAGTGTATCTGGTGGCAAAGACTGAGTTTGTAGGAAGAATCTTCAGGATATTTGCCTTCAAATTTAGCTGTGAAGTTCAGTACCCGGTTGTGTGCAGTATTGCAGTGAGAGGTGGGTTTTTCTATATATATATATATATATATATACATATATATATATATATATATATATATATATATATATATATATATATATATATATATATATATATATATATATATATATATATATATATATATATATATATATATATGGTTGGCAGCATCCGATTCCGGATGTGCCTGTCACTGCGACCTCCATAGGGCAGACACAGGTCGTCTGCGCCTACAGAGGGACCACGGGTGGCTTGCGTTGCAAAACCCACAGATCCATCCACACATCCCATTTCCAGTGTAAACCCGAAGGAATGGGACCGGGAGTCATGTGGATGGGGGCCACGTTTCATAAACGGAGCCGACCACTTCTCCTTCGACATGCATAGCAGCGGCATTCCTGTCTATCTAGGTGGAAAATCATGCGTACGAGGCGTACACAAGCCGGTAGCTGGGCGAAGTCCGCTGCACCATGGGTGGAACCACTTTTTGAGCTTAGCAAGATCACGAGAACCGTGCATCTCGTCCCCCAGGAATGGTTCGCATTCTCTAGGTGTCGGTAATGGAGGTGGTTGTTAGACAAGCAAACACCCAGTCCACTTACGCTTGAAGCGCAGTGACACCGGGAAAATAAAAAGCCGACATAGAATTTAAGGTAATGCAAACAAGTTAGCGTGACATGAATATGCAGCAAAATGCAGAATTAAATAAACCAAATTCTAGGGTAGGTTTTAATCCTGGTTAAAAGATCTAGATCAAGTGTAAGTCGGTTTCGCTTAACTGAGGGAAAAAAGAATAATGAATGCAACATACATGGTTGGCGGCATCCGGTTTCGGATTTGCCTGTCAATGTGGCCAGCCACAAGACGCTTGCATAAATATATACATATGTATATATAATGTGTCACCATGGTTATGATAACATTGCATGCATTGCATTGAAAACAACCAAAAAGAAGTTAACAAACAAGTTAAAAAATCAGTGGATACTTGCTTTAAGCCAAAACAACACATGGGCAGATGAGATGTGTAAGTAAAGAGTGCAAGAAGATCCTCAGGTGACTGTTCCATGAAGGGTTCTGTTAATTTCTTTGACCTGACAGCTATAACAACGTTTATTCCTACTCTCAACTTCTCCATATTTTACTGCTTCTAAATGATTGAGCACCACAAACTCTCCATTGAGATCAAAACAAAACATAAAATTCTCTCCACTATCCGACTTTGTTGTACCAATTGATCAGGCTCTTATTTCGCCTGCCTCCCATGTCCAGGAATATACCGTTTATTTGTTTATTTATTTAAGATGTTCCTAAGACTGCGGTCGCCATACTTTTTGGTTTATTTGTGTTCTTGCGAATGACATATGTTCTTCGTAATGCAGTTCAACCTTTTCAACATTGTATAGAGCAGGTCATTTGCGGGCTTCATTTCGTTTTAGTCTATATTAACGACGTCCTCTTTGCAAGTCTTGAACATGACGAACGTTTGCGTCATCTGCGACAACTTTTTGAGCCATTTGCGCATTATGGCGTAGTTATTTACACGGCCAAGAGTCAATATGGTGTTTATACGGTAGACATATTTAGTCCCCGTGTTTTGTCCACCGAAACTACACAGCTGCCTAACAGAGTGACAGTCATCACTGAGTACCCCATCCATGATTCCCTCAAAAAGTTACGCCAGTTTGTAAGCGTGGTCAACTTCTACAGACAATTCAGTCCGTAATGTTCCCAGTTAACCCAGCCACTTACCGAGCCACTCAAATTGGATGGTAAAACATTCAGCCTTATGGAATCAGCTAAGCAAGCTTTCAATGATCCAAAACATCAGCTAGTAACTGCCACTCTTCTCGAGCATCTAGACCCTAAGGCGCCGTTACAGTTAACGGTGGACGTCCCGGATGCAGCAGAGAGGTAAATTGTATCCGATTGCATTTTTCGATGAGAAACTACAGCATGCCGAACGACGTTACAGCTGGCTCAGCAGAAAGCTCCTAGCTGTTTATCTCAACGTGCATCATTTCAAACAGTACTTGGAAGCACGTACTTTCACCATATTGACCCAGCATAAGCCGTTAAGGTATGTACTGCGTGCTGATTCTGGTCGTCTTTCCCCATGCAAAAGTAGACAAGTGAATTACATTTCCTAATCTACCACTGATGTACGGCACTTTTCCGGTGCGAATAACGCCGTAGCACACGCCTTATCACGGGCGGAAATCAACATGTTTTATGATTACTCCCCCATTTATCTTCATGAATTAGCCACATCACAGCGTTAGGATAAGCAGATCCTCCAACCACTTCAAGGAAATAATTTACAGGTGAAATCCATTTCGTTGCCTGATAATTCGGATGTTCTGATGTGTGACGCTTTAACAGGAAACTCACGACCTGTAGTTCCGCCGACCTATCGGCGAATCAGTTTTGATTCACTACCTGGTCTATCACATCCAGGTATCCGCGCAAATCGTAAACTTATTTTCGACCGTTTTGTGTGACCAACACAGAACAAAGATGTGCAGACCATGGTGAGAAATTGTCTCCCCTGTCAACGTTCAAAATTGCAGCGCTGTACACAGGCACCACTCGGCGTTTTCACGTTCCAGATGCTCGTTTTAGGCAGGTTCATATGGATACCGTTGTTCCGCTACCGCCGTCGAGTGGATATAACTGCTTATTGACTTATATCGATCATTCCACTCTTCGAGCGACACCAAAAGCGGATTTAGGTTACGCTGCTGCGGAGCTGAAATGATGTACCAGGTTAAAGCTTTCGGCTAGCCCAATTCAACCAATCGATGCCAACGCTCTAAATCAGGGATGTCCGAAGTCCGGCCCGCGGGCTAAATGCGGCCAGCGTTGACATTTCAACTGGCCCACGGTTTCATTATAAAATAATAAATTCAGGCTTGGATTTGTTCGTACATGGGCGATTTTCATTAGTATCTTAATGTCATACGGATTATGGCCCGACATATTTTTACCTCACAAACCCTAACCCTCATTGCAAAAGTTTGAACAACCCTACTCTAGATACTTCAAACTGCGTCCATCGCCTAAGTACATTTATGTGTGAACCGGATTTTACTGCCACACATGGATAAACTAACTAGGGTTATATAACAAAAGATCCGACAACTTTTTCACACGTGTGGTTATGAAATGATGCAGTCCGTAAGATTCAACCGCTACTGTACGAAGGGTCATTTGAAGTGATCACTGGAGCAGCAAAACTATAAGATTAACAGAAATGGTAAAGGCAATTCGGTTTCCGTAGAGCGTCTTAAAGCAGCGTATACCAAACAATTTTGCGAAAGCAATAAACAGGTCCTCAAATTACAGTGTGTGTCAGAATTCATGTCCCTTTTTAGTCCGCTGTTCGGTAGACAAGGTGTACACCTAAGGTCATTAACATTTGTGTTAAGTAAACGCTTGGCCTTTCCCCTCGAACGCACGCGCCGCAGTGCACGTGTTCGGAACACGGGTTCACTACCCCTGGCTTGATCGAGCCCGTTGGGAATGGAGTCAATACGGTAACATAAAGACAGCTTGGGCGAGCAAACAATATGTCCGTTTGAGGCGAGGGACAGGTGAGGCACTGATGACCAGAGTGAACAATGTTGACCTGATATTCCAAAATGCTCTCTGCAAGGGCAGATCGGTTACCTCATTTCGATGCCACCTCATGTCATTTCGACCGGATTCTCTCCATCACTTAGAGGCGTAGTGCAGGCCCCTGTTTAATCTCAGAGTCGACTAGTCAATAAGGTAAGGAGGGGGTACGTCCCGAAACTGCCACAACCGGCGCTAAAGAAAACTATGTGCACTGTAACTTGCATTTTTTGAAAGAACTGGTTTGACGCTTTTTCGCGATATACGGCGTTAAGCATCTATCGTTTTAAATGCGCTGTTGTATAACGGTAGCGTTAAATGGGAATATAATGTTAGCACGCAAAAGAACATGGGGAGCAGTCACAGCTAACATGCTGCATGAGCAAATAAAAATAGAACACCGGCTCGTGAGCTTATGTGCGATAAAAAAATGCTTGCATTAATACAGCCTGGAAGATTCCACAGTGTCAGTTTGCTTAATGAAATACTGGGAACTAACAACATATCCAGCCGTTTCTTTGACAATAACTCGAATAGTAAGAACATTGAGTTAAATAGCGACCTAGTATTGATGAGCTACAGTGTGAAAGAAGCAATCGGTAGCGAAAGCAATCCGATTGAAAAGCAGTAGAAATTGTTTGAGTAATGGGTTCGGAGACCTATTAACTATGACTACTCTGCTGCCCACAAGGTTTTTCAATGGGCACAGTCAGAGAGACCAGAAGGTGGCACAGCGACCAAAGTTGGCGCTGGAGGTCTTAAGCCTCTGCTTCTGTTATACAGCTAGTCCTCGCCTCATTGAAATAGGTTCATACAGCTTCAGGCAAACAGAATATTTCCTCGGAGCACCTTTGTGGGTGTACTGATCCCATGCTCATGTCATGGTGGCATGGAATTCAGAATCCACGGATGTGTTTAGGGACGATGCGATTTTAAATTCGTCGCCCAGTTATAATGCTGAGAAGGCGAAAATCGCCGATGGTTGACTCTTGACTAGTAACTTGGAAAAAAGTAAAGCCACCCCGTCCCAAAGAAGAGCTGATAATTACTAAGAATACTTGTAGCTCTCAGAATGGATCATGGTGCCGAAATATTCTCCGAACTAAGTGTGTTAGCTGCCGACGTTTTGTTACCAGGGTGGATAACAGCTACAGTACAGCTTCCGGGTCACTCAACATTGATTCTGCCCTATTCTTACCGCAATCATAGGGCAAGAGTTGACCTCTATACTCTGATATGACGAATTGTGCTGGCTGCGCGGGTGATAAGGTGACTGAACAAGCATTAGGTAACCTTCTTGAAGCTCTCCTTGGGTGCGCGAGTTGCGATACGCAATCCTCGATTCGCTTTGAAGTGAAGCTTGAGCATTTCGTCTGTTTAGAATGTATCGGAAACAGATAGACGTTAGATGTTGACCACCCGCGATACTGCACCTAACGTCTGCTTTCGCTGTCGATTGCACTCATTACTTAGAGCGATCACACTACTACTCCAGCCTAGGAATTACAGACTATCAGTGGAAGCCAGTACTGCTCATCCACGGATGAACGAACATTCCATTTAACTCAGTTTAGAATGATCTCTCAAAACAAGTGCCCATTTCCGTTGTGCCATTGACCCGAAGCAAGCTATGGTATGGTCCGCAGCGCATGGTAACCAACTTCTAGCTTCTAAGTATTTAGATGGGGAAGTCACGGACCCAGTAATTAACTGGGGATAAAAAATTTTGTGAATACCAGTAACTCAAGGCGCGGATGAGGAAGAGGAGTAGTATGACTTCAAACCTGTTAATGAATAATTGAAAATGATTTCTAATGAGTTAACTGTGAGTGCATTACAAATCACGTAGGATGATCGCAGGGATGCTTATAAAGCATAAGGATAATAATGACATGAAAAGAGGGAGAATTCGGGTCTAAGGTGATTTGTCTAGAGTTATTCACATGAACATATATGCTGGCCTCCTCATTGCCATGTGACGGATAACGCTGGCTGGTACGCAGTTTGGTGCGCGTCGTTTCATCTTCTGATGATAGGCGGGCAAAATCACGTAATGCAAATGCGATAACTTTTCGTCGAAGCATCTTTGGAAAGTCGTTAATGTAAGAGCAGGAGTGACACGCGTTGGAAGAGCGTTACATGTCCTCGATATGCAAGGAGAGGAAGAATATTTTCGGCAGTCAATTAGACTTTATTGAATAGCTAGTTTCAGCTGGTGTCCTCTCGGGTTAGTAATGTGACAGAGCTGCAACAAGTCCTGATAGGCGCGATTGAAGTACACCAGGGATGTGCTCTTCTAACCGATGCCGATGTGCATTGCAGTGCGAGCCTAGAGCTTGCAGTCTGAGTTGCTAGGGGAGGTGAAACCATACCCTAATGATTTTTGGTCGTTCTACATTGCGGAGTTTCAAGTGCATCACCGGACTAGGTAACCTCCTTAGTACATCCTCCTGGAAATTGTGGTCATCCTACTCAGCTTTTAGAACAGTCAAACTCTCAAACATAGTAAGAATTTTATTTTTAGTGCGCTGCAGGGGCATATGCAACAACGCCCAAAGCATCCGACTGGACCTTGTGAAAGTTGGGAAATCAGCATTCCAGAAGCGGATGGAACATTCAGTGGCACTAGTTCCTGAACGCAGAACAATCTAGTAATTTAACTAGGTGCGGTGACTGTCTGCTGGAGATTAAAGAGGATGCTCCTCTAGAGCTTGAACAAAACCTCTCCCGATAATATTTAATTGTCCCGACCTACGTGATCTACACAGATCATAAACCTATGTTTTCCTCCTTGGTCATGAGACGATGATTCAAAAAATGGAACCATTCAGAATAGTTCGTTGGTTCCTAATTTTTTTCCACATATACCTACACAATTCAGTACATTCTCGACTGGTAGAATACCATATCATCATTATACACGCTGGTTAGAGGTGGGAAACTCCTCAACTATGGTGCCGCAATACATAAAAAAAGGAAAATGGGCAACTGGCGTGAGCCAGCTGAGCTACCGGTAAAGGATGGGCATCGTTCCGTTAAGTTACTAGCCGCCTACTATGCAGCAAACAATTACTTTGCAAAATCATCTAAAACGAAATAGTGAGATCTGATTGGAGGGGGAGGCTAAGAGGGATGGGGTGGGACGAAGAAACTCACAACACGAAAGCCACTGAGGTCGGCTTCTAATCACATCAGAAAGTGTATTCAGCCAAACATGTTCATCGTCTTTCGTCTCTCAACCAGATAGCCGAGCCCAGCTTCATCCCTCTGGACCAAGTCCTCTCTTGGCCACCTCTCCTCTTCATCCATCCATACCTCCGGCGAGCGAACAACACACGTCGCGGGAGGCAGTGGGCTGGCATGCGTAACACGTGGCCGAGTCAACGGAGCCTGGTGCGCAAAGTCACGGTGCTGAGCGGTTCATTTCCTTCTGTTGTGCCGTATACAAGGAGTCGAAGACACTCGTTGCTTACCCGGTGTTCCCACTAGATGTGAGCTGAATTGCGAAGACACCAGTGGTCGAACGTAACTAGCCTCTTCAGGTCCACTACTTTAAGAGGCCTGATTGCACAACCGTACAGTAGTGTCGAACCTACCGTTGCATTGTATACTCTACCCTTCAGGGCGAGTGTGATGTCGCGTTTGCACCATAAGTGGCGAAGGTTAGAAAAAACGCCTCGAGTTTCAATCCCAGGGGCTCTGATACAACTTAGCAGGTAGTTGAAATTTGTACCTCCTTATTCGACTACCTTCACCAGAGGTACCATCGGATGAGTTTACTGCATAAGAGCTCGTAAGTTTGTTTCAGAAACGCAGTGAATCCCCGGTCACATCGACAGATATATGGTAGGAAACCGACAGTGATCCACCTTTATTGCTGGTGAAACGCTACGCTCAAATCGGGTGGCCACATACACATACGAATAATTCATATCTATTCGTAATGCGACGTCTGAGTTCAGCCTCCAGAACGGATATTAAGCGTGGTGCGCACCATTTGAGTCATCCTCAATAAACTACATGTTACGCACCCAGGAGTTACCAAAGTGAAGTCACTAGCTCACTTTTATGTGTAGCGGCCTGAATTAGGCGATGACATTGTAGCGAACGTTGGAAGTTGCAGACTATCAAGGGAACCGAAACTCCGCTCCTATGCGCAAATGCAACCTTGGAAGTGGTAAGAAAAACTTTGGAAACGCGTCCAAGTAGACTGTTTTGGTCCTTCGGAGTGTCAGGTGAATTTATTGACCGTGGACACCCATGCTAAATGGATTGGAGCCCACATTCTAGCTTCAGTAACTACAGCCAGCACCATAAGTAAACTACGCATAACGTTGGCGACTTTTGGTCATCCCGAAACATTAGTGGCTGACAAGGGACAGCGTTTCCAGCGCCGAGTTTTCTACCTGTCTTGGGTTGAATGACGCTAGACATATAACTACTACACCTTATAATCCGTCTTCCAAATGACTAAATAGGGAGCGGTTTAGCTAGTGAAAAACCTCCCAAAAATCAACCAACTGATCCACTGCCTTTACGCTTAGGTCGTTCCCTATTCGCGTAACGGAACACATCAAACGGATCAAAAGTTAGAAGCCCTGTAGAGTTAGTGTTCAGCCATTGATTGCGTACATAATTAGATTTACTACATAGGACCGTGGAGCCAGTAGTTGTTGAAGGCCGACAAGTGGCGAACGAATCTTTGGACAACTACAGCAGGGACAGAAATGCTGGGACGTTACGCGGTTACAAAATCCAGGGAAACTTGCACTCATCCTTGTGAACGAGTAGCACAACAAATGTGAAACGGATCAGGGACTGGCGGCAGCTTGCATGTAATAGTCCATACACAATTGCAGGAATTAACACATAACTTCATTACCGGTGTGCATTTTGCGAACAGGTTCAGCGCCTACTCAAGGTTGCTTATCATGTGAGTCAGCATGCGAAGACTGCACAGGTATACGGCCGCACTTATAAAATGCGGGTAATTTAAAAGAATAGCTGCTGAAATGCACCAGTGGATAATCTAATCGCAAAAGCCTAACGTCTATAATAGGTTCAGCACATTGTAGCCATTCCACTGCGTAGGATATATTCTCCTCCTTACGACATTGACAAGTTGCCTATGAGATTAAACGGTGGCCTTCAATGGGCCACCAAGTGAGGAAAAATACCGGTGCAGTTGGCCTTAGGTGGCACGGAAATGAGGTAAACGATTGGCACTTGCAGTGAGCATTTTGGAATACCAGGTTAACATTGTTCATGCTGATCATCACTCGCTCACTTGTCTACTCGCATCAATCGCACATGGTGACTGCTCGCTCAATCCCCTATTGCAAAACCAAATTGATTCAATTCGCAAATAAATCCATCAAGCCAGAGCGCGACCTCGTTGACCAGACATGTTCACTGCCATCCATACGTTCGAGTGAAAGTGCCAAGAGCACAAACAACTTATAACTAAAAGACTCCCGGTGTATATATTGATCACAGAAAAGCGGACAAAAGTGGGAATGATTCCTGGAAACAAAGTACAGAGAGTCCGGCGGGAGAAGGCCGATGACCGCGTTCATGTACATATGGTGGCGCGCTTATAGTGAACGCCAGTCATTAACGGTTGTTTTCCCCACCATCCTATAGCCATCCAATGTTTCGTGAACTTCGCAAACTGCTACTGCGCGTGCAGAAACATGAAGTTCGCTCTCACCTTAGGGGTGAGGACTTATGGGATTCTCGGCAGACGAGTGATTTAGTGCAGGACTCAGCTGAGTGCGGGCTCAGCTGAGTGCGGTTGAAAACCACGTCACTAGTTATCGAAGCATCGGAGCCAACATCTTCTTCCATCCCATGAAAACAACATCATTCATGAGAAGCCAAACATGAAGATTTTTGGGCCTTGGGGGAACACATAGCGCCTTAACAAAACAATCCTGACTAGGAGAATTAAACAACGTACGTAGCTCTGAACAACTAATAGGTACGGTTGGTTCGTGAATACAAGTTATCACACCAACAGGAGCTAGCGAAACGATTTCGTTCGAACCACAAGCTTCTTTACAGACACGTGCATGCAATTCAAACGTTGCGGCATAAAATCCCAACACTCCGTAAAATTGATGGGTATACAAACGCAAGAAAAAAGGCGGCCAACGCCTCACGGGCCCAGTACTGGTCTACTCTCCAAGAGGTACTAGCCTCTAACCTTATACTTGCTTCCGTCACCACACCATCAGTGTTGGCCTGCATCAAATTCACAGCAAACTTTGCTATGAAAAGCTACTATCCTTGCGTACACACAGCTTGCCTGGAGTGAATGACGTTCACCATAAATCACTGCAGGTAGCAGCTATTCACCTAGCCCAACCACTTGCCAGATTCTTGCAGAGAAGTCCATCCGATTCTACCAAGTACCGTCTGGTACCACTTCTCCCTGCGCTCGCCAAAGTCATGGAAGCGAGCATCGCTGATGTACTTATGGGTTGCCTGGAAGGAGTCGTCCGTGGATGATGATAATTTGGGTTCCAGAATGCGTAGTGTAAACCGTCAAGGTAACATAAGTGTGGTGAAAACGGTAGATATAGGTAGAGAGTATCTTTTTTGTACGTGTCAAGGAAGTATTGCAATATGAGTCTTGTCGACTTGCCAGTATGTAGTTGGGGGCAATGACTTTATTCGGTGGCGAGTCCCATCCGCCACTTTGCAGTGTTGTTAACCGGTTTTGTGGTTTTTATAGGGAGAACGCTTGCCAGTCTAAAACTCACCACGTTCTAGTGGACTGCCTTAACGCCGTTTGCACACTAATGTAAACTGGAAAAGCAGCTTGTCGACTGATTTCACACTCGGTTATTCGCAGTTGAATGAATTCCAGCTTCCTCTGTTGGCTGACCAGATAGCTTAGTCAGGACTGCCATAGTCGTTGAGGCCGATCGAGGATGGGAGGGTCACGAAGATTTGTATTGTCGCGTGTCCAGGTGAGCAAAACTTTTAAAGTTTCTGAAATCTGGATTTTTCAGATTATATATACATTTCGAGAAGTTGAAGACGTGTCCAGCTATTCATACTGGACAACGGTCATGGTGGTGAGTGCAGTTGAATTTTAGTGTACAGCCATGGTCTATGTAGGTTCTTGTCGGTTATTTCGTCCTGTCTCGGGCGATGACGCTGTTTTTCAGTCTAATCCCGGATCCCCAATAAGTTTCTGACCTCGGATAGAAGGGGAAGAGTGCATAACGAACCGCTTCACACTCTAGCTACTATCCTCGACTGATGCGACAGCAAATTGAGGCTGCAGTAACAAGACGATTGACTGGGTTTCGATGCGTGCTTCGAGTTCACTGAAACTCCAAACTGGCGCAATTAGTGCTAGGCTAGTTTCGCTGTTTTGTTCATGCCTGCAGTTGCTGGGCTCAGGGCAGTGCATTGCATGCCGTTGCCAACCTCCCTCTGTTGTGTTCATTTGTTGCCCTACCTCACTCGCCATACCGATAGCGAAATGCGGGCGCGTGCGAGGGTGCGAGAAGCCCGCAGCTAAAGTGAGTAGTCGCGCCACGTTGCCATTTGTTAAACGATACTCGCTTTCCACGCCCACACGAGGAATGTTTTGCTCGTTACTAGGGTAACCTGGTGCAAACTAGTGAACAGCAGACCCGTCCGTGTGATGTGTGTCTGAATGTCAGCGATTCCAACAATGCTCGCCACTCGCGGAACGCTCACGTCCACGCGTAACCTGATTCCTGTGCCACGGGAATCTACCGTCATAGAACCAATTTGCTCGCCTCACCTGACACAACCCACCATGGCGTATCTTTCGTGTACTGTGATTTGTCTTGCCGATAAATCAAGATAAATAATCACCAAACAAACAAACAAAGAAAATTAGAATAACTTTGAAACAGGGTGCTCATAAACGGTTGCTTTCTAGCATTGATGCGCACGTAGTCACGTTTATCCATTGGCCGGTTGTGTGGTTGTCAACGCAGTGTACAATACTTTCAGTGGAGTTAAGACCAGGCGGTATGCACATACTAATCCAGTTCGTTGTCATCACCACAATCTACAACTTCCTTCCTCATTAACTATTGTTAGAGATTAGAGCTGCTGAACAGGGAAGTGAGCTAGGAACAGAATTCTTCGCACATAATGACTCCCCATTTGGCTTTCGATTCATGTTAGAATGTGTGCAATTGTAGATGTTGACAATAATAATACTTAAATTTCCCGATTGTGCGAGAAGCTGTCCCTGTATGGTGGACAGCTCATGGGTAAAATAAGGATCATGCTTGTGCATGATTGGGATATGTATTCTGTGGGGTGTAATGTCCAAACAATTTGAAATCACATAACTTCTGTTGTTGCTGAGTTTTGTGTGTCATCTTTTCTTTTACTTGGTCCATCCTGGCGGAACTCGTGTGGTGATTTACCCCATGGAAATATGGTCATTATCGAGTTCTGGTCCAGGAATTTTCTAAACTGAATGCTGAGTGTTCGTGCATTTGTGCAAAACCTGATTGTGGCTGATAAGCTATTCCACACGACAGCGTATCTGACGAGAAAGACGTTGGATCGGATAGTTGTCCTAGCTCTTGGCACAGTTAAAGTACAGGTCTTGTCGCTTATATTCTGAGTGAAATTATGTTGAATTTAAGTGTACACAGATCGATGTCTTTTGGTTTATGGGATTGTGTATCACCCTCAGATTTTGTTGCTGTAGTCGCAACCAAAGGGACTCGAGTCTAAGTTGCTGGCATTTATCCTGATAACTCAAGGTGGTTGATTTACTGAACAAGCGCTTATTGAATGATCTTGGCAGGTTTTCCAATGCCTTCCTATCACGCAAAAGCATATTCCCAGAAATGATGGTGCAGTATTCAAGGACAAGAATCGTATTTTGAAAAGCTCGAGTCTGGCAGGGCTTGTATAGGTTTTATGGCATAGCTTAGGCATAGATTGTTTGGCAAGTGCTGTTTGATAACTAGCTTGCTCTGAGAAATTGAAGTTTGAAGACTATCGTATGCCTAGATCACATTTGGATACTTTTGCAAAGATACGTTCATTGTTCTCTTTAACCGAGCCTTCATGGATCAAACATCTGTGTGACAGAATGCATGATTTACTAGCTGAAAAGTTTAGCATCTATGTGTTGCACCATTTAGCAAGCGAATCGAGGTCTCCTTGAACGAACAGCATTGCACTATGGAATTCATCTCGTCGAAATTTACAAACATTATTTATGTCCTCGGCAAACAAAAATTGTCTGCCATGTTATTTGAACACCGGGATTTCGTTAATATAAAGTAGGAAAAGGGAAGGACAAAATACACTCCCTGGGATGAAACCACTAGTGACTGGACTTGGGGAGAAGTTATAATTACCCAGAGTAACTATCTGGTACTGCCCTTTTAGATATGCTGCCAACCATATATATATTTTTATTTAGTTATTTATATATTGAACACTATTCCAATTATCATATAATTGTCTGAGTGCCACAACATATAAGAAGAAAAAGGATGGTATGAAAGATAAAACAACTTAAGGGTAGAAGTGTCTCACAGCAAGTGCGTCATTGCTTACGGCCCTTAGCCATGTCCCACAGCGCTTGCAACTAGATGTGCTCGTGGTCCTATCGTCCCCAACCTGGGAGTCAGGAACGCCCGACAACAGCCAGCTTCAACCTTTGCACCGCAACGTGTGGAATCCGTTTTCCATTGCCCTCCATTTCGTCGCTTCCAAGCCATGCCTGTGCTCGCAATTAGGGCTCGTCGTGGTAGCCGCTGGGTAGGCATGCGAAGCACATTGCCAAGTCAGCGAAGGCACCACAGTGAGGTGATGCTATCAATCGGTCGGCGGAGTTCGTTAGATCTGAAGGCTGGCGGACGGATTTCCTCATTACTGATGTGATGTTGCCATCGAACACCAGCAATGCTTCGTAAGCAGCGGTGATCGAAGACAGCTAGCCGCTGAACATAGCTTTTGCGAACGGGTCAAGTCTTACAGCCGTACAGCAGAACCGCTGGTACCATATCATTATAGACGCTTCCCTTGAGAACAAGGCTGGGGTCACAATGAAACCGCGGGTGAAGAAAGTTAACGAAAGCGAGTCTAGCCTTGGAGACACCCAGTGTGATCTCATCTGTCAAACCGCCAATACTACGACAACTCCTATGATAAGTGAATTTGTCGACCACATCCAACGGATACCCCGAAATGGTGAGAGAAAGACATGCGCCTGGTCAGTCCTGTAATAGGACCTTACAGTGGGAAGGGACAAAGCGGCTTGTAAGGACTCGTAAATCACAGCGCTACCATCGGCGTACTCTAAGTCATAAAGGCGGTCACGAGGGAGCAGTCCAAAACCGCTGGACTCAGAGTTATCCAGGGCAGTATCCAGAATCTCGTCCATGTCGAAATTAAACAAGCATGGAGAAGCTGGGAAACTCTGTCTAACAGCGCTAGTGATGCGGAAAGGGGGCGCCATTTCTCCGTATGCTCTCATGCGGCCCGAAGTTTGATGGCAGATAGCACGGAGAATGCTTATGTACTCCTCAGGTACTCCCCTTTTCAGTAAGCAGTCCCAAAGAGCCACTCTGTCAACAAATTCAAAAGCGGCTCGAATGTCCAAGAATATGACTAGAGTTGGTCGATTGAGCGTATGGCGATGTTCAAGTATCTGGCGGATCGTAAAGGTGTGATTGAAGCAGCTGCGACCCGGGCGAAATCCAGCTTGTTGTTCACGCGGGTGTTGTTCCCGTACGCAACTGAGCCTCTGCAGGAGTAGGGCAGCGAGCAGTTTAGATGCGACACAAATGAGACTGATGCCACGATGTTTGGAGCAAATGGTCCGGTCTCTTTTTTTGTAAACAGGTACAACCTCTTCTAAATTGCAGTCGGATGGAATGGTTTTAGTGGTCCAAATCTGATGGAATAGAGATGTCAGTTCACGAGTGAGAGCAGGACCTCCATATTTGAAAGGGGCAGGAGGAAGTTCATCTGAACCGCCTGACTTGTGGAGCTTCGGTTCATTGGAACCCTCAGCCTCTGTTTATGGAGAAGCAGCCACGCACCACGGAGCACCATGAACTCCGGAAGATAGACTCGGTTGGATTGCTGGCCAGTTGAATTGATCTTCAAAGGGCCCTGCCTATCGTACCAGACGACGATAACGAGTGTGAATTAGTTCACCCTCATTTTCACACAAAACCTCACTCACTGTTGGTCTTCTACCTCCCCTGGAGCAAATAAATTGGAGGAGTTTGAAGGAGTTTCCTGGTGAGACTGCCCGCTCCATCTCAGCGACGCATTGAGTCCACCAAACCTCGCGATCCTTCTTGAGAAGCTTCCTGAGCTCAGCATTTATCGTTCTGCGTAGTGCTTTGAACACAAAGCCGGCGGGAATTGTTCGACGACTTTCCATTAACTGAAGAGACTGTGCGGAGATCCAATGACTAACAGCGCGTCTAGTGAAGCCACAGACCGGGGTAGCGAACCTTCGTAAGGCGCTCAGCATCTGTGCCCAGGGTGTCTCAACATCGGAGGATAGAGGACGCATGGTTGGAGGCTAATGTGTTCTGAAATGCGCCGAGAACATTTGGGGCGGCAAGCTAGTCTGTGTCGAAACGTTTCCGGCGACGCTGTTGGGTGCCTCTAAAACGCAGTACGAAATTCGCACACACGAGCGCATGATCCCAAGTCAGGTAAGTGTTCCAAATTGACTTGCAGTCCGTCATGTAGCCGCGCGATGTGTTCACTCTGCGTCCAAGCTTGACCAGAAGCCGGAGGTCGCCAGCTGACTCGTTGGCGCCAGGAACGTCGGAAATTGGTGCTGGAAGGAACATGCCGTGGTCGACACACAGTTGTAGGACTCGATCGCCAATGTCCGTTCTGCAAGTACCGTGGCTGTGTTGACCACAAAGTTCGCGCTCATGAAACTCCAATCTACCAACTGCGCATTTAGGTCTCCGGCGAGTATCACGATGTCCGTGCGGCGTTTCTTGTGGAGGTCAGTGCGTTGACCGTAGAACTCCTCTTTAGCTTCGTCCGGGCTAGGTGCCGATGGAGCGTACGCCGCCGCAATGAATAAACCGTGCCTATTGGTCGCGTGGCTGGAAAATCACACTGAGCTTTCCAAACGGACTGCATAAAGATGACTGTTGACCAGGAGCCAATCTATGAGTGCTGCCTCAGCATGTGCGCTTAACGCAACCCCTACGCCGGCTCAAGCAGATGCTGCCGTTGTCTCATCTCCAGATAAGCGCAAGGCAAATGTACAATTGGAACTTGGGGAGCGTGAGAGCAATCTTAGCGTTGTGCTGGAGTCTTGTAAACGGGTTTCGGTTAGGCAACAAACGTCGAGTGCGAGGGTTTCCAAGGTTCGCGCAAGAACAGTCTGTAAACCAATCTGCATAAGCGTTCGAACATCGAACATAGCTAGCTAGAAGAGCGAGCGGGGTATAATAAAAGTCTTGCTGCTGGTATTAGAATGTGTGCGATCGGTTTTGAGAGGTTCATTGATGAGACCAAAGGTACCGCCTTTATTGGCAATGCGCTTTTGGAGACTCGAAATTGAAGGGAGGTTACGAAGAACAGGAGGGTTGAATAAACGTAGAACGAAGAAGGTGGTTTGCGGTGTGGTATAGTGAGGTTTAGCGTGTCCGGCCGCCAGCACCCCGGCCAAAGAGAAAGAGTTCAGGGAGCGAGAAAGGTGAACAGAGAGTTTTAAATCCATCATTTGTGTTTGTGGGCATACAGCTTCCCGGTTGCCCAGGCCGAGGAAGGGGTTGACTTAGGGGGACCCACCAGGAGCCAGTGGTCATGAGGACTTGACCCGCAAGGCAGCGGAGCGAATTCAGGGAATCGCGTCCATTGGGAGCCAGTGACCGATTGTGCACTTCATACGTCTTTCGTTTGGCTGGCTGTCAAACAGGGGCCCAATACTTCCAGTAATTCAACATTAAGCTGAATGATTACAATGCTCCAGCGAGGAGAAGCAAATGGCAGTGAATTATTTAGTGGTGAGTCACATGCGCCACATCGCAGTGTTGTTAAACAGACATATGTTGCTTTTTATAGGGAGAAGGCTTGCCAGGGGAAAACTCACCACGTCCTGGAACACTGCCGCTAAACCTTTCGCTGGAATGGGATAATCACTAACCACCCAGCTGGCAGCATGAGGCGGCAGTTCGGTAAGTCAGCCAAGATTATACTAGTTGCTACAGACTACTTAAGGTGAAATTTCGTATGAAACTTAAACTTTAAAATGCCCCGTTGGTTTGGCGTCCTCAGCTTCCGCAAAATACTACAGTCTTCTTATGGCAAATAATTCCTGTTTTCTACTTCCTTCCTAAAGTTAGCTAAAGCAGACAATAATTCGTGTCATCAAGCAACTTTGACGGTGTATGGAAGCATAGTTGTTTTCATGTTGAAGATTTGCAGAAATCTACGACAGATTTCGCTAGTCAAACTGTGTCTAACAGAGTATTTTCAATTTTAAATAAGCATCAAATCCCATCAATGTACCAAACAGTTCCACACCATCCATACATTTCGTTGGGCGGATTTGACATTCCATGCTCTTCCAAATTCAGAGCAGCGTTTTTAGATTTCTCCATTGCACTGTCTGCCATCCCTCAGTTCTGAAGACGGCAAACAACGCTATGAGCTTGGCACAACCTTGATGCCAATCCAGCCCTTTTGTTTGAAGATATTTCTGTTCATTACTACTTTCCGTGAGAACAGGTCCCCAAATGCTCAGAGACTAATTATACGGAAACGACAGTAGCGAGATGATAAGTAAGCATACATCTGATGTTTTGGCTACAATCGCTACTTTTCTGTTGACTGTGCCATAGTAATGATGGTTTCTGTGTATTTCTTCACCACCTTTTTATAGTGTTTGCTTGACTACTCCGCCTAGATTCTACAGCCGCTTGATAATTAAACCGGTCTTCTTAATCAAAATGTTCCACTAATATATAGATATAGAAAAGAACGAGAACAACCGGTCTATTGTACCAAAAATGTAACAGAGTGAACCGTCGCAGTAGCTGATGTACACAAGCCAGATCCAAAAACTGATTTCTAGATAGCATACATTCAGCTTCTGGGTTGATTTCGCTGATGCGACTCTGGACACCCGATCGACAGCTCACCATAACAACAGCATGGCCAAATACCTGGCAACAACAGTGGTCAATATAAATTTCCTCCTTCTTCAGGTCTCTCAAAGCAGTTCGAAGATTGCTTCTGCGCTTTTGTTGGTGGTCGCAACAAAGCAGCAAAACGACTCCTCGACCTTCAATACATTTTCATCCAGGTTTACTTCACATCACCTCACTCATCTGAGTTGTGTGAGAAAGATGGGGTTGATACGGAAAATTTTGGATAGCTACTTACTTTTCTTAACCTGACTGATGACTTTCTTCCTCGTCTGCTTAACGAAAATGTTCACAAATTTGTTTTGAAGGGCTGAAGATAATTACGATGTGTTGATTTTTTTCCAAGCTGATCTGTCCCCAAATATTCACGAAGAACGGAGTCGTGCTTTGCCAAGAAAGTGAAATGCTAAAAGTTGCCCTCTATTTCTCTTGCTTCCTACATCATACTGAAGATGAACTCCGTGACCACAAAGTTCTATGTTCTGCTTCACGATAAACCAAACGATATCCAGTGGTCAAGCTAGAAGTTTAAGTCAACTCTTTGCTTCCTTTTCTACAAAGGCTTGCCTCAATTTTTAAATTGCCTTTCCTAAACCAGTCGGATCTCCAGTTCATTTTAGCAGAGGAGTGCCTAAGCATGGGATTTACTAGATTCGTATTCATATATATTTAATTTAATTTCCAGCAGCATCTAAAACACTTAGCTTTAGAAAATCAACACTTTCGAGTTATTATCCAGTTGTAAACATCCGGCGGCGGAAGCAAAACATGACTTCTACAATAGCGTTAGCTAATCGGTGGAAGAGTCACAGACAATGAAAGTGTCCTCCGTGTAACGGTAGTAAAAATCAACAGTTCCGTTGTATAACACTTGCTTGACACTGGACATCAAATCCTGATGAACCAGCCGTTGCAATTCGTTTATACCATCCCTAAACGCCACCCAAAACAGCTTAAGAAACATCTGTCGACCATTTCTGAAGCCATTGCAATCAAGATTCTGAAACCAGAGCTGTGCAAACAGCGCACATTGCTACAGGCGCTGAAATTGCCTTGGCCTTGAAGGTGATATATGACCTGCCTTGATCACATGATTCCTAATGCGACAGTTTGATTGATCAAACCATTTAGTTTTCGTAATCTGGTTAGTGAGTTGGTTGCTTTATGTACAAGCCTCTACGAACTTTATTCTCTCCAAGATTTTGATTTATACTTGTATACGCCCGATGAGAATTATCGAAAAGAATATTCTTCGCGCATTTGCTTACTTCTAAACCTTTTCGGTCATAGTACTTTTGATGAACTTTCGCTTGGTATCGAACAATCCTCTGTACTTAAAATGCCGCCCCCTGTCACAACTCGTCGGGCATGCCATCCGTCCTCACCCCCTAACCTACGCTACTGATTTTACTATAATTAGATACTTCTTCATTAGCTGTCTTCCCGTGACCATATGCATTCTCTCAGAGTTAAGCACGGGTGATTATTCCAGCTAGCAAATCACTGACTAACACCACGAGTTGGTGCAATTTAGAAACCGGTTGTCCATGTGAAACCCCAACCTACGAGTAATTCCACAGTCAGGATTTCATGCCGGCGAGTGAATCTCCACGGCGCAATACAATGGCGCAAGCGTTATGTCTTCTAAAAATGAATCATTTAAGAGAATCGAAATTAAGACAAATAACATGCACTTTTAAATTCTAATTGCCGGGATTGTATCCAGTGAACCAGTGCAAGCGGGTAACGTCGGCGACAGTCAGTAAACTTCCCAATCGTTAGACGTTGTTCCTCGTTGTCAAAGTCAGTTGGGCAGTATACGGTTCTCGGTGCCTTTCAAATAAAATACTGCAAACTTTTCCTGCAACTGACACTGTGGTACCGATTGGGTGTTTGAGATGTAGCGGTGAGATGTAATGGCGGTGAAGTCTGATCCCAGCGACGCAACATGATTCTATCTTAGTCGAGAGCGTATTACTCACCTCACCAAGCGATGCTTGAGGCAACTACACACGCACCTACGCATCAACCTGTCCATAACGGGCTCTAGTGAACTGCGCTACGCTTCTCATCAGTTGCGTACACATTTGGGCACGGACACTTCACGCCTAGTGGACCTCCCAAGAGTGCCACATGTGCACCAGTTGGGCGTACACGTAACGCAGTAGGCACTGGATTGACGAGCGAATGTGTGTTTGCACGCGTCCGCCATCTCGATGTGGGACACACGTGTTAGCTGTCTCGTTGAAGATGCGAGAAAGTTCGTGAAACGCTTTTTCACACACGTTGCACATGTGGCAGGTTTCGTGATGTGCCACCTCTGTGTGGGCGCAATCATGATTGTAATTGCGGTTGAAAATGCAACATTACCACCAACTCGGTGCCAGATTTCTTGTCTGTAACCACTCGTCCCTAAATTATGCGCAATTGAGACCGTGGTAAACATTTTACCATATGTGACGCGGTTATTCAACTAGGTTTCCTTCAATGCGCAGGCTAGCTAAATTGTAGCGGTATGTAACAGGACTATAGCGGAGTGCTAGCGCTGCATTTTTAATCATAGTTGATAACTACAGGTCTGCTTTCGTTAACTCTAAACATCGTTTTGGTTTCTATGTACAACTGTCGCTTTTGGAATGTGTGGAACTAGTACCCGTCGCTTCAGACTGGGGAGCACTACACGTGTTAGTCAAGAAGGAGGAACAGGTCAGTCAAGAAGGTGTTCGTCGCATAAACAGTCCCAATGTTAAGGCAGCGAAACTAAAATTTCCGCTGAAAACCTAGCATGCTTAATGAAACCTTCATCTTAACTTTCGTCTCCAGGGTCATTAACTAGTGTTATCGAAGAGTAGTCCTGAGCCGTCAGTTGCGGTAGATATTCAAGCACCAGTGATAGGAGACAACGGAGGAGTTGTGTGGCCACTTTGATATATTACAAATTGATAAGGAACAATAGGATCTAATATGTATTTGATTGCAGTCAGGTAGAACTAGCCTACAAGGGAGAACTGGTGGACAGAAACGTAGGGAACTATGTGCCAGTAACGAGTGTGTCCAGAAACAATATCCAGCAAAGTTGACGAGGTAAGGCAACACCGTGCGATAAGTATGCCATCGGGTTAGTACAGGGAATGTGTAAAGGGTTGTGCTCAGGTTATTTAGCATTTCCCTGGCTGGAGTTAGGCGTTGGTCCGTCTCCGTGAACTGGGCCGCATATTGCTTGGTCATTAAGATTAACTCTAACATATGGTTGTGCGATTTAAACTCAAGCGTGGTTACAGTTCGATCCCGACTCATTGTCCCGTGTAAGTTTTGGAAAATGACTTTCTCGAAATGTAAAGTTCTCACTTGCGTGTTTCTCGGTTCAATTTATGGGTGTCATAGGTACACAGAAATGAATAGTTCGACCCGTTACTGAGCGACCAGGCTGTACGGCAGACCGGCACATTAGACGGCAAAACTATATGGCCCTACTGCGATATAATTGTTGGTTCGCTGTTGGCTTGGCTTTGATGGGTCGACTGAGTGGCTGAGCGCAGTCTCGCTCGTAAAGATAAATCCTGTTGAAGGGCGCTACCGTTCATATGGCCGCCAGGACCATGTAAGAATAGTTAACTGTACAACAGCTTTCGTTGTAACAAAAAAGTATAGATGTAGTCAACACTGTGGTCCTCAGTCGTCTGGAATTCTGAACGAATGACCAGCTGATGGTTATCCAGCTGCCAATGGAGAGAATCCGGGCAGTGTCACAATCATTGGATAGCACAAGATAATGTGGTTTCATGTTAATTATTACCAATATCCCTAGTTTTCAGTTGATAGCTATGAACTTTGTACCTTTAACCCCGCAGAACCGACCCAGCTATGTGATCCGAATCTAAAGAACCAATCACATCCTGCCTGTGAAAAAGAGCAACTTAGACATTTCGCCGTCTCGGAAAAGTGAGGCACGCTGGGACAGTAACGATGATACACTTCGATGCATTCAGGATATCACTAACAGTAGATACATGTGATCACCTTGTTCCAAGAGAAATTTTGCCATCAGCCGTTTTCCGATTCTTATTTCGGATTGGAAGAACCTGACAGACCTTTGTGTCCCAATCGCCGACAGTCAGCTCTTAACACGGTTGCACCGTTTACGGCTATGTGTTGGAATTAACTCCTAACGCTGCGGCACTCAGTAGCTTAAGGTGACAATCGACCGTAGAAGAGGGCAGCGAACGCGGAACGCTGGTAACTCAAATACAACTTGAATCGATTACGTCTTGTCCATAGCTTACTTTGTTTGTCAAGCCAGGACTTGGAAGCGTTGCTCTTTTGCATGGAAAATTGTTAGCGCTACGTTTATTTCAACGGTATCCCATACATTGTAGTGAGAGACACATCAGTTGCAATGTGCTCGTTGTAGATAGCACCTTCGATCGCTACCATCTGGCTTCCCCCTTGTTGTCTTACCTCTGGCCAGTTGGGTAACCCGAAACACATATACCGCTATGGTTAAAAAACAGACCAACGCTGTGACCGAGTTAAATGTACACGTCAATTAATTTTGCGAATGAACACATTTTTTGCGGTTTTCATACCTTGACACTCAGTTACTGTCTGGTCTGCACGGTTTGCCTGATCGTTAGCTACGTCTCTTAGGTGTACTTTATCCGAATTATACTTACAACGGTACAGCGAATGTCACTTGATTTTGTATCGACCGCTATGTGGTTCGAAGGCGTGCTCAATGGAATCCTTCTCACTTTAAATCACTGTTTACATCGGTTATTCCGCTCCTTGGGGATGAAGATGTCTGAAGTGTTGTTCTCTGACAAAACCATTGCACTACCGACATCGTCCTTGTTTAGATTACTCGGAACTTTGGAACTTTTTCTTCGCTTCAATCAACTCATCCGCATTAATGTCCTTCGAGCACATTAGGGACAAGTAGATGTTGCATCGGATCGCATTGGCTGGATAGTTTCAAGGCGGAGCAACTCGTTCGTCACTATCGTGTGCATCCTCCATTGTGCCAACCGGTACACCATTAAGTCGATGCACAGCAGCACACATTCTTTGTTTTATTGCATGTCTTTACGCGATGTTTTGACGATAGATCGACAGTATCCCCGCAGTATTTTTAAAAAAATGGCGTTGCAGCGGAGCATTTAGACCACTCGCTAATGGAAACCCGTGTTTTATGTACACTATCCTGAACAAAAAGCGGGGTGACTTTATGCGGTAACTGACGTGCCAGAAACGAATTTGGCAGCTACAGGTGCAAGATAAATTATACATCTTTTTGGATGTATTTACTCGTACTGCGGATGAATGTTTTAAAAATGGATGAAACGTGAGGTGCACAAACGCGATTTGACGATGGGATAATCCAAATGGTACAATGCACATGCAAATCCGGTGCCCAACTGTCGGTAGTGTGTCCCAAAAACGAAATATCTAAAATAAATGCATTTTCTCGACTGTGCGGGTTACAGTCTGACTTGTTGTACTGAGCATTTAGTAGGACATGATCTCAAAGTCCGCATGTGGTTTTAACTTTTGCAGAACTGTTCAAGATCAGGTTTTTGGGGAGCTCAGTCGATAGAAATTGTAAAAGGAGAGTTTAAAAGCTGGATGAAAACGATTATCGAAAAAACCCAATATATTTTATAAGACTACCCGTGGAACTGACTCCAGAGGAATTGCTTTCAAAAGATTTCATCCGCAGTTCTACGTCCCATTTGGCTTCGTATCGGCGTGGCATCCCAGCAAGCGAGCCGTCACCCTACTAGCTCATTTTTATGGCCGTTGTTATATATAAGGAGTAATAGGCTCGCAGAGATAAGCGTACTCTCTGTTTTACTTTTGTGTACTCTTTAAGGTCATTTAACCCATTTCGACTTGTGATACTTTCGAGTGTGACGCTTTTTCCACTCTTCGAGGGTGTGCCAATTTCCATTGAGTAGGCAAAATTTTTTTCACGATTAGGTCTGTGACAATTCGCCAACGTAGGTACATCAAATAATCTGGGGGCTTCATTCCATTCCTCCAGATCGGCCCAGTCGTAATGAACAGTGGAAAAAAGTAGTATACTAACGTGGCGAAATACACATATCTGACAAGTTCTGCTTCAGGTCGTAACTAGGGAATATATACAGAAAAGTAACGTAACGAAAAAGCGCTCAATGAACGCTTTTGAGGTAGATCCAGCGACTCCAGACAATCGAGTTGTAAAGTAATTAGTGGGAATAGTAGAGTTTACAGAGCATCAAGAACTGCCACAGGTAGATGAGTTGTTTTCGTCGGAAAAGAAGTGCCAAAAATTAGCAGTGAGCAGTAACTGTACAGAGAGAAAGGACTATTAGGTTTGCATGGCGAAAAGCAAGATAATAAGATGTTAGAATGGGAATACGTTTAATGGTTTTACTAAACGATGAAGATATTTTTCCAACAGTTTTCACAGATGTCAACCCCTTCTTCATACATTGACCTCATACTGCCATTCAGTTTCATAAGTTCTTTGTCTTGCAACACAGTGAGGTACGTATCCAGCATTGTTGCAAACGATTGTTTAGACTCACATAGTCGCAATTTATTAGATAGTCCGCTCCAGATATCTGAGTACTTCGTCAGATAAAACTTCCTACGTGGGCTTGTTTTGTTCTACTTGTGGGAAGCGAATTGCGGTTATTCCTAATGTTATACCTTCCATTCAGAGAGAACCATCAATTGCGGCACGATGATGCCGGTTTTGACACTTGTATTTCCACGATAATGTGACGTAGATGTCCTTGATAAACGTCATATACACAGGCTCCATAACCTGACCACTTAATGCATGGAACCCAAGTGATCAATATGGACTGGCGGTCAACAAATGGATGCCCTATGAAGGCTTAAAGGGTCTTAGTTTATTTTTGTACATGGCAAAGGATGAAAGCTGTTTTGACCTATATCCTGTATCGAATATATTAGATGACCTCTTATGTAATGTCCAGCAGTTAAACCATGCCGTTTTATAAACAAAATGAAGTGCGGTTTCCGTAAATTTAACTTATAAAGAGTCAACGTTTGCATCCTCTTATCATCGACTTGAACAGATTAGATTAGAATTGGTTAATTAACGGTTACACTGGCACTCAAACTCCTGCTTTCGACTTGTACAATTAGTAGGGACATGCCCCCAAAAGATAGGGTGATGCGTGCATTTATAATTAGGCAGGTGAGGAAAGAGTTCACACAAAATTATCAAAGTCAGACCATAGTTGGGGATCTGTGGATACAAATTGTAAAACGTAAAACCCACGCGCGTAAAGATAGGGGCTGGACAACACTACACACGTACATACAACGACAGAGAACATGCTTCACTGTCAAAGACTCGCGGATTCGTAACGTGCAGTGATTGTGGGTCAGAAGAATTTCACACATCGGAAATCCTACTACAAATGCATCATTAATTGAACAAACATGTCGTTCGGCGACAACTGCACAGTAAAACTTCGCATGGTCAAGTTATAGAGGGTAAATTAATGACAACATACAACTTACAGAGGTGGTCAGCATACAGCACTGTGGTTCCATAAGGTTTACTTGGTGAACGTCTAAGCTATGAAAATACCATTAACTTAGACAGATGGTTAAGATTCAGGGGTGGTTAAACTGGGAGATTTTAGTGTAGTTGTGTATTCAGGGTCAAATCGGGTGAAGTGGGCTTTCACTCATTGCTCTGGTTAACACTTAGCAGTAGTATATGCCTTGGTTAAAAATATGCCTATTAAACCTGTATCAAACCCAAAAGGTTGGTGAAATTTGTCTCATCCAGCATGCACACGTAAATACGCCCTTTACAAAATCTGGAAAATCGATTGGATCCGTTTTATGTGATGAAGACGGCTGCTAGTGACGCTAGACACCGGTCTGTCTTCCTGTTTGAGCAATCTAGGTGGTCGGTTTCCCTTGATTCTTGACTCAGACCGAATGTAATGAGCTATGTACTGTCAGGTGGAGTGTTGCACGAACATCGATCGTAGTTAAAAAACCACACGGGCAGTTGACCAGTCTACTGAAGTTGGGCACACGAAGGTCAGTTCTACCGCATGGTAGTCATATGAGTTACATTCACTGGAATCAGAGACCCCAACAGTCCTGAAGGCAACAAGGTGTTCATGCAACAGGTGACGGACGTGACAGCCATGTTCACTACATAGGCATGCGGCAAAGAGATGAATATTCGTAAGTAAAGTTTTGTACATCCAATGCATGAATAGCGTTGGAATAGTGTATTGAAAATGACACTGAGGACCGTTTTACTGATACGAAACGAAACTTGATTATTTTGGTCACTCCAGACCATGGCAACTGGTGTGTTTAACAGGGCACCAAGATGGTCGATGATTACCACGTATCTGGCACAGTAAAATGAACAGATAAGCTGGAAACGACCAGCGTAAAGCCAAGCGCCGTAACCTGCATTTGTTTAAAGTTTCCTGGCGACAAGTAGCAGAACAGGATAGAAACGAAACAGGAATAAGGAAAATCGGCATTTTTAAAAATCAAACTAGAAACGCAATCAGTACAGCGAATTGACTGACTGTCCGGCTGTTACTTTCACAAGCTGGAAATACGTTAGGGTTTCCGTTTTCACATTTCCGGATAATGTGGGATTTAACAATGCAGCTGAGTTCTGAGAAACTGAGTTCCACCATTAAATAATTGCTTAACTGAATAGATGGAGAAATAATTGACCGTTATTTAGAGGCAGCGTAAAAAGTGACGCAGAAAGTACGCTGCCTTTGTGTAGAATAGGGTCTTGGTAACAACTTGTTACAGGTTCTGCAAAATACTTGGTTTAAGTAGTCAATTTTTAAAGAAGTTTGATGATACCCATAACGAATATAATCCGCAGTGTACTGTCTGGTAGCTGGCTGTAGGAGTACTGAAACCTCAAAGCTAAAAATTGACAACCTGCGCTGATCGGGGCAAATTCTTACCAAACTGGGTATGCGTCAATTGGAAACACTGCAGCGGGTTTGTTGAAGCTCCATGGCGACACCTGGCGGTATGGTAGGGGAACGTGAAGAAACGAGCCGAGACAAAGAATGGATAGGTTTTTGGACCATGGACAGCGGGTGAACCAGACGAGTGGTAAGCATGTTCATGGGATATGATGTGATCAAGGAGCTAACGGTGTTATTTTTTGCTCTCCTCATTCTGGCCAAGAGTAATTCATCCAGTTGATTCGGCTACGCTACAAACATTAACGCAACTCATTCCTGTCAGATTTTCACTTCACCATTGTTATATTTTTATGGTTGCAGGAGTTATAACAATTCAATGCACCTTACTTGGACACTAGAATCTGTAGAATACAGTAAAACTAACCGCCCAAAAATTGGCCCAATTGGTCGAATCAAGACTCAGTTAAAATTGGGATCTTGCTGTGGCCCTGCCACAGCTCAATGGGATGAAACAATTTGTCACTACTGATAGGGTGACTTTAAAGAGCGGCCTGCAAAAGACAGCAACGGTGCGGAATGTGTAATAAATTATCCCGAATCCGATCTCAACTGAGCGAAAAAACGTAGGCAGTTGATTTCCGAGAAAAGGTGTCAAATCCATGAAGCATAGATGCATGAAAACACACTGTTCCTTTGGTTTTGCTCATATGTCCATTCACATTTTTAACGTTGCTGACCCGAAAATAGAAAGAAACTCTTGTAATTTATTTCACAATTGATTCAAAATCAGATAGTCTTCTACGTATCCGGGAAATCGCTAGACAAGCACTGAGCCATTGGGGGGTGACAGAGGCAGACCGTCGTGATGTACAAGCTCACGGCTGGCGGGAGTTACAAATCGCTAGAGTTTATGGGCTCCGGTCCCGATGGATCCGATTGATGCACACTACTGACGAGACCCAACCGATCGAAACGACCAGCTACTGCTTTCCGAAAATGTGGGGGACCATCTGCTTCTGAAGTTAGTGTGAAAAAACGCCCAAATAGCAACACAAAAATTTCCCTACGCATGAGAAGAAGAAAGAGTTACTTGCATAACTTTTAACCTGGTTACCACCTGGAGATACTACTTAACAGATAATCTGCAAGCACAAGTCTTCTAACATTAAAGGAAGGCAGTCTTACCATAGTCACATAAATGGTCACCACATGTAGCGTGCTTACATTCTACCGTGCGCTCGACGAACCGATACAGACGCCTCCTGAAATACAGCGTAAATTCCAGGAGAATGTGCGGCTGAAACTTAGTCAGATAAGCAACTGCATCCCTAATCGCATTAGCAGTTAACTTGACCTTCGCCATGCCTAACAGTTTAGCATAACGCTGATGACTTTAGATGATGGCATTATGAAGATGTACTGTGTTCCAGAGGCAGTTCCAATGGGCTGCATAGCGGATGAAACAATCACTTGCTTGGACACGCGTACATCTACATACAACACTGCCCGAGCAAGACGAGCAAGGCAAAGCGTCCTCAAATATTCGGTCACTGTCAATCTGCTTTGATTAGGGAGTAAACGCTTAACCACAAAAGCACCACTGTGCTTCTATTTAATCAACATCTGCAGTGGCAAAGACTGTGACTCAAGCCAAATTAAAGTCTTTATCCCACTTCGACATGGTCGAATTCATGGTTTCTTCCAGCTATAATACAAGTAACACCATAATAAAGTATATCGTTTTTTGGAGAGTCCACCATAAAGACATACAGTTAGTCCCAGAAGCCTTGTCTCTTTTCACTCTGTTACTCGCGGACCAAGAAGAACGCCTTCGGGTTTAAGGACAACGCACAAAAAGGTCAACCGTCTATCTCAAAAGTCTCTGACCCGGTCACATGGGTGTGAACGACCGGAGTGATGGCCGTAAGCAAGGGCACCTGTACCGAGCTGATCTTAGCGGTCTCGTCCTCCGTGAAAAAGCTGGATGAACGTGCATGCTTGAGTTGAAGTCAAATACGGCACGCAACAGCGCAAATTTACTGATCGATGCATACTGTGTTTCTGGCTGGTTGGAAAGAATGCAGGCAGGCAAAATCAAGACAGCGGTGCATCATTGGCGGGCCACTGCGGTAAAATCGTGGTGGCGCTTCGACCTGCCTAACTGACCTGAGCAAGGAGTGTTCACTAGGTGTTTAGTGTTATCCCACCTAATAACAGAAGTGTTATTGGCAACACTCTTGTAGACTGAAAGTTAACTTCCAACAACCTACCTTAGCAAAATAGGCATTCATTTTAATTAATGCTTGTAAATATAAAGTTTAAAAGTTTGAGAAAAAAGACTAAAATAAGCTATACCGCCTAAAGACTACTCGCTGCCACATAGCCTATAACCCCGTCACGACGTTGAGTGTTCATTCCAACATTTTCACTGATGAGGCAATATTCCAATAGCAGGGAACTGAGAAGCTGCATTTCTAGGCAATATATAATCCTCGTGGATACTGAGAATTACGTGTATTCCAAAGTGCGAAGCTCATTGACTCACAAAACTGATTAACAAATCGTGTGATCACAGCACACGTAAGTGGATACTCACACATACTGTACACCAAAAGCCCGTTATCCCTGTGGTAACTATTCTGGCACATATTGCTACAAACTCCAATTATCGAATTTCAAAGGATCTAAAAGCCACGCTTCCATAGTCCGTATTCTTATTAAAAATAGTTGGACAACGTTTCGTTCCTGTTTATATGGCCGGTATGTTATTGTTTAGAAGCACACACCCCACGCTAGAGTATTTACGTCGATGAGCAGAATACAAATACGAATCCGCGTAACCTAACCCCACACCACAACTTCGTTCACATCCTACCCGTATTCCTTAGGCATAAGCATGAAAAACAAGTATTACCATTTTGAACCAAGTTAAATAGAACTGGTCAGTCTAAGCGCTGTCGAATCAGTTTTGCATACGGATTGCATTCTGGCCCGACACAAATTCGGCACCATTTGACCGTGCACCAAGTTTGTCCAGAAAGCAGTGATAATTGTGTATAAGTATATTAAAACAAACAGCATAATACGGTGATAGGTTCGCCAACGAAGAAAATGCTCAATGTGCCCGCCGGCCTTCTGCTTGCACTACGGAAATCGTCTTAGGCAATCGGCTCTAACTTTTTGCAACATTTCCTTGTTGATGGGGCGACATTCGCTGACAATACTGCCAATCAGTTTTCCAGTTAAATATGCGTTGTCTTGTAAGCTTTGCGTTTCAGTAACACTATAGAGAAAAATGTAAGGATTTTGTGTAGATTCGTCGCAGTTAGACACAGACAGACAGCCACCACACATCCAGGAAATCGCTAGACGGCCGTTTCGTCCTATTGGGACTCGTCAGTAGCGAGCACCCGCCGAATCCTGCCGGATTCGAACCCACGACCTTACTCGTGCGAGTCATCGACTTATGTCACTGAACCATGGGCAACGGCAGCGGACCGCCATGACTGATATCCAACTGCGATATAGCGCGGCTCATCCTCCACTGTCTTGCATGTTTGACTTGCAGAGGAGTTCAAATCTGGTAACCGTGCAGGCCAATCCTTTGGACCTCCGCGATTGATCCACTGGTGACCGAACATCTCGTTAAGCTAATCCCGCAGCGTTTATGCATAATGGGTTGGTGCGCCATATCGAATCTATAAAAGCTGAAATGACGTGCCGAAGTAGCCAACGAGGATCGGTGGTGAACATATCTCTATATTGTAGTTCCTACGTAAATTGTCAGCGACAGTTCCCTTACCACTGGAGAACCATGATAGATAGAGGAATGGCGGTAATCATAATTGAGTTACATGGCAAACACGAGGTTAACCTCATATGGGTAACGGAATTACGTGATCCTGGCTTGCAAGGATTGCATAACGCAGCCTACTGAGCTACAACGGTTTCGTGCACCGCTGTCAACTTTACAGTAAACATCAACAGCGACGCCTGCACCCTGTCGGGCAATTGAGCGATCGGGCGTCTCTCACGTACCCATCTTGTTTTATTTTCCCTTAGCGTTCATTCTACCTCGACGAAGTAGTGGCACCATTACCCATCGCAACCATTTGGTAGTGAAATCAATCGCTATGTATTATACATATATTAACATAAAGTATGTTTCGAAAGCATAATAATCAACGAAGTAGTTGTTCAAAATGATCACCGTTGTTGCGCTTGTAGCGCAGTATTCGCCCGATGCTATTAGTTATTAATTTCTGCAAAGTGTTCATTGAGATCCTGAGACATACGTTGTAGATGCTCCGTTTCAGTTTCTTCTTTGATTAACTATAGTTGTTTGGTCACTTCAAAGCTGCAGAGTTGGTGGATAAAGACTTCGTAATTGCAAATCTTGTGGGACAGTGAGCTAGAAAACCGGAAGTCGTATCCACCGTCATCCTTTCAGGTTATTGTGCTGGGTGGTAGCTTGAAGATTGAAACATACGTCCTCTTTAGCACGGTAATTTATATACTTATGAGTACAAGAACTCCGTCCTTGTAATAAAGACTTTTAAGGTATTAGCCTACGCGACGTTGCACTTTGGCGATCTGAAAAAACCTGCATAGAATTTTACTACTTACCGGTCGAACAAGTAGACATACGGGCACTTCATGCGAGTTAGGACTCAAAGGCCTAGTGCAAGTTTTGCTGAAACCCTGGTTTGCCCAGTGGTTGGGAAATGCTTAGATGGAGCTCTTGCAGTCATCGCATTGTCAGCCAGAAATGCCAGAGCACCATCGCTTCTTCTGTCACCGTTCAAATTAGGACACCGTTCAATGCAGTGAAGTAACTCCAGGAAGCAATGTGAAGTCGGGTGTGTTTACAATAATAGTGAGCTACCGACTGGGTGCGCGCGCTTGTTACTCACCAGTGTATGAAAAGCCAAAAAACTATTCTTGCGGTCTATTTCACGTTGGTACGGTGAACGCGGCAATGTACCGATCTGCACTCAAGAGCAGAGCAATAGCATATGACAAATCATTCATTGCTTCATGTGCGTGGCGGCACGCAGCGTAACTGCAGAGCAGAAGTAGGAATGCAACGCAATTCATTTCGGGTGCCGTCACCTACCGCAGTCAGTGAGGGCGAACGCTGACTCCTACCGAGTACGGAGTTCTGCAAAAGTCCGAAACGAGCACCAGTACAGGAATCTTTGAAAGATGCAGAAAAACTAAGAGAAGTCGCGTTGTCGAAGATAACTGCGGTTGGTCAGAGATTGCACCGAATGCAGCCAATTTTACAAACAATTTGTATCAGTACTCTGGTGCTGGTGTGAATAAGAATCCGTTAGGTCCTCCAGGTAAATGTGATAATAGATCATTCTTGCAGTTCAAGGGAGACAAGTAGTCTGTTTTCGTTCATAAGTCCGTCTTGTTCAACCTAATAATTAGACACACGGTGGTATCACCTGTGAGACTTCCTCACCACCATCGAAAATATAAAACTCTGCTTATGTCCAATCATCAATCAAGGGTTATCTGTCAAAAGCTACTGGCTTTCAGTGTATAACCAGGTCAGATGAGGGGTTTGACCTCTTAGTTGACAGCCCACTAATTGGAATTTTGAACAGATGGGGTAACAATAACAAATTAGTATTGAAACGCGAAAATGTTCACTATCAACTCCAGAACTGCCTCTAAATCGTAGTAGTCTGTTGTCTAAACGCGCAACAAATACATGCCTATCAGGGTAAGTGGCCGGAACCAGACTGCGGCCTCTGCGTGCGCTATCCCGTTTGCGGCTTGTTTATTCCGCTGAACGGGAATTATCTTTCCCATGAGAATGAACGCTATGGGCAGTTATAACGTTTGGGATTTGTGACAACCTAATCCCAAGCGTCAGTGCAGCGCTAGTGTGAGAAGGTGAGTAGTAGCCGAACGTCTGTCTGCCGTCGTCAGAACGAGCAGCAGCCAAGGGGAAAGCGATGCGTGTTGTGGGCGTTTCAGACACGCAACACAAGTGTGCGCCTGGAACCGAGACGCAGCGGCGTTAAACCGTCAGCCGTCACATAACTGTGGTAGGATCAAATCAGGATAAAAGATTGAGCTGGAGCACTTCCCAGGGGAATTCCCGCAGAGCAAGACAAAGTGAACGGTGTGCGCAATGAGATGCAAGGAGTGTGGATTTTTGACAGATGTGAGCCGTCCAGTTCATCGGATTCGCAACTTTTGATTGCTGCCCCACCGGAAACAACATTCACTCACAACGATTGAGGTATGCCGGTGCGGGTTTCATTTTCTTCACGGTTATTGCGGTAGGGAAAATCCTTGTTAAATCGCTTAGCCTCAGATGGGAAGTGTTTTTGGTCACCAGCAGACTGTGACGAGAGGGATGCAAATGATTCTACTCAGTTACTAACGTGCTAGTGAATGTTTAATTATTTTTGGTCCGATTTGAATAAACTGGGCAATTGCTGTTAAGTGGACTGAGGTAAATGATCGGTATGTAATCTAAGGGATATAATCTAAGGGATCACCTTGATAAACATTTTCAAAGGGAAGAAACCGGGATCTGTTGCTGGATGGTAGATGATAGAAAAACTAGTAATTTACTTCAAGAGACCAATGGCGCTGGACACAAAACAATACTAGATTAGCCACCAGTAAAGATGGGCCAAACAAGAGCTATCCGCAGCAGAAAAGCGGCAACACTGTAACAAAAAGAAGTCAATAGTGGGAAAACCAAATGCAATGACCTAAACGATAGGTAGGCGCGGATTCTATACATAGGGGACGAAAGCGAAAGTTTTAATGAAAGTGAAAGTTGTAGCAAATAAATCGCGCAAGATCCAACTGATGAAGAAGGAGATGAGGATATCCGGGTTAACAATATCCACACTATTAGCATTGGCATGTTACTGCTTTCAAAACGCTGTGAACTGTGAAAATTAATAAAATATTACTATTAACTTAGATTTTACCTTTGTTAGCTTATTACCTAATTGACTTGCATTGTATGGATTTACTTTAGAAGCCAGCAAATCAGTCGGCAATGTTCTGGTATCGATGACCTTTCCAAATAGAGGAGTCTACGAAGGGAGATCATGAAGCTCTTCATTCATACCAAGTAATTCGATGTAAACGAAGTTTGTGCGAAACATGTGACCAGCTAATTCACTGTTAAGTACTTCGACTTGTGCTTCGGGCTGTGCATTTCTAGCAGCAATTTAACTGGATGAGTTCTTATTCAAGAGTCCACAGAGATTTCTGATGTGAAGACGTTTCCCCACCAGCTGAGACTAAGGTTACATACGAGATTCTCTTCCTGAAGCGCTACAAAGCCCGTGGCCCAGAAAAATTTCCACCGATGATTTTCAAAGATGCAAGCCCGTCATATACACGGGAACCAAATCCTCTTCTCCAAGTGCTTGGGATCACTGGAGCGATCTTGTCCGATAGTGAATTAGCGGACATGGCTCTCGCCTTAAAAATGGTGCCCGTACCGACGGCGCTAACCTTATACGCATTCCACACAAAGTGCTCGCTACTCCGCTTTACGAAAGCACACCCTGGTTCAGGAACAAAACAGGCGCGGAGTACAAGCTGGGTTCCGTCATGGTTGGAGCTGTATCGAACATCTCTTTACGACCCGTCGGATACTCGGGCATCGCCAAACGTTAGGCCAGACAACGATTGTTGTCTTCTTACGCATGCCAGCCACGTTCGACTTCGTTGACTGAGCTGCTGTCGGGAATTGCCTGTTGAGAAGGGGAGTACCTGAGAAGTATGGGAGAATTCTTCAAGCTATGTACTCCCGAACCTTCGGGCTTTCGCCTTCTTTTAGTATCATCAGCGGTGTTAGACAGAGTTTCCTTTAATCAAACTTCTTGTTCAGTTTCGCCATAGAGGAGATCCTGAAAAGTACTCCAGACAAACGCGAACCCAGTGACGTTGGGCTGTTTCCACTGAACCGGCTTCGCAACATGGGGTATGCAGATGACATCCCAGTAATTTGCGGTTCCTCGCAGACCGCTAAAAATATACTGTATAGATAGGAGGGGTCTGTCTCCCAATCCAGAATGAACTTCGCCCCATTAAATTGCAAGATCTTCCTGAACTACTGGGTGGGAGGTGCTGCTTCTGTCACGAATTTACGCAGTTCTTTGAGAGTGGTAGTCAAGTTTGTTTACATGGGAAGCTGCATCAGCGGGTTGCTTTTGATAATCTCCGCCATCTCTGTTTTGGACGCCACCTGTGCCGGTTGTTGAACTGCCTAGTCACTACTGATACGATCATAGCGGGCCTGCTGTATGGTTGCGAGGCCAGAACTGTTTGCGCAAAAGACATTCAAAGAACGTTAGTGTTTGATTACCGCTGCCTTCGGAGTATTGTTGATCTACGACGGCACCATCATATTAGTGAGGATGAAGCCCGTCGAAAGATTTTCAGATCAAACAGTCTCTATATACTGCTGAGCTGCACAATTACACCGCACAGGCTAAAGTGGCTTGAACTCGTTCTTCGTACGACAATCCAGCTTTTACCTCGCCTCACCCTCTTTTCAAGTGCAGAAGTTGGCTAGAAGCGAAGGCACAGGTGACAACGATGACTTAGGTCCAAAGTATGAGGGCGCTGAGATTACTGCTAATTGTGATAGGACGCTCTTGGCTCCCGGGCTGAGGTCAAAGAAACCATGAGCACACTTGGCTGGAAATTCTCTCGGATATGATAAGATCTCGCAGTCAATGGCGCACATGTTGAGACCCCAATCCAATGACCACACTTTTATAGTTGCTGTCACCATTTATTCTATCTCAGGCTCCTGCATATATCCCTCTATCATGGCGCTTCGCCAATATATATATATATATATATATAATGGTTGGAGGCATCCAATTCCAGATTTGCTTGTCCCTGCAGCCACCATACGACAGCCACAGGACGCCTGCATCTGTAGATGGAACAAGTGTGTCTTGCGCTGCGCCACCTACAGCTCCATGCACACACCATAAATCCAGTGTAAAACTGAAGGAATAAGACCGAAAGGCATGTGGATGGGAACCAGGTTCCATCAGCGAAGCGGGCCCACGCTTATTCAACGTACACAGTAGCAGCATTCCTGTCTATCTATGTAGGGAATCATGTGTGCAAATCGCACAAAACTGGGTGGTGGGGCCGTATTCTCCTCCACGCCGAATGGAACCGCTCGTTGAGCAGAGCAAGGCCAGGAGGAGCGTGCACCCCGCAACATCCCAGCAACGATTCACAGTCTCATGAAGCCAGCAATCGAGGTATTGTAAGATAGGTAGGCACAATGTCAACATACACATCGAATGCAGTCACGCCGGGCATATCAAACAATCAATGTAGGATTTGAGGAAAAGACAAGATGCAAATTGGCACACACGACGCAGCAAAAGAGCAGAATCGCACAAATCGACTAAAGTGGAATAAATTTTATTCAGGCTTAGAAGATCTCGTTTATGTGTAAGTCGGTGTAGCCCAGCTGCAGTGAAGATGCTTCAGGTATGCAACCTCGACCTCAGCATGATATATATATATATATCGCATTACCTATTGATTCCCTTATCTTGTTAATGAAATCGATGACGTAAATTCCCTTGTACACTGCATGAATCGGGACCTATCTCTGTTCCCATGGTATTCGCAACATAATAATGAAAGCATTGTAATTACAAAGGTAAGTTGTTAGGGTGTATTTCTGTAGTAGCTCCTAAGTCAGATAGTCCTCCAGATCCCCGGAAAAGCACTAAACAATTGGTTCAAATGGTTGGCGCTTCTCAGTATTGAGCATCCAGCTGATCCGTCATGATCCGAACCAATGACCACTGGCGGTTTGTACCGCCAGCCAGCAGATTATGCCATTAGCCATAGGGGCCAGTGCGGAGTCATCATTATTTACAAGCCAACGGACTTTGAGCTACGAGCAAGGTAATTTCCTCTATTGAAGAGTCCGTATAGAAGAAAATTTCCAACGACGGCAGCCTCGAATCAACGCACTCGAATGCTAGGGTTTGCCTACGAAGCGTTCGTCAGAGTTGCACGTACAGCTGGCATACAAGTCACAGAAACTTTCAGTTGTTAATCAGTGTTCTGCTGCTATGTATGTAGTATCATCATACACTCATCTCTGAAGGTATCCGTAAAGCCTGAGTGCCTCCCCGAAAGATAGCAGAAGCTGGATTCCCTAAGTTTGAATCCCCTTGGTAACCCATCTGCTAGGATCAGGCTTTTACCTAAGGTGTCACCTGACGGTGTTCGCGAATTTGTTTACCTTCTCAGGGCGCTTGGGCAGACCACCCACCTTCACTGTAAATTTACTGAGCAAGCTAACTGCTATAAAAGGAATAACAATGCAAAGGTGCTCAGCTTATCAGTCATTCAACAGTGTATTTGGGGTACGCCGTAGCGTTTGGATTGCGACACGCTACCTAATTTGGGACCGCAGTGTCAAGTGTTGCTTACGGAGCTCAATTTCAATATTGCATATTTATCGGGTGGGTGAGTGGTTGTTCCTGTGGTACAGTGAGATCCTTAGGTACAGTTATGTTTATACTCTTGTTTCAATGAGATGAGGATTCAGTAATGCTTCCGTTCCTCAAATATTCTTTAATATACGACTTTGTCGTTGCTGGATTTGGTGTGGCTATCCAGATATTTTCGTTCCATCTTGTAAGAATCATTTTGATGGTTTTCCTGATGAAAACATAATCCATATCGTTATGGTCGGTGAAATTGCAAACTTTAAGGTGGAATGTCCTTGCGTTTGTACAACTCCTGAGAGTGGATGGTGGGCTGTTCCACAGTGCAGTGTACATGACGAGGAAGAGGTTAGAATGAATAGCTGTCCTAGTTTTACCTACAGTTACTTATCAAGCCTTGCTGTGAATCCTCCGCATGAAACGTTGCCGCAGTTAGAATGCAGACAGACAGGAGTATGCCTTTTGTCTTATCAGATTGTAAATGAGCCTGAAATTGTGTTCAGCTCATTACCAACGCGGTTTGAAGTGTAGCAATGTTTCTGATAGCTCACGGCACTTTCACATCTGAACGTTCGAAATCGGAAGGAAACTGTTGTTCGTCAGTTTGGCGGGTTGACCCCTGTACTGTCCTGTCCATTCCTAAACCACTGTGAACTTAGTGAATTTTGTGTAGAAGCGCTTGCTATGCCAGAAACCCAGGAAAAGTCATGCGAATATTCTGCGGTCTTTCTTCTTCACCTGCAGCTACGATCATACGTTTATGAGTGAGGGTTAGGAAAGCATCAACAGTAAGCCGAAGCAATGTATTGACGCATCACGGTCACGAGAATACCTCCAGTCACCAAGGGCTAGTGCAGTGGTTCCTAACAGTTTCAGGCTACCAGCATTAAGCGGGTTCAACATGAAGAAAAACCATAGAATTTGGCTCAACAGAGTAACTACTTGCTAATGGATTTTTTGCTTCAGATAAAGAAACTAGTTTCTTTTCCAACTAATTTCAATCATTCAAACAAAGAAAGCACCTATTTTCGAAAATTTTTTGTTACCAAATCAAGAGATACTGCAACTTAATGCGATTGCTTTTATTGCTTAGTTTTCATAGCGTATTTAATATCTGGTGCAGTACAGAATAGTGTGCATCTTAAGTTGTGTTTAAAGTAAAATCGTTTCCTTGCTTTTGCTTTTCTGGTCAACATTGTTGAAAATATACACTTACACCTGTAAGTTGTAACGAATGGGCTCAGTATTTTCAACGTTTTTTCCATAACCAATGATTCCCGTCATCAATATTTGCCCAGAGTGTCACTGGTAGTTATTTTATTAAAAACCTCCCGACGTTTTTCATTTTACGAGCGTTGACGCAGGTGACTGATTTTAGCGACGTTTTCGTGAAGATTTGAAAATAAAAGCGTCATTATCGATATAAATGAGTATTCGATTAAGTTACTCAGCTAATCTTGCTCCGGGTCCACACAACTTATAATATAGATCGGAAATCATTATACCTAGCCTCAGTCAAACAGACGTCACATATCCGGAAGAGCACGACTCGGGCCGTTTCACCCTTTCGGGAATCGTCAACTCCCCAGTGACTGGAACCCGCAACTCGACTGTTGCCAGTCTTTAGTCGAAACCACTGAGCTATACGGGACGGCAACCATCACAACGACTAAGTTACTACACCATTTCCTTGCCAACTTGTCCTCCTGGGCAACAAAAATAATCTGAAGGGGCATTCAACATGAGTCTACTCAATTAATTTGTTCTGTGCGTAGTAGCCGATGCGTCCCACCTGCACCCCTATGACTTAGTGCGTCTGAGGTCCAATTGGCTGAAGGCGACGGCCTATACACGCACACCTACACACCTGCACAAGTGACTGGCGTAAGCACGAAACAAATTAATTGAGTAGACTCATGTTGAATGCCCCCTCAGATTATTTCTGTTGCTCAAGAGGACAACTTGGCCGAGAAATGGTATAGATATGCTATAGCACCGCTCATCATCCACCAACTTGCACGTTACTTCCGAGAGGAGGACAGAGCGACGAAGTTACGATGAAGTTACCAAAATTAGGCCACCAAATTAACTTACGGAATTATAAGTGGTTTGGCCTGCGTAATATACCATTCTGTTTTGCCTACTACTCTCTTGTAGGTTATAATATTTTCACAAGTTAGCAAAATAGCTCATAGCGACCTCACATCCAGCATATTTTTCATAGGGCGGCGAGCGACCAGCGTTTGAACCCACAGATGCGCCATCTATCAGCGTTGCGATGCAAATGTTTAACCATACTTTAGGTACCAACATTTATCGCCTGGAATGTTCTAATTCACTAATGACTAATCATTGGTGATTAGTTTGTTAGATGATTTGACAGATGATTTTGTTAATAATTTTACTTCGTGATTGCGAGATGACGCCCTAGTCTTACAAATCTTTCCTCTCGTAAAATCCCATTGTACTTTTAGGTTAGGAATCATTGAACTAGTGCATAATGCGACGTCGCTTACACCTACGCAAAAGCGAACCAATGAGTTTCGGTTTACGGAACAGACGCTCTATCCCTTCGACCAACGGCCAACATAAGTAACTACATTGCCCCTCAGTACATGCTCAGGAATGCACTACCTTACAATCTTGCTTTTGTTACCGAACTCAATGGAGATGGTCGTCTAAGTGAGTGACAGTGGCATTGCAATCCTTGCACTCTGCACGGCAAAAATAAACCGGATCCCATCCGAGGTCATCTTTCGTGCGCTGCACAATCTTTTCGAAGAAAGTAGTCAATAGCTAGCCTAATGAGCTCTGCTGACCCGTCGCAAAGCCATACCCATCCAGCTGGCTGTGAATGAACGGAAAAACAAATGTGGCTTGTCAGCGATCTTCCAACCACACTCACGAATGCCACGAACTGCTTCAAGCGTTCAGCCGGGCACATAAGGTATAGCTTATTACCGACGAACAGTAACAAAAGTGTGCTGCTGTGGTGGCTCTTTCTTATTTACCTGAGCACAGTCCTCTCCAGTTCAAATTTATTCGTAACATCCTCCACAACTTGGCTGACAAGACAAAGCCACCTATCAGCACAACATTGCAGGGACCCTCAGTGCTAACTACAAACAGCTGTACAAGCACCTCAAAAGCCTAAGAAAGATGAGGCAAGGATTTCCTCCACTCAGGACGGCTGATGGCCCAACAAGAACTGCTGTGGAAGCAGCGAACGAGCTGCGGACGCAATGTGCTCCCACCTTTCAAAGGGTCTTGCCACCAAGCGATCTTCCAACCTTTGTCGTCCCCTCATCAGGACTAATGCATATCACTTTTACCGCGGAGGCTGCATTGCAAAAACTGACGTCTCTACGCAAACACAGCTCGCTGGGTACCGACACTATTCGTCCAGAGACGATGGAAGCAGCAGCAAGCAAATTGGCAGGATATTTAGCTCAGTTTTTCCAGTGCTGCTTTGACCAGAATCAAGTTCCCGCCATGTGAAAGCTTGGAACAATAACCCCGATTAACAAAGGTGGAAACAGAACTGATCCCTCCGACTACCGCCCAGTATCCCTTCTTCCTATACTATCCAACTTCATGGAATCCATAGTTACCGATGCACTGATGTGCTCTCCGGAAAACTGTAATATCATCATGCCAGAGCAGCACGATTTCCGTGGACAGCAGTCATGTACAACAAATTTACTAGTCACACGCATTAGTTAGACCAAGGCAGCTGACGCTGCATAAGGCGTTTATGTGATCTACCTGGATTTCTCCAAGACTTTCGATCGTCTAGACCATCGCATACTACTCTCAAAGCTTCAACATTATTGGCCCGGCGACCCTCTTTTAAGCTGAATTGCCAACTTGCTACTTCAACGGCAATTAATGGTCAGAGTTCGGAGTCATTTATCGGAACCCATACATGTCGAGTGTGGTGTGCCGCAACGCTCACTTTTAGGTCTACGTTTTTTGTATGTTTATTCATGACCTTGCACAGGGAATCGCTTCAAGCTTCCTAAGGTTTGCCGACGATATCAAGATCTGGCGCCGGATCCAGGCGAAGGCCGACCAACATGTGTTTCAGAGTGACCTAGAGATACGGTGTATCAATGGCCAACTCAAAACGTGCTTCATTTCTACGTGAATAAATACAAGGTACATTCTATCCGACGTCAGAGCAGCTACTCATACCGGCTCCGAATGAATATACTACAACGAGCAACTCTCGAACGTGACTTAGGTGCCCTGGTTCGAGATGATTTATGTTACTTCAGGCAATCCGAAAAGGCCTCGAAGACCGCAAACGAACACGTCGGGCTGTTGCGACGGGTGTTTGGACAAATAAACAGCTCCATATTTCGACAAATACTCAGTGCGTACGTTCGCCCCCACGTCGAATACGCAATTCAAACCTGGCATCCATGGCTGAAATACGACCTTAATGCACTCGAGAAAAGCAACAACATCGGGCATCTAAGAACGTAATTGGAATGCGCAATCTTTCATACCAGGAGAGGCTGCAACGATCGGGGTTATTCAGAGGAAGTTATCGCACGCTACGAAGCGACCACATTACGGCATACTTGATTCTGCGAGACCCACATCATGTGTGCCGCCCTTTACTGCAACTCAGCAGCAGTACAAACCTGAGGGACCACTCATTAAATCTCGCAGAACAATACAGTTGTCTGGAGTGCCGCAGAAATTGTTTTTCTATTCGTGTCTGTCACCCGTGGAATGCTCTCGCAGAATCGGTCGTCTCTGCACCGACACTAACAGTATCTAAAAGACAATTGGAGGATGCACTTTGTCACTTAACACTACGTCTCCATCCTACACCTGGAGTTTACTATGGAATTATTTGATGTTAACTGCGAGTGCTGTGAATCTAAGCGGATTTCAGGACTACGGCGAAGCAAACGATAATTCTTTAGTTTCATATTCAAAGTACTAACTGTTTTAGCATCGTTAATATCATTAATGTTATGCCGATATCGCCACCTCCAATAATCCAACGGGACTTGTAAAACAACACTTCTTAACCCGTATAAATTCATTGTTCGTTGATGTGATACGATTTTTCTTTCCTTTCTGGATAAAGTGCAGCAGCGCGAATCAAATGGGTCCACTGATTGTGACCCGTTATGTTTGCTATACCCTACTTGTGATTCAAGCTTACGGAGTGAATTGCATACATCAGACATGCGCATCGCCCTCCTTGAGCAAGTGATTACGGTCGTTTACATCAGCTGGCACCTTCTTGGTAGACCTTCAAAATGTTGTTGTGAGGATTGTTTTTTGGGCATCCTCCTGGCATCCTCTTGATTTCTGTCCAACAGTACCACCCGAAGACGCATTTTTACCACCTACACGGTCAACTTAGGGATTTTAACCCTGTTCAGTGTAATTTAACGGGACAAACTGCGTCAACATGTCGCGGAGTCGGTATCGGTGGCCATCACCGGAAACCCAATACGCAATCCCATCCTAGACACCGGTGGAGGATCCCAAAAATTTCACAACTAATCTGTGTTTCGTCCCAGCTGTACTGGCAAGCGCTGTGCTTCATCGTTTCAATTAGGTTATATCTGAGATTGATGTCACGTATAGTGTACTTTTTTCCCCACTTGGGTTAGAGTAACTTACACTTAGCTAGCTGCGTGTTACATCCGATCTGACTCAATCCATTAATTCTATGTGCTCAGTGCTGTCGATCATCCGCAGATTCCCCGTTTAGTTGGTGCGTTTTATTGCTTTCACTCTCCTTGCTATTCGATCGATCTCCTCTAACTTACACGTATATTGTCCTTAGCTTACACACACACTACATCAGAAATAAAAGGCATTTTTGGGTTGCTCAGTTCTGTCATCCTGCCTCAGTTTTACTGTTCCATTTGCGTGTATATATTCTTTTCATATTATGCATATGCTGTTTAATATCCCCGTAGTGGCTATGCTTGATGTGAATGGGGACAAGATGCATACCAGTTAAATAAACGCCATCTCGATTACTGGATCCAGGAGACTATGTATCGTTGCTGGAGGGACGGGGTGCATGTTCCTCGTGACCATTCTAGGTTCAATAGTGTTTCTATGCATCCAGGGTGGAACGGGCCATGACCCAGCAATCCCTTCATGTAAATCTTTTACGTACGACTCCCCAATGATCCGGATAGGAATGCTACGGTGCGTTTTGAAGGGTTGTGGGTCGGCTCCGTTGATGAAACCTGGCTCCCATCCACATGCCTCGCGGTCTTATTCCTTCGGGTTTACACTGGATTTGTGGTGTGTGGATGGAGCTGTGGATATTGCAGTGCATGCCACTCATGGTCCCTCTGTAAGAGCAGGCGTCCTGTGGCTATCCTATGGAGTTCACCTTGACAGGCAGATCCGGAATCTGATGTCGCCAACCATACCAGAGTTGTTGAATCCGTTTTAGGTGCTTCGCGCTTAGTTGGGCCTAATGTACCTAAACTAAGTCGACCCCATAAGAATACGGACGAATTCATTACCTTCAAACATCGCCACTTTGTTTGCCGGTTTCAGGAGGAGGTTGGCGCCAGTAGAAGGGAGGGGAACGCAGTCAGTTTCAAACTCAAGCACCACCGTGAAATGAGTTGGGATTGCTCACATTCTGAACGTACTTTTCCTTACAGGCAATAGCAGTTAAGTCCGGTCATTACACACTTCCTATGAATAAAACTTTAGTATGTCCCTCGAACACCACATCCTTTTATGAAGTACTGCTAGGCTAATTGATAAATTTGTTGGTTCGCCTGCATATTGAGCGCTGGTTGATAGCACAATGATGCATACAACTGTGTCGCTCATCGCTTCAACTTAACGCCTGCAGCAATTACAAGACGAATCTGTGGATGGTGTAGTGTCCGCCAACTGTGATCCCTCTCCAGACGCAGACGCCCTGTGACGATAAACAGCCGCAATTCCAGGATTGTTAACAAGAACAAAGCTACAAGCAAGCATACATGCCTGCTCATGCTAGACTCGGCTATCCGGGACTTAGAATTACCATGGCGTTACGCGGCTTTGATCACGAACTTCACTCTTCACGCTACCGTGTTTCGTGTATATGAGGTCGCCGAGAACGCCTGATCATGCTTGATAAGGCATGTCTCGATGCCTACGACAATAAACTCGTTATTATTTAATTAACTATTTATCATGTAAGTAACCTGTAATGTAAGCTCTCCTAACTTTCCTTATATTATTGGCCGCCTTGCCTGGTTCATAGGACTTGTTGTTTGGTCAGCACAGTGCCCGGTGTGTGAAGGTGTTGTGTCGGACACTGCTAGAGTAGAGCGTAGGCCAATCCCCAGCAATGAAGAACGAGCAGGGCGAGTACGCGAAAAGCCGGAGCTTATTCGGAGAACAGAACGTGAACCAAACGCAGGTGAAGTATACACACAGTCCATCCTACACTAGCCGAATGCGCGTTTGATCATGGGTACTGATTTCAAATCAACACTGGTCCATAGATCAATATCTTTCCGGTGCGTTAGGCATCAGCCGGGTTTACCCGGGGCTCATCACTTTTTGGATTTTTGAGACAGCTGGTTGAGTGAAGGCGATTCGCGTGCTCCACTGATTTGCGCTCGAGCAACCGTACCCTCCTAGCAGTAGGCTCTCTACTGACGGCTTCACGCTCCATCAACCACGGATATAAGACTTCACCATACTTGCATTTTACTCGGCTGGCCTAATATTTCTTCATCGGCTTTGCACCTGCTTTCTCCACGTTCTCCACGTTATCGGTGTTAACATTAGTAGTCCTACATTAAATTACGTCAAGTATGAATACTTATACAGTTAGTGTGCGTCTCTTTGTTACGCTTATTCACTTGCTGCATTAGCGCAGTTAGGAACAGACTCATCGGGTAGACCTGCATTCACTAGGGTTGTGTTGCGGATCTGATGCCACATTTGTCGAGTCAGTCATCCTACCTATAAGCTACGCCGATGGATGAACGTCTATATAAAGTATCTTTTTCATACTAAAGTCATCAATATCTGCTCTTTGGTTATATGTTCTGCGTACTTAACACAACCAGATGCCTCTTCATTTATGGTCGCCCTGTATGCTAGTACATTCTCACCGTGTCAAATATGTAGTTCACTTACTGACAGTAGCTTCGTACCAAAATGCTAAGAGTGAACTAATTAGATGCTCACCCGACTGTCCGGAATGGTGGTTATTTGAGTTCTGTTGAACAGACGTTGTTGACATCGTGGTACAGACACCATGTGCATAGTACTAAACCTTGATTCAACCTTGGTGTTTACAGATCATATAAGCCCTTCCTAGTTTCTGAGTGTTAGAAATGTACCGACTGATGCAGCACAATCAGGTGAAACTCGGGTGTGATCCGTAACACTGGGGCGAATTGTCTGTTGATGTCGTCGGTTTGGTCCGTCGACCATGCCGGAGCTTGTACCACGCTAAAAGTGGCCGGAAAAGGCAAATTGTCCAAACCCAAGTGTGCGAACCAATCAAGACCAAGAAGATTGCGATCGACCTCGTGCTGTAACATGTAGCATCGCATGTGGTGTCCCGGAATGATATAAAGTATTGCAGCTGCCCAGTTAGCTGCACTCGAGCACCACAAGCACTGGTGGCGGTTTGTGAGGTCGCCTGGAAATGCAATTTGTCAAAGGATAAGCAGAGATCCTCCGAGATAATCGTAATGTTTGAGGCAGTGTCCAAATGCGATCAAACCGGTTGAGCTTTGATCGTGACATCTACGAACTTGCTGCCATCGGCGGCATCAAGCTGGAATGTGGTTATCAAGCTCATGGAGTTACCCATCGGTTTGTCTCTGCGTTTTTGGTTTGGTTCGGGATCTTTCCTTGCACTGGAGGTGCGGACCGTGTCTGGTTTGTCCTCTTGGTTGACGTAGGGTTGCAATAGCTATCTCGATGCCCACCTGACCACAGAGCTGGCACTGGTGCTGGCAGAAGGTGCAGTCTCGGTGAAAATGTTAGGCACCACAGCATCGATAAGGAGAGGGCGGGGCTTCGTTCGGTCGAGTTGGGTTGGCAGCAAGGGAGATTGTGGCTTGGGTGTTGCGACTGCACAGACCATACAGGTGCGTTTTGGATCATGACAGCGTCGTGCTTCAGGTTGAGCAGCACCTGACTCTCCTCGGGCAGCTTCCTGAGCATGACCGTGTTGTCTTGTTGCACCTTGACAAAGGGGCATCCGCATGTCAGCTTGCCTGGGGACTAAGGATCAACGACGAAGATGAGACAATTGAACTGATCCCCGGTCTGCGACCCCAGTTGAAAGCGCCTGCATTCGTGCTTGACGGTCCCGGTGTAGGTAATGAACGCGTCGGCATTACGTTTAGCTAGCTGGTGACATTGGAACCGAAGACTGAAGATTGCTCGCCAAATATCTGCGACGACGTCTGGATCGTCTCGGGAAAGGGGACATCTCTGGTGATTTTAACAGGATAAAGTTAGTGCACCGTGCTTGTTCGATAGTGCAATATTTGCGTAGTAGCAGCCAGAACTTCCACGCATCACGCTGGTTGACCGGAGCAAAAGTAAACAGGTCATCAAACCGTTTGTACCACGAATCAACCGTCATGCTGGCATCAGGAAAGTACAGGAATTCAAGCGATTAGGACCATCAATGCAACCTGCTGTTTCCGGCAACCGCAATCGATTCGCCGTTGGAGAACCTGTCTACGAACGCAACTGCCGATATGGCGACTCAAGTTGTACCGAAGCAACAGTGACGGCTGTGTTAGGATTTTGCAAGCAAGCGGCAAGCGTGCCGCACGCGAACAGAGAAGTTGTTTGGACGCCTGTGCATATGTCGCTACGCGCTGATTGGTTCGCTGGAAGGGATTTGTCTAACCAATTTAAAGGAAGAATCTCATGTGTGCAGCGACGTCATTAGTTATGCAAATGACAGTTATTTACATCGAAGTTCATACATGCTTGTCAGGCTGATAATTTTGCTGAGCTTTCTTTGCTGAATAAACCGTTTTTCCCTGAAGTACCGAGTTCTGCGGAAAAGACCAAGCGGGGCAGTATGTTATAGTATGTCGCTGTTTCTGGTGATATATGGGTTCGTCACCGCAACCAACTCCGACCGTGCGGCGTAATGGTTACTAAAGAGGACCAGTTGTTCCCACATTTGCCACTGCACAAATTGATGGACATCTGAGTTTGCAGAGGAGAAACGGAAGCCAGAAACCGATACCCAACGGACTCGGAAATCTGACAGTCCCCATCGTCGAAAAGGACGCATTCCATGAGGGCCAACGAACATGCAGGTATACCCTCGTCAAATACGGTACTGACTAGCTTTAAGGGGAGATGCTACAGGGCTGGCACAGCCCTGCATAACTCAATGGAGTTCACCAGTGCAAGTATGTTAACTGACCCGGATAACAGTCGCTATGCACAGATGCAAACTACTCAGTTCAGAGGTGAGCCCTCCCTTCGGAAACTGCCGCCAAGTGTCCACTCATCTACACATGTCACAACGGAGTTGTTCTCGCTGAGAACACGGCCAACGTATCCTGCACATTTTCCACTGAATTTGTCCCAGTCTCACTACCTAATCTCCCGGACTCTTCTCAAGTCAACAGTCTTCCTCCTGAGCCGTTTTCATATCAATGCCTTAGCCACCGAGCTCATACAGCAACTGTGATGGGCTCAAAGTCACAACAGCATCGAACCCACCCCATCTCTGCCGGGAGATAGAACCAGTACATGGCAACACATGTGCCAACAAACATGCACCTTGCCCTATAGTTTCTACAATTACTACCACTTTAGTGAACTATGAATATGAAGGTGTAGAAAGCACGGTTGCCTTATTTGTCAGTAAAAGCACTCTTACTATTGGGCAGCCTTCTTTCTGCTGGTTTCGGTACAGTTGTACGGCATTTACCCGATCCGTCTGACTTCTCAGTCAAGAGTTCACCTCTGCCGACTAACTCCACTAGCCGTGCCAATACGAATCATCTAGGCTACCATGCTCTTGGGAACCAAAACGTGAAAGAGTTCGCCTGTTCTGACTAGGACAGTTGAAACCCAACTAGGACGTTTATAACAGTTAAGCTTTTTGGGTTCTTTGCAGCTTCCCAAACAGCTATGGTATGTCCCAAAAGAACAGTCTCTTTCTACTTCGGTGACCAAGGTTCACGCGCACTAAATTGCCTACTGTCCAATGGTAAATGTTGGTCTCTCAAAATGTCCCTCCGCCGGTCACAGGGATGTGAACGACTGTAAGTATGGTCAAATACGTGGTCTCTGTGGGCAGACAGCTCCCTCTGCAAAGTTCCTAACGCACGTCAATGGAGGAAGAGTCGCGCCCTAACAACTTCAGCTTCTAATTATGATGGTTCTTCCCCGTCTCCTATGGCCTATTAGCATAAACTCTTGGCTACTGGTGTAAGTGGCCTATGGTCACGGGCCAGTTTTTGGTGGGAGCTGATGGATGCGCACCAATGATGAGCCCCTTATAAGGCGAAACAACCGTCTAGTGCCCTAGTGACATGTGAAGGACAATCTGGTCTGGAAGCTGCTAAGAAGTATCGCCATTGTTTACATCAAAAACCCGTACTCATGGCGATAAATTTCCCCCTGTGGAGGCATCGATCGTTGTTGCCATGGGAATAAGCGTAGACGATGTTTCACTGTGCGTCCCAACTCCCACCCGGTTAACTGCTGGCATCATTGATACTGCTAAGGACCGTGAGGTGGTGAGGTGACGATCGTATTTCACAGTGCTGAAGTCCGAGTACAGCTGTGCGACAGGTGTATGCACTTAAGTGGCAGTAGCGTATTGCTGTTCGTGATGTACTTTACCCGCATCTGAGCTAGTCCAGAACCCATGAGCATCAATACAAACCTGACTGACATCGCTAAAGTGTAGAGCACTCCGTGTCTGTTGTATCTAGTGGTCACATTGCGGCCACTTGGACTAAAAGACGTTCAGCATAGGTGATCGCACATACACGCGCACACAATGAGCGAAATATCCCATCTCACGGACTTCCAACCAGCGCCACATATGTAGCATTCAAGTATAACAGTAGTGGAAAATCCTCGAGGAAGGCGGCAGAATGTATTTGCACAAGTCCACCACCTCGAAGTCGGACATGGGTGGGGGAATCCGCGTTCAGGTTGACAGCGAAACTTCTTAAAACGCCTTTTCGCACACACTGGACATGTGACAGGTTCCGTCAAGTCTCCTCTCTGGGTGAGCGTAATCCTGATTACTACTGTGCGTGAAAAGGTTACTTGACTATCAGACCGGTTAAAAGTGTTGCGCCTGTTTGTTAGCTACAGTTAAGTTTGCTTGCATGAGAGAGTGGAATGAAAACTGTGCGCATTGTCAAGCATCCAATCAACTGCTCTTCGTTCGATATGCAGACCGGTTGAATTAGATTGACATACCACAGTGATATAGCGCAGCGGTATGCAACCGAAGTGAAGTTGCACTGGTTCTATGGTCGGTTGGCTTCAAGCCTCAGTTGTGTATGTTAGAACAGTTGTATGGCAAAAATCAAGTACTCGCTTTTTGTTGATTTCACCAAGGCATTTGCTACGGTGAACAGCGAGACATTGTGGCTGGTATTGGGTAAGTTTGGTTGCCCGCGTAAGTTTGTAAGTTTAATTGAATGTCTGCACAGTGGTATGCGAGCTACGGTGCAGCTGCGTGGAGAGACCTCGGATGACTTTGCAGTTCTCTCTGGTGTGAAGCAAGGCTGTCTTAGCTCCTGCCCTGTTTAATATATATCTTCATGCAATATTGTCTTGTGCTTTTGATGCGGCTTGTGCTTACGGTGTTCGTGTGGAGCACCGTATTGATGGTGGGTTCCTAAACATCCATCGTTTCGGTGCGAGAACTATAGTCTGTGAGACAACTATCCATATGTTGCTGTTTGCTGACAACTGTGCGTTGTTTGCACACAGCGCGGATGAGTTGCAGCACAGGACTATTGCTCTGGCTTCAACAGCGGCCAACTTCGGTCTCACCATCAACACAATCAAAACTGTCTGTCTCTTTCAGCCTTCACCGGAGGTGCAATCTTCAATATTGCCTCGAATCAGCATTGGTGCTGAAGTATTGGAAACCACCTCCCGCTTTTGCTACCTTGGGAGTGTGATATCGACTGATCAGCAGCTACACGTTGAGTTGCGTATTCGCGTATCGAAGGCGGCAGCGGCATTCGGGAAGCTTGAGTACCGCGTGTGGAACAACCATCAGCTTATCGTTGGCACGAAGCTGATGGTGTACAAATCCATGGTACTGTCCGTTCTTCTATACGGCAGTGAAATGTGGACGATGTACCGTCAGGATGTGCGATATCTCGAGCGGTTCCATCAGCAGTGTCTGCGACGAATTTCGCGGATCGGTTGGGGCGCCAGAGTCGCAGACACGGAAGTTTTGCGCCGAAGTGGGATGTATGCAGTGGACTGCATACTTTTACTGCGACACCTGAGATGGATCGGTCATGTGAGCCGTATGGATTCGGCGCGAATACCGAAACAACTTTTATACGGTCAGCTGAGTATTGGGAAGCGGCACGTGGGGAAACCAAAGTTACGTTACCAGGACATGATTAAAGTGAGCCTCACACGTTCTAATCTTGATTGTAGATCATGGGAATCGAAGGCGGTTGATCGGAGTGCATGGCGCGATCTAATCACGAGGGCAGTTGCCGAGGTGCGGGAGAAAGCCCTCATGCATGCAGAGAAGAAGCGGCAGTTGCGGAAGCGGCAAGCACCGATGAATTGTACTCAGTCGACATTGAGCGCATGGTGCTGTAGCACATGCGGTCGCGAGTGCCTGAGTCAGGCAGGCCTAGTGAGCCATGAGCGAGGTCACTCGAGACCACTGCCGAAGCGACGACGGGTCCCGCAGTGAACGTAGGCAGCACCGGCGCAGCGTTTGTAGGCACGCTGAATTCGATTTACTAACCGCGTGCGTGCATACTAAGTCTCTTAATTTCAGGTGGTGGGTTTACAGTTTGTGCCTTAATGCTTTTCTTTTTCATATAAATATCTCCCTGTACTCTATTCCATTAACTTGCACAAATCGCCTAGGCCAGTTGTATTCGATTTCCATAATATTTTTGCGTTCGTGGCATTCCGTGAACTATACTTTCTGACCTTGTGCATTTAGCTAGGATTTGTTTGTAATCAACTAATTACATATGCTATTTAATTAAGGTTTATATCACCGTTTCCTAATGCATTAATCGAGTTTTTCTCTTTTTATTTCTTTCTTTCAAGTGTTTGGCTGTTGTTTGATATCCCCGGTGTGAATGCGCTTGATGTGCATGTTGACAAGGTGCCTACCTGTCTATTACCCACTACCTCGTCCATACTGGCTCCAGGAGACAGTTGGTCGTTGCTGGAGGGGACGGGGTGCACGGTCCTTGTGGCCGTGATAGGATAAAAGAGTGGTTCCATGCAGTCAGTGTGAAGCGGACTACTGTCCAGCCACCGCCTTCTGTGCGCTTGATTCCCAAATAAAGTGTGCTTGTGTTTGCCTGTGAAGGAGTATGGGCCGGCTCCGTTGACGAAACGTGGTTCCCATCCACATGCCTCCCGGTCTTATTCCTTCGGGTTTACACTGGATATGGGGTGCGTGGTTGGAGCTGTGGGTGGTGCAGCGCAAGCCATCCATGGTCCCTCTGTAGGCACAGGCGTCCTGTGGCTTGCCACAGTGACAGGCAAATCCGAAACCGGATGCCGCCAACCATATGGCAAAAATCGGCGGGAGAGTCTGTGGTGCGCTGAGGTTGGTGGTGGCTAGATCCCAACAGTTGCTGTTGTGCCCTGGGCTCATGTCCTGGAGGCTTCCTCTTGGAGACCGCTGGGTGGGAGTTGGGTTACGCCATTCTCCCTGCTAAGACCCAGGATACCAATCCTCATGAGTCAGTGAACTGACCATGTGCTAGACCCGCTGCATTTCGCGTGTACATTTACTCGAAGGCATTGGCTGAGGCCCTAAGTCGTTCTCCTGTAGGTGTGTGTGCCCTACCAGTATCCTATTCAAAACCCCATCCTCTTAAGATGTTAGTAAGTGGTCGATGGCCCTCTTCCCGTAAAAGCTAGCCATGGGAGACAACAGGTCTACAGCTAATAAGTTCACAGCTCGATTGAGAGTACAAACACACCAAACGGTCGCAAAAGAATGTCCTCCTGCGTTATTCGCCTTTAAATCTTTGGATTTGTTCGCACAGAGACCTAGGTTCTATCATTCGGTTTGGCTCCGCGAGCTCCTCCTACCAATGTTCATCTATGTGATCTGTCATTTGCGGAGCACCAACAAACTGTGCTTTTGCAATTTCGAACTCAACCATGTCTGAACCTTATCAGAGGATTTATTTTTCCTCTAGTCGCACTAGAACACTTGTGGACCCATTTTAAAGAGCTTTTTGAGAGTCACCCGATCATCTTACTACCATTCCTTCAAGTCGCTGTGTAAAGCGCTAGTCATCAATTTGCTCCACCCTTTGAACAGCCACTCTTGTTTTTAGACAGTATGTTCCAAGTCATCTTGCTTTGCCTCAATCCTACGCTGCATCGCTGGCTATCTATTTGCCGGCCGGATCGATAGCACGCACGTCGCCTATCTAACCCAAGGAAGCTGTGACTCATCTGGACGCGACACGCCTGAGCCCCTGATCTCAAACCAGCGCCGATAGCTACGCAACGGAAAATGAACCCAAGTCAAACACGGTGCGCCAGCATCTCGGTCCTCATGCTACGCCTTAAAACAGCACGCCTACTGTCAACATGTCTCGTATGAAGAGCAAATGCGGATCATGTGCTAAGGTGGTAAAAAGTGGTCTAGTGTGTACCATGTGTTTAAAATCCTATCACACTACCTGCCTTGGGACAGGGTCGATAAAAAACAAAAAGGTACACTAACATGGCAGAGACATTTTGGTTCTGCCAAGTATGCAATTCTATCCCATTTGTTAGCTGTCCAGCTGTGCTACCGAAGAGGTGTGAAAGACTAACAGAAGCGGTCGAGCAACCGTTGAGTGCCAGGGTTACACCCATGGGAGGAAACGGACCTGCAATTTAAGTGAAAAACACCCCGAATTCCCTAGTTATGCCGAAGAAGGGAGCCAGGCGTCCCAACCTAACCCCAACGACTCAGCTTCCAGCAGTACCAACTCCATTCTCTCTCCCTCCTATAAGTAAAAACATTGCCGGCAGCGCGCCTGCCTCAACTTCTGTACAGTATTTTGACCTAGTAGTCAGTGCGCTGCACACGAGGCCGTAAGCTACCGTCAACCAGCAATAGGGAACAACACGGCAAAGTACGCATCAATTGCCGCCAAGCAAACACCGGAAAGAGCACCGGTAACTTATGTACCCGGACTAGAGAAAACTAAAGTGTCGCAGCATGGATGGCACCCATCAGTGCCGTTCACAAACTCATCAAACACAACGGATACTAAGGCTCCAAATCCAAACTCAGTAGCCACCAGGCGCAACCATGGTGCCCTAAACCTTGTGTGCACCAATGTCCCCGAATGCAAATCCAATACAATTAAGGGTAAGTTGACGGACGATCGAAATCAGTGGGGTTCCATCTGTACGTCGATCGGTGTCCATGCTAATCCCACGACAATAAAAAGAATCTCGTTTCGACCAAACGCGTTGCACTACGGCGAACCCCGGTTACTTCGGGTAACACTAAACTCGGCGGACGAGACTGAGGCCGTCCTGCTGTCTGCGAATCGTCTCCGCAACGACTCAAGTGGAGTGCGCATACTACCTGGAATCCCATGGAAAGAACGTTCAGCGGATCCCGCCAACAGAGAGAGGTACAGAAAGTCGAGATAAAAAACAGTGATTGCTCACAGTGTTCCTGAGCTTACAGCTTCCTCTTTCGACCATGCTCAGATGCACGACCGCGAGCAATGACACTACATCCGGGAGGCTCTTTCTCTCAAAAATGTCGTGGCCACATCGTTGAGGTGGATCCCCATATCACCAAACTATAAGGGGTGCGGTCACAGGCTGTTAAAACGTGTGTTACAATCAGAACTAACGGCACAAAACCTACTAGAGAACTGGACTAAATTCCGTAGCAGCTTGCCAACAGAAATTCGTCTGAAAGCAGCGCGAACACCAGCACCTTCTAGTGACAATACGGGAGAGGCACAATTCTTAATGAAAACGTCAACGGCAGAACCCGACTCTGGGACGGTTTCAACAGTAGCCATAATATCAGGAGGAACACAGCAGAGCACGAGCAAACACCGAGATCCGGGGCATCTGCTAATGACTATATACCAAATTCGTCTCGAGAGTCTGCAACCCATCCAAAAAACGCTTAGTCGCCGACCCTTTATTGATCGGCGTAAACTCACTTGCTTCATCCATCCAATCGAACACACTTTTGGTCTCCGAGAAGCTCTCATGCATGTACACAAATGCCCAAGGTCTACTCAGCAAATTAGCTGAATTAAGACTTCGACAAGCGTCAGCAGCTTGGGACCTCATCGCTGTCACCGAAACGTGGTTGCGCTGTGAGATAACGGATGCTGAAATCGCGCTAACAGACATGTCCGTTGTCCGGAAGGATCGAGCAAGCAAAGGTGGTGGGGTAGCCCTCTACTTTCATAACAACATGCAATACGAACCCTTAAACGATTCGGAAACCGACGCATCCGACTCCGTTTGGTGTAATTTTAGGCTGAGAGGGAACGATCTTGGCCAACTGGTTGTTGTTTACCGCGTACCATCGTCTACTCCTGAGATGGACTGCAACTTGATGGCTGCGTTGAGGCAAGTGATAACCAGGAAGTACAGTTACATTCTAGTCACCGGCCACTTCAACTTACATGCTCTAGAATCCCAGGCCACACCAGGACAGCAATGCAAAGCAGACCTGCAAGGTCTGGTTTCAGACTTCCCGCTTTATGGCGACGTCACTACGCCCAGCGGATTCAGGGGAACTGACAGGCCATCCATATTGGACTGAATATTCACTAATGAAGAACTGATGGTCGAGATCGTGATAACCGATACTCCTTTGGGCCACAGCAATCATGCGACCCTCGTGTTTCATTACATGTGCTACGCGGATTATCCTAAAGAGCATGCCGAGGAATATCGTGTCGTAACCAACTATGACGATCTGTCCGACCTCATTGATGCAACAAGCTGGTCGTTCTTAACCGACTTGACCCCTGAGGTGGCCTGCGGTAAATTCGTCAACATATTTACCAAGCTCGTCGCAAGGATATCTTAAACCAAACTCTACCGGCCTAAAAGGATGAAGTCTTTCCTAAGGAGCATGACACGTAAATGCATGGCGCACCTACATAGCCTCCCCGAACAACAATACCTGGGATGTCTGCACAACACAAAGGAACCACTGTGTCAAACTCGTCCAAGGAGATAAACTGAAGAACCAACGAGGTCTAGTGGAAAAGTTTTGCTCCAATCCTAAACTGCTATACAGACACGTAAACAATTTGCGCCGTGCTAAGCGCGGTATTCCTGCTCTGCACACAGCATGTGGGTTACCATCAACCGCACAAGAGGCGGCCAATGTTCTTAGACAACAATTTGACCGTACCTTCCAAAGCGTGCATTCATCATACATCCTGCCTAAGCAGATAACGTCGCCGCCAGGGCTTAATCACATATCGTTCACCACCGCAGCTGTACTGAAGAGACTGATGTCTCTGCGCGAGTTCAGCTCCCCACGTGCGGACGGCATTCGCCCGAAGGCGTTGAAACTTGCTGCCATGAGTTTGGCAGGACCACTAGCAATTTGCTTTCAACGATGTATGAACGGAATGCACGCCCCCACGATGTGGAAGCACGGAATCATTACCCCAATCCCCAAAAATGCCAGCCTTACTGAACCAGCAAATTATCGCCCGATAACACTACTTCCTGTGATCTCCAAGGTTATGGCGTCTATTGCAGCTGAGGCTTTGATGGGGTACCTGGAGAACAAAAAATCCTCGCTCTGGAGCAGCGCGGATTTCGCCAAAATCGCTCATGTACCACTAATCGGTTGATTGCTCTTGCAAGCTGGACGGAATCTGTGAACGCTGGTGTAGGAATCGACGCGGCCTACTTGGATTTCTCGAAGGCACTCGACCGTCTAGACCATCGCATTCTCCACCACAAACACCAGAAATATGGACTCGGCGATCCTGTTCTGGGCTGGATAGGAGACTTTCTAGTGCAACGTCACCTGAATGTGAGGGTTCGAAGCAGTCTATCGGAATCCATTGAAGTTCAGTGCGGCGTACCTCAGGGTTCGGTACTTGGACTTCGCCTGTTCCTGGCTTTCATAAATGATCTAGCGAGCGTGCTATCTTCTAACTGTTTGCTAATTGTTGATGATCTAAAGGTCTGGCGTATTATAGCTACATTGGAGGACCACAGAGTGTTACAGGAGGACCTGGACAAAGCGTACACATGGCCCATCGAGAAGATGCTGCATTTCAACGTCACCAAGTGCAAAGTGCTCAGCATACGGCACAAGAGTATGCACAAGTACCACCTAGGATCACAAACGTTACAGCGGGCTTTTCAAGAGTGCAATCTCGATGTGCTATTTCAAGACGACCTCGGTTGTTTGAGGCAAACTGAAAAGGCAGCTAAGAAAGCAAACCAGTACCTCGGCCTTCTTCTCAGTACTTTCGGAAAGTTTGACCCTGCAGTCTTTCCAAAAATGCTTAGTGTGTACGTGAGACCGCACGCAGAATACGCTATTCAAGCGTGGCAACCCTGGCTCAAACGCCATCTAACCGCGCTCGATACTGCATAACGTAGGGCAACGAAGAGCCTCAGAGGTTTGACCAGCCTGCCCTACCCACTCAGACTGAAGACCCTCAAAATATACAGTGGACGTTATTGGCGTGTAAGGGGCGATCTCATAATGGTGTACCAAATCCTGAGAAACCCCAACCACCCATGCCATTCCCTTCTAATACTCAGTCAAAACATCCTGCTAAGAGGTCACCGGTTTAAGCTGGTCACGCAGTACAGCCGACTGGAATGTCGGCGAAACTATTTCTCTCTTCGAATGGCACAGCCTTGTAACGCCCTCCTAGAACATGTAATTAATGCACCCACACTATCCATCTTCAAAAAACGCCTTGACGATACACTGTCACCTTTACACTAAGGGCCATAGCCCATGACCACCAGATGCTGGCACTAATACACAACAGACAGTGGACAGTGCCATAACCCTACTCGAGTATGAGTCGCTCCAAACCCCTTGCACAAAATTTGATAAACGCTACTACTATGGAAACTGGATTTATGTATCCCGTCGACCCAAGATAGTTGCACTCGAGTAAGCGCTGTCCTTGCTGTTTTTTATTTTTTCTCGCCTACTACGTGATCAATAACCACTCCCCTTACGGCATTTTGTGCATACATTATAATTTCAAACCCTTTATATAGCAATGCGGTTAAATCTGTAATCGCCCGAAACCACGATTCCACTATCCCTTGATCTAACTTTTTCGAACTCTAAACACCCTACGGGACATGTCAAGCACCTGCTTTTTTAATCGTTATAAATAATTGTTCATTATTTTACTTTCCCTGACGGTGAGAGGGCACCTCCGGGTGTTCAATGGTATGCTACTGCCCGCCTCAAGCCAGGCAGCGCCTGTTCAAATTGGTGCAAACCCGCTAAAACCCACTTGCGTCTGACCGTGGTCGTAGGCGTATCCCACTACGATCGCAAAATACATATGAATCGTTCCAGTACCTCAAATGATGGGTGTGTCGGCCGTCAAGCCGATCCCAATGTGTCACTGCAATCACATTCCCAAGACAGATCTGCCCTCCACTGCCTTGTGGGTCAGGCGTTTGCGCCAAAGGCTCCGGGCGAAGTCCCTCAAGCAAACCTCCTAAGCACAACCGCAAGCTCGCGTGCACTTGTCCACCAATGCAATCGTATGCCTGCTCGCAAAGCGCTCAGCATCGTGTGCTAGAACGTGAGGACACTACTGGACCAAACTCCAGTGAGTGCCCCGAGCGACGCACCGCACTGGTCGCTATGGATCTGGCGCGCTATCACATCGATATTGCGGCGCTCGGTGAAGCCCGGCTCGCTGAGCAAGGCAGGTTGCATGAAGCAGGTGCTGGCCACACATTCTACTGGGTGGGCAATGCCGCCTCAGCACCACGTGAACATGGGGTCGGATTTGCAATATCCGATCGCCTCCATAGCCAGCTCGTGGGTGAAGCAACAGACATCAGCGCGCGACTGATGACTGCTCGCCTACGACTCGGAAGAGGTAACTGACACTTTTATAAGCACGTACGTTTTGATCATGTGTTATCCCGATGATATGCGTGATCCATTCTACATTCAGCTATCCTCCGTGTTACGGTCTGTGCCGAGGAGAGACCGACTATTTCTGCTGGGTGATTTCAACGCGCGCGTTGGGCGTGATGCATCGGTGTGGACAGATGTTATCGGTCCGTGTGGCATTGGTTCAGCGAATGCGAACGGTGACAGGCTGCTCTCACTGTGTGCCACTCACGGCCTGACGATCACGAACACTCGGTTTGCACTGAGTGCGAGTGATATAGCAACTTGGACGCACCCACGGAGTGGTCACGCTCACCTGCTCGACTATGTCATCGTACGTCAGCGTGATATGCGTGAAGTGCGCATGACATGTGTCCTGCGTGGAGCTGAGTATGGCACTGATCACAAGTTGGTTCGGACCAAACTGTACATATATTTACGTAAAACTATGTATTACACTCCCACCGTGAATCGGTGTAAATTTAACATTCTCTCCCTCGGTACTGTGGCGAAACGTACTGAACTGGAGAAGGCGATGGCTGCACGCTTGTGTGATGTGGACTGCATAGCCACACTGGGCGACCTGTGGCATTACATTCGCGATCAGGTGACAGCTGCTGCCGAAGAGACCGTCGGGCTGGCAAACCGTAAGCAGCCTGATTGGTTTGATGACAACAATGCGACGATTGGCGTATTAGTGTGTGAGAAGAATGCAGCATTTGCTGCGCATGCGGCGCACCTCAGTGACTTGGGGAAGAGTAGTCAGTTTCGCAAACTTCGACGGCAATTGACCGGAGAGCTCCGTTGCATTAAAAATGCATGGTGGACGGAGAAAGCGAAGCAGATGGAATGCTACGCCGGACGCCGCCAACACAAGGAATTCTTTGTCTACTTAAAGGCGGTGTATAGACCGAGATTGGAGCCGCTAAGGAAGCTGATCGATGGTAGTTCAGGTGCTACGTACACACGAACCGTAAACATAATGCAGATCTGGTAAATACACTTTGACTGTCTCTCAAACAACCGTTCAGAGATCGATTGGTCTACATTGAACGGCCCTGAAGCAGCACCATGTGTAAGTGAGTCTAGCGAACACGCCACCACTGAATGAGACGCAGGGAGCAATTGCTCAGCTACGAAACTGCAAGTGTGCTGGTGCCGACGTGATCCCGTCTGAAGTATTGAAACACGGCGGACCGGCGTTGGTGACTGCGCTGCACCACTTGGTGCAACGCGTAGGGATTGCGGAGGAGGTGTCTCCTGAACTGTAGGATGCGCTTGTGCTATCACTGTACAAGGGCAAAGCAGCAAGCAATGTGCCACAAGTTATCCGGACGTAAACTTGCTGAGTGTTAGCAAAGTGATTGCCCGAATCCTGCTCAAATGCCTCGTCAGTCAGATTGTGGAACCGGACGTGGCGGAGGAGCAGTGTGGATTCCCCTTCGGGTCGCAGCACTATAGATATGGTGTTTGCGGCTCGTCAGTTGCAAGAGGAGTGCAGAGAACGACACCAGCCATTGTACTCGCTTTTTGTTGATTTCACCAAAGCATTTGATACGGTTAACCGCGAGGCACTGTGGCCGGTGTTGGGTAAGTTTGGTTGCCCGCACTTCCCCAGGCTCATAAATACCGACTTGGCTGGGTTGACCGGGAGAACAACTTCTGCAGACCATGTGGATAAGCGGTGGAGATCTTGCTGAAGTAGGCCACAGTCATCGGGAGCATCGATTTCTCTCCAAATCTTCAGGTCGTCCGCAAACAAGGCACACGGCGACCGGAGAAGTTGCGGTAGATCGTTGATGTGGATCAGGAACAGAGTGGGCCCCAGCACAGTGCCTTGAGGCACGCCACTTGTAGAGGGGTACCAGTCAGTTAGATGGTCGTCGACCTGTACCCTCCACTTTCGTCCAACAAGAAAGTCGCGGATCCACCGGTGCAGTGAGCCACCGACGCCACACATGCTGAGTTTGTGAAGGAGAACCTCATGACTGACCTTGTCGAACGCTTTACTGAAATCGATGAATATCACGTCGACAGACTTCCCCTTGTTTATTGCCTTCAACCACCCATGCCTCGTCACAAGCAGGTTAGTAATGCATGAGCGACCTTGCATAAAACCGTGCTGTGCGGGCGTCAGGACCTCGTTTGACTGTAGCAACTGCAGCAATCACTTCTTCACGATTTTCTCAGCAACCTTTGCCAATATAGGTGTCAGACAAATTGGCCTGTAATTGTCTACTTTGCTAGGGTCGCCGCCTTTCGGAATAGGCTTCACCACCGCACATTTCCAGTCAACCGGCAACAAACCTTCGGAGAGCGACCTGTTGAAAAGGTCAGTCACGATAGGAGAGAGGATGGTTGAAAGTGACTTGAGAACCAGTGGGTGAAGCCCATCAGGTCCGGCAGGTTTGGTGCCGTCAAGGTTGGCGAGTAGTTGAGCTACCTCTTCGACGCCACAATGCAGACTATCGAGTTCGGTAAAAGCGGTACACGTCGAACTCGGAACAGACACCTGGTTATTCGCAAATACAGAAGCGAAGTGCGCCGCCAACGCGGACGCACGCTCAGAGCTGGAGGTTAGGGGCTGTCCATCCGTGCCATCCAGCACTGGCACATCACCCGCCGGCTTCAGGCGTCGCTTCACGTATGCAAAGATTCTCTTTGGGGCGGTCTTCGCGGCTAATGCGAGCTGTTCTTCAAAGTGTCGGCGTTTATTCCTTTTTGCACTGTTGCAGAAATTCCGCTGACATTTATACTCTTCGTAATCATTGGCAGAGCCAGACAGAAGGAATTTGTCCCACAGTCTGCGCCGCCTCCGAGCCAGGTTTCTATACTCCTTGTCAAACGAATGAGGCTTAATGGGTCCAACCTTTCGACATTTCAATGGCACAAATTGGGAACACAATAATGTCAATCTCTCTCTTATAAATATCCAACAATCTTCCACAGATGCAGTTTGTGACAGAGACCAATCCAGTTGGCTCGCGGCTCGAGCAAGATCATCGAAGTCCGTTTTCCAGTAGTTGGGAGCTGGTTGCAGCGGATGTGAATACGGCAAAGATAATTCCATATCAGCTATCAGTACTGAGTGGTCGCTAGTAGCCAGGGGCTCCAGGATCCTAACGTCACGCACTCGTTGTTCGTAGCTCGTTAACATCAGGTCGAGACAAGACGGGGTTGAACGTGTTGATATGCGTGTTGGCTGGCATATGTGTTGCGATGCACCAGTTTCAAGTATCAAATCCACGAACTTTGCTTCAACCTCACTATGTCCAGGCATCAAATGCACATCAGGCCATCGTATTCGAGGACAGTTAAAATCGCCCATAAGCAGAAAGTGTGGACGACTCATGTGGGTCCGAAGATGGGGCAGCCAATCCAAACAACGACTCAGGGGACTGCGATAAACTGCGCCCACAAGCAGTTCTCCGCGCCTGAGGCGGATGGAGCACCACAGTAGCTCACACAGGCCATCGTCACTTCGGTAGGTGCTCACAAGTCTCCCACGCAGGGAAGACCGGATGTAAGGTAGGACACCACCATGGGCATTCTTTAATCTATCGCATCGGAAATACGAGTAACCGTTGAGTTCAAGTTCTTGGGTGTATAACTCTGCGTGCAGCCATGTCTCTGCGAGTCCCACTACGTCTGGCCGCTCAGACGCAACGAAACAACTAAGCTCATCGCGCTTATTCATAATACTGCAAACGTTTGTGAAGGCTACTCGCAGGCCGCAGCAGGAGCCACCGGGCGTGCTTGAAGTGTGAGCAGCCTGTTTATCCTGATTCGCGGATTGTTGGAAACCACCCGAAAATTTACGATACGAAGATTTGTTTCCCCCTCACCAGTGCGTCTTTTCAGCTCAATGATGGAACACTTGAGCCGCTCCCTGTCTACTGGGTCCAGGTCGGGACGAACATGGATCTTCAAACCTTTCAGCCTACTTAGGCGAGACATGATAAGTCTTGGACTGGCTTCGTCCACAAAAGTGATTCTCATAGGCCGATTTTGTTGATCACCTTGCTTTCCAAGACGGGTAATCTGCCTCACTTTTACCGAGTCCTCAGCAGCGTCGAAGAGTCTATCAATTAGACCCTGTAAAAACTCGACATCGCGATCGTAGCGCACTTGGGGTGATGGATCACTGGACTCCGGTGCGTGAAAGATCACGAGATTAAAACGCCTCTGGTCGGACGAGGTTGGCCTTGCAGGGCGAAGTATACTACCAGCCTCAAGTGGTTTGGCTAACTGTTGACTTACAGAACGTAAACGCCCAACGTTCCTTCGTAATTTCGTCCTCTGATCTTTCCACTGGTCTTCAGCACTCAGACTTTCACCTGCTGGGACATCAGTGTCCGGTGGACACAACAAAGGTAAACAATTTAGCCCAGGTGCAACTGGGCTTCTCACAACGGTTGGACTTCGTGTCAGTGAGTTTGCACGGGTAGAGGAGGACGACTGAGCCGAAACCTGAAGGCTCTTCGCGCTAGGTTGTTGGGCCAAACACACGGAGCTGTTCGCAACGAAACGCTGAGGACTACATGTCGGCTTTACTCTTTCTGGCTGTATCTGATTTCGGCAATTTTCACATATAGTTTGGACGAAATCGTGTTGGATCTCGCGAAGGCGATGAAAATGCTCAACTGATAATCCAACACATGAAATATGGTATTTAACTTGGCAAAATGCACACGTGAGGGCATTTGCACGGTATCCGACTAGTTTGGAGCAAGTACCACAGGATGACTGCTTCGGCATTGCGAATAATCCGAAAACGAGATGGCGGTCAATTGACGAAGAAAGTGGCGATAGCAAGATCGCCGAAACCAAACGATGAAATACAAGTATTTCTGGTCGGAAATTTCAGAATCGGAAATGAAACTGAATTGTAGCTCAATTTCCACGAAATACTTCCAATGAACGCAGAAAGTTAACACAAAGTGATCTTGTCAACACAGCCAAAAATAACCGACCGGAGGACGCTATCCGCTATCCGCGATATGCCAACATATCGCAAAATTTCTCTACGCTCTGTTTTGATGAAGCGAACCTGGTTTAATTCTCGCGGTCAATTGTTTCCTTTTATTGTATTCTCCTAACATAGTGTAATTATCGTACTCCAGAGTATACATTAAATGATCGCAAAGAAAGACAGCAAATGCCCTGATCTACATAGTGTCACTCCTTGAACTGCATGGCTAAGCAGAACGAACTATTTCAGAAGATAACTTCTTGAGACAATTCGAAAAGTGCGTGCAAAAATGAAGGTTTCGGATATCCTTGCGATTGCTTAAGTTGCAAAGATGGCCATGCAAAATAAGTTACATGAAAACGTATGCTAAAATGAGGTCAGTACTGTTGCAATGTTATAGAATAGGTTTGAATGCAAGAAGTGAGACAGACAAACCAAGTTGCTGACACAATTTGGTTTTGCCCATCATGTCAAGTGATTCCAGTTGTCAACTGTTTATCATTGCTAATGAAAAAATGCGATAGGATGACTGAAATAATCGCACAGTTTGTAAATACTAAGGTCGCTCCCTCGGAGGTAAATATGGCCACGATAATACCTCACCCGGTCAAAGTTAGTTCTGCATCTAAACCGAAGAAAAGAGCTAGACGATCCAACCGCACTGCAGCCTCTGTGACTCTAAACCCACTGGGTCACCTCACTCCCATCAGTGGGCAAGCCTCAAACATGCCTGCGTCCACTTCTCCAACCATAGACGCTTCACTTGGAGATTCAGCCATGACACCGATAGCTCACAGCCGAAGGAAATCCGGTGCAGATAACAAGCAGGTAACGTACGCATCGATTGCATCGACAAACACACCGGGAGCGACACACACAAGTTCATCTTCAGTACCGAGCACGCGTGGCCCAAAGCAGCTTTCATTGTCAAGTCCAGTGGTGCCCTCTAAACAACCTGAATTGCCGGCAAAAAGTATAAAGCCAACACTTGCTAGACAAAACCACGCTGCGCTAATTCTCGTGTGCACCAATGTTCCCGAATCCAAATCTGGCACAATAAAAGGCAAGTTGCAAGACGATCGCAACCAGTGGAGTTCCATCTGCGAGGCGATTGGTATTCGGGTTGAGCCTGCAATGCTGCAACGCGTAGCACGTCACCCGACCTCAGTGCACTCTGGTGAACCTCGAATTCTTCGAGTAACACTAAACTCAGCAGATGAGACAGAGGCTGTCCTGCTCACAGCAGTTCGTCTTCGCAACTCACCGAGCGGAGTGCGCATATTACCTGATCTACCTTGGAAAGACCGCACAAAAGAAGCAGTGGAGCAACACGGTATTGCTAATAGAGATCACAAGAGAACAATATTTGTTCATGGTGTTCCCGAGCTCCTGCATGCTTTTGATCACGATGCACATACACATGACCGAGAACAGTGGTGCTACATCCGCGAAGCACTCTGTGTTAACAATGTTATTTCCAAATCCCTAACAAGAGTTCCGTTGTCACCTAACTACAAGGGCTGCGGTCCTAGGCTAATGAAGGTAATACTACACTCTGAGGGAATGACGCAAGTTCTGTTGGATAGCTGGTTAAAGTTTCGAGCTAGGTTGCCAACAGAAATACGGCTAAAGGCAGCAGGCGAACAACCAAAAGTCGGAAGAAATTCGATGGAACTTGCAAATCCTACATATTCTTTATTCGCACAGTCCTTCGGAGAGATCGACACAACAGCGCCTACGTCACACAGGAGGATCGAGCACAGCACGAGTGAACCATCAGTTCAGGAACGCTCAATAATGTCATGTAACACGACTGAAATACACAAACCAAAAAAGGATTAATTGCCGGCCACCTAACGGCCGGCTTAAAAGCGAACACAAACTTGACTTCCACCAATGAACTCCTAACCACAAAAGCCCTATCTTGCATGTACACAAACGCTCAAGGCCTACGAAGCAAGTTGGCCGAACTTAGAGAACTCCATGCCTCACAACCACGAGACCTCGTCATGATTACAGAGACATGGTTAAACCCTGAGATAACCGACTGTGAGATCAAGTTACCCGGTATGTCGCTGCTTCGGACCGATAGAACCGGAATGGGTGGCGGTGTGATTCTTTACTATAATACAAGCCTCCGATGTGAAGTTATCGATCACCCAGAAATCCGAGCTCCCGATTCGCTTTGGTGCCGCCTTTGGTTACGGAACAAGGACACATGTCTACTAGCCGTGGTTTATCGCCCGCCAAACTCAACGTCGGAAATGGACTCCAAACTGTACCACGTTTTTCAGTTTGCTTTGAACAAGTCCTACACCCACATTCTTATCGCGGGAGACTTTAACGTGCACGAGATAGAAACGCCGGCAACTGACGGTACGCAGTTTAAAGCTTGTTTGCAAGAACTTATTGCTACCCACCCTCTTTACAACCACGTAACCTCTCCCACCAGATTTCGAACTTCTAACAAGCCGTCGATACTAGATCTTGTGCTAACTAACGAAGAACTCATGGTTGGCGGGATAGTTACAAGCACACCACTGGGTCGTAGTGATCATGTCACTCCACTCTTTGATTATATATGCTATGCCGAGTACCCGGAAAAGGAGGAGGATAAAGTGCACACTGTCACGCACTACAATGTGTTGTCCAAGCTTGTTAAGGATACATCTTGGACTTTCTTATTCGAATGCCCCCCAGATTTGGCCTGGGATATGTTTACAAGGACTTTGAGCACACTGGTAGCGCAAGCATCGGAACAGAAGTCCTTCCAACCCAAAAACCAGAGTAAGTCAATTCTGAGGAGCAGAACAAGTAAATGTATGTCCCGGAGGGATTTGGCATGGCGAAGTCATCAGGGTTGCCTGAATGCCGAAACCTGGACTGCATACGTGACACATCGTAACTTCTGTGTGAAACTGATCCGCGAGGACAAGGTCACGCATCAGCAGAAGTTAATGAAGCGATTCTGCACTAACCACAAACTCCTGTATAGGCACATTAACGGACTTCGAAAGGTAAAGCGAGGGGTTCCGGCGCTAGTCACAGCTGATGGATACACGCGGTCAGCAATGAAAGCAGCTGATCTCCCACGGCTTCATTACTCTCAAACGTTCCAACAAGTGTCGAGCCCAAACATTCACCTCATTTCTAATACTCCACCATCTGGTTTAGAAAACATCATCTTCACTACGGAGGCTGTGTTGAAGAAGTTGTTATCCTTGCGTATCCACAGTTCTCCCGGAGCTGATAACATCCGTCCAAAGGCTCTACAGGCAGTAGCTAGTGATCTAGCAGAACCACTGGCTGTTTTCTATCAGCGATGTCTAGATGAAAACCCTATTCCACCAGTATGGAAGCAAGGGGTCATCACTCCCATCCATAAAGGAGGTAGCCGCACTGATCCTGCAAACTACCGTCCAATAACATTACTTCCCGTAATATCCAAAGTGATGGAATCAATCGTCGCAGACGCGCTGATGCAATATTTGGAAAGCCACAATTTAATAGCCCCAGAGCAACATGGCTTTCGTCAAAAGCATTCGTGTAACACTAACCTATTAATTGCACGTAATAGCTGGACTGAAGCTGTTGATGATGGAGTTGGAGTCGATGTCATCTACCTGGACTTTTCAAAAGCGTTTGATCGTTTAGACCATCGAGTTCTCCTTCAGAAGCTTCGGAACTACGGCATTGGCGATCCAATCCTGAGTTGGATTAGCAATTTTCTACAAGAACGATGGCTAGTGGTGAGAGTCCGAGAATCATTTTCTCATGCAATCAACGTGACGTGTGGAGTACCACAAGGCTCAGTTCTTGGACCTCGTCTATTCTTGGTGTTCATTAACGATTTGGCGAGATCAATTACTTCCGATTTCTTATTTTTCGCTGATGATATCAAGATATGGCGAAGGATCAGAGGACCGGATGACCATGAACGGCTCCAGCACGATCTTAACACAGTGTCGAACTGGTCAGTTCAAAACGCTCTACCGTTTAACGTAGACAAATGTCGCGTAGTACAATTACGCCATAGACATAACTACACCTACATACTTGGGACAAAGGAATTGCAGAGTAGCTCCCAGGAACGTGATCTTGGTGTAATCGTACAGAGCGACCTCAACTGTTCAAAACAGGCTGAGGTAGCTGCCAAAAGAGGCAACCAGCACATCGGCATGTTGCGAAGGGCATTCGGGAGATTTGATCCATCAATCTTCCCAATGATGCTCAATTCCTACGTGCGCCCGCAAGTTGAGTACGCAATCCAAGCTTGGCAACCTTGGTTGAAACGCGACCTAGAAGCGATAGAGACACCACAACGGAGAGCAACAAAGAACGTGATGGGCCTGCGGTATCACTTTTACCACCGAAGGCTGAAGTTGCTGGGGATTTTCAGCGGACGCCATCGAAGGCTGCGCGTCGATCTCATATTAGCGTATCAAATATTGAGTGACCCCAACCACGTATGCCGCCATTTGCTGAAACTTAGCCACAACACGCAGCTCAGGGGTAACTGCTTAAAGTTGAAGGAACAATATAGCCGTCTAGAGTGTCGACGGAATTACTTTTCCCTTCGAGTTTGCAAACTATGGAACGCACTCTCAGACTCAGTAGTATCCTCTCCTACCCTGGATGTTTTCACAAAACGATTAGATGTTGCCCTCAGCTCCCAACATTTTGTTACCTAAGCTCCTCTGTTGTGGATTACGCCAAGCATGTTTTCAACAGGACTAATGTATCAAATGGACCTAAGTGAGCGACCATATTTTATTTTCTCACTCCTTATCTCAACTATCACTGCGCCCCAGTGTCTTTCTGAATGTTTACGCGCGATATTTCTTTTTCATTTCACACTGATGTTAATTATCAAAGTATCCATCTCGGCAGACGTTCGATAGATAACCCAAACATATTTTAATTGCATCATATTCACCGCTACCATCCTACGGGACATGTCAAGCACTTGCTTTTATCTCGTGATAAATCATTGTTCATTGTTCATTGTAGTTGCGTGTAAAAGGTGGAAGAACGAGCTACCGGTATTTGCCGATCGGCCAAGAACATTCTGAAATCTGGTGTCGTAGTCGTATAGTGAAGGAATCTAATGGTCTGCACCACTGGTGGTGATGGGCTTATTGATAACCCAGTGAACTCTTCAGACAAGTAGCTTAAATAGCAAACGGCAGGCTCTACTAGATCTATATCGTCTTCTCACCCATTGGAGAAGGATGAAACGGTGCGTACAGCGGCGTAACATGCACTTTTGCCGCCAAGGGCAGTGGTAAAATGTTCGTCCTGAATAAGAGCAGAATACACGCTTTAAGGCAACACAAGCATTTAAGGATAGATTGCACATGCGTTTTTGATGAAATGGATGGTCGTTTACGTCACTGAGGAAAATATGGTGCAAGTGACCACAATTGGACAAGGAAGGCAATCGCTGGGAAGAACGTTGTCCGGGTGTGACACATGGCACGAATGTGTTGCTGGTCATATAGAGTAACATTACAATATACAAAGCTCAGCTTCAATGGTAAATTTGCACTTTATATTTGATATCTAACAGCCGGGGCTACGAAAAATGCCACCCCCTATCACAAGCCGTCCTGGACGGACCGCCCATTCACAAGGCCTCTGGGTTGATATGCCCGCTGAATACTCGAATGGTCGAATGCGCCCATCGTTGCGTTGTTTGGATGCTTCGAAATCAGTCACCATATTCAAAGACTCAAAAGTGGAAGTATCTGACCTCTCCTATGAAGTCATAAATCTCATCATGCATACCAGAAATGCACATTTAAGTTACCTCGCGCAAGTAACATGTAGACGAGTTGGCACGCGGAGTTGATACAGAGAAAGTGCTTTATCGATTATCCTAAGTTCGCTTGACTCTCATTCAGTGTTAGCGTTAAGAAGCCGCTAGTGAGATGTATCGCTTGACTGGCGCCAATATCAGCCCAGTGACCTTGGTACACTGATCAGATGCGGCAAAAGTACTAGCTTGAAACTGAGGGGCTAGTCAGGTTTGCGCAAACACTGGCCATTGCAAGCCTACATTTTGCCAATGAGTAACGCCAATATACAGGTTTATTGGAAGCATTGAGTTCCCTGTATTACCATGACTAGTATAATAAGAAGACGTGTTGTAAGATGATACCATGTTGCGCTCTCTGTGCACTTGAAAACGAGCAACATATCAGGTGATAACGCGACAAATAATTATGTGTTTCTCTAGCACTTGATTTTAACTTATTTATTATGATCGATAAGTTGAAGTCAGTTGGTTACATGCAAGCGAAGTAAGCGATGGCTACAGCTTGGGGAAGTATCATTAACTCCAAGCGAGTTTGAGCATAACGAACAGCTGATTCTGGACGCATAATGTTGGACGATGCTTTTTATGGCCCATGCCCCAGTACACTTGAAATCTCTGGCGTTTGTGTTATGATAGATGATCGTAAACGCCGAATCGCGGTCGACGTGATGACCTGTTTTAATCAGGTGTTTCGCAATCGAGGAGGAAACTATATTGTTCATCGACACAGTTCCCGTTTGTCGCTGCATTGTAATGGTAGCGATACGCTTCGGAATATGCGCCGCAATCCGCTTACGGTCTTCTCTGTCGATGTAACTGCTTCCAACGTTACCAAAGAATATATTTAAACAGTGCGTTATAGCGGGGACCGGAATAACAGGCTTGACTGGGGGCAGTGGTAGCTACTTGGTTGACCGGCGAAGTCAGAATTTAGCAGCATTGAACGTACGTCGTATTGGAACTGCTGTGCGTCGTTCCATCTGTTTATCAAAACATCAGCTTTGAAGGGCAGTTGTAGATAAACAGGTTTTTGTAGTGCAGAAAGGAGGACCGGCTGTCCACTTTCTGCTAGGCGGCCATGAAGCCTAAGAAAAGTATTGGGTAGCCATGTGCCCGTAGGATTCACGTGTTGAATCGCAATTCAATATTGATGCATTCTATACTGCATGTCCTGCGGGGCGGAATGGACCACTTTTGACAAGCCGTCGTTTGTAGTGAACCGGTGTAAACCTGTTGAAAGTATTCACACAAACTGGTTCAGCTAGCTTTCCGGTAAACGGCTTGATGTATGGTGCCATCATCTCGCCCCCGCAGTAGTACATCTAAAAATGGTCGACGGTTACCATCCACAAATTCACAAGTAAAGCGGGCACTTGGGTGTGCAGCGTACATAAATTAGAAGGGGCTGAGCCGCCTCTAAGGTTGGTGCGATCACCAAGGTACCACTTGTAGAGTTAAATTCGTCCGTGGTCTGGTTTGTATTGCGACTTGACCACCGCCATGAAGATGGTCGCCAGCAGAGGGACAAGTGGATGTCCCGTAGCCAAGCCATTTCTCAACCGATGTGCTTGTTCTTCGAGCATGAAGGAGATATTTTCCGTGCAGAATAACAAAAAATCCTTGAGATGCTCTAAAGGATTCGGCCGAAGCACTTTTTCACTAGTGACGGAGTCATATAAGAAATCCACTGTTTCTCTCAGCGGAATGTTGCTAAACAGACTGTACATCATAGAACCCAGCACTTTATTCGAAACGTTAATGCATGCAACTGTTCAGTTATCTCAAATGTATATTTCAAGGTATGTCAAATGGCCTATGCTAGCCCGGTGGCGTTACAGCACTGTATAGTCGTCCTTGCACCTTGTTGGGACAAACGAATTGTCGTTCAGTGATGGTACTACATGAGCATCGGATCCCGATCGAATTCGGACTGGCAACCAGACTTTGAAAACCCGAGCTGGGACTGCAGACTAGACGCGTAAACTTGCACGAACGCGCCTAGACCCAGAAACGAAGGGCTGGCCAAAAGCAAGAATTCGTCAGCTGAGTCAGCCAAAAGTAAATCATACTTTTTATACCATATTTTTACTTCAACTGTAGAACAGTGTAATACGGAAACCATAAAGGAATGTGGGCGTTGACAAGACGTACGAGATGTCACCTAGTGGTAGTGTCCTGAGGGAAACTCTGCAGTGGTCGGTCTGGTTTGCTATGGTCTCTACCGCAGTATCTTGAAAAAAGCTCATCTGCTTTACTGCGGCTTGACATAGTACATAAAGTAGAGGCTTGGCGGAGAGCTGTTGCCATATCACAGAAATGGGCTGACTTTCAACTAACTTATGTATTAGTTCCTTGGCTCTTGTTTCAAGAGTGAAAAGTAGCCGGAATACAAGTCTCCAAACAACTGATTTATGTTTTAAACCTTCCGAAATTGTGAATTCTCAGTAAATTCCAAGTTTATTCTGAAGTCCAACTTAGCTTTAATCACCTCTTCCTCTTTCTTCTGACATGTAGGCTTCGCAAAATTTCAAGGAAATTGATAAGGAACTTGCTAGTTAAGCGTAGAAAGTTAAACATCTAAAGGAATTTTGTTTATCTTTCGTCAGACCTAAGAAACAAAATTACTACCAGTCACATTTATACATCACGGAAAACCAACAAAGTAGATGTATGTATTTGGTATTTCCTGTGCAGCACCATTAACAATAATCGATATGCGTTTTTATGTCGAACTGTGAGTGGGACCATGCATGCTTGACGTAGAGAATAAGTAAACAAATTTCAGCTTCTACGTCTAGAGTAAGCTTAGGAAGATAATTAATTGTTCCTATGCATACAGGACTGGACTACTCGGACTTATTGCAACATTATTCATAAACCGAAAGGAGTGGAAATTAGAGTGGCGGAAGACAGTTCGAATGCTGAGCTTAGCTCTATCTGGTGTCCCCAGCTCAGTCGGTATTTGCCTATTTATGGAGCCAGTGACTTACACGAGCATTGAACTTGAGGGATGGGGGCCTGGCCAGTTTAACACGGACACCATATCGGGACATTTTCTTTTATTCAGGAAATCAGAGTTCTTTCGTTTCTGCCTATGTAACTGGCCTCGCAGCTACACACAATTTGGGATACACACTGTGAGTTGCTCCCGATAGGCTGGGCTTCTTACGCTAAGCGTACACGCAAAATTCGGGTTCAGTTTAGGACAGCAACTTGTGCAAAATAGTATCTTCTTTGTGTATCCGAGATTATACCCTTAGTTCTTCTTCAGCGTAATACAATCACTTTCGCAAGGTAAGTAGATATAAACCTGCTTCTTGGCTACCGTGCGCACCAAGCTTTCTGCCTGTGGCAGTTGTTCGTTTTTAACCATAGATCTTCGAAGGTAAACTTACGCCATAGTTGTAGTTATAATTAAGGCTCGCTCTTCGGACAGAGGAGCCTACCGAGCAGATTCGTATAGTACGACAAACCGAGACGCCGCCCAACTGCGCACCTTTTGGCAATGATCTTTTACAAACCACCACGTCGGCGTGGTAGCAATTTTCCCTAACTTATTGACCTATAGCATTGGCTGTGCTTTGCCCTTTGTTGGTAGTAAAAGAGCCTTCAGAGGACCACTCGCATTTATTCCTCTTCGCCTCAGTTGGGAGTCGGTTGGGTCACGTGACTTTTTGTGTGAGTCGATGACCGGGCAGCTTTCCGTCTAAGTCACTAAAGCGCGTCTACGTAACCCCCTCTCGTGTGCGTCCGTTCCGAGGGCTCAGCGTCTACACGTATACACGCTTCTAGGATCGTTCTCACGCTCGCTCAATTTCCGTCTTACCAGCGAGCACCCCGGGCTAAGCCACGCCATCAGGTCAGCGCAAATCCGTTCGATTGGCCAGCGTTACAAGCCGTTACCCTAGGCGTGCTCCAACCGTGCCAGTGACAATCTTTTCAAGCGTTACGCAATCATAATAGAGGCGTTCCCTCAATTAGAACAGTTCCCGTGCGTTTTAGATCTTCAAGGGGTCGCCGCTTGTTCCCTAGATGGACACTGAGACACATGTTTAGGGAGGATGATATACAAGTGCTAACTTCATGGCCTTTCGTTCTACTCCATACACAAACCATTTTGCAATAAACTGCATCGTGCGCAAATTGAGGTTGAATGGAGGTTGTGGTTAATTTCATAACAAGCGCCATGCGTTTCGAGTAAGATGATGATCATTTCTGTTCCGTACGCAGACAGCGTGGACCCAGCTGACTTGGAAATTGATTGTTGTAATAGTGTTTGATAGTTTGTGCCAATGGGATCATTCGAGGGTGGCTAGCTGACCACCATCTTATGCGCCAGATAGGCGTTGCAGAAACGGTTTGGGTCCATAGTGGATGGAAAGCAAATTTGCTCCAGACAAGAAAAGTGTGGACTGGAATCAGCAAGTTGGTGTCAATGAACCCACGCAAATGGTACAGGATGGGTACTAAGTGACAAGCGGTGAAAAAATCACCGCTGGGTAGGGATTAATATCTATGCAAAATCTACATAAATCTTGTACAGTTGAGGCAGACTTTTGACCACAGCACGGACTTCTTTCTGATCGTTAGTAGACTGAATTTGGAAAGGTTGAGGAGAAGAAAAATCTTACTGATAGGATGCCCCTCGCATTCGACGGACTGTCGGTGACAGCATCTTCAGCTTTAATGCAGTTGACTGATGACTGCCTGTTTGCCACTTGTAGTAAATGCAGGTCAAACTGGATAACATTCGTGTCGCTAATCCAGTCAAGCTAGTTGCGAACCAAAGGAATAGGTTCTTGTACATTATTCTTAATGATGGGAGACGGTTGGCGGAAGCTTTACTCCTCGGTGGTGATGCTCAGAGGATGAGCTGTCAGAAGTTGTCAAAAGATTTGGAAGCTGCCGCCGCTGAGAAAGCCTCCAATTATTGGCTGAAATACGTTTTATCAGAGGGAAACATTCTAGCTAGTTTGGATAAATCTTAAAAGATAATATTACAGCATTAGCAGTGTGCCATAGAGTCAAAGGTTTGGGTGTATTTATATGCTCATTGACTGCCACCGTACCGTAGGTTTCACTTCGTTATTTCATGAGCTACAAATGTAGTTGACAATTCGTTGACACGATTGGCCAGTTTCAGTTAGCAATTCGTGAACTTCAGTAGATGCGTGTTGACTCCTGCATGTGCTCTTTAGAATCCTCTATGGTGTAGAGGTGGTGCAGATATTAAAGATGGGGGAAATTGCTAGTGTATAACGAATATGCAGGTAGGGGTATCAAGGTCTCGTAGGCATTCGTTTTTCTTCTGCTTAGCAGAAGATCGTCTGCACACCAAGATCCAATCAGCGTTAAATAGATTCAATCAAGCTTCGTCGCTGTAAATTAGTCCTCTCACTTTGGTTCCGGTACCTAACGTAGGCTTGCAGTAGTAGTGCACTAATCTGGGCTTTGGCAGCTGATGCTAGTAGAGTGTAACGTTTGTCCTTGCTGAAGTGACCGACACGTGGCGTTCAGCTTCTAGCCAGTTAATGTGTGATCTGTTGCTTTCATCTGTGAGGAACTCTGGAGAACTGTGTTCAAAGCTAGTGACAGTTTGACTAAACACAATTGGCAAACAAATAAAAATTGTTTACCTGGTGGCTACCCCGCTGGCCGGAGTGAAGTGTACAAGTACACTTTTAATGGTGGATGTTTGTGAGTAGTGTAAAGTTCGAAGAAAGTAGAAGCCACGATTAAAATTCACGCACAATAATATGCCTCGACGGGGAGTCGAACCCCGGTCCACGAATTTCCGGTCCGTTGCTCTACCACCTGAGATACCGAGGGCTGACGATTAGGTGCGCAAATTTTAACACATGTCTTCTACTTTTAGTTTAGCATCGTTTAGTTTGGCATCGACCGGTGTTCCACATTAATTGAGTTCTATTTCAGATATAGCAATCAAAATGTTTGCTTGTGAGTAGTGTGTTTCCATTACATTTCAGGATACACTACACATGGGATGATCCCCGAGCAATAGAGATCCGTCCACCAACCATGGCTGTTCAAGGGGTACTGATGACAGAAGAGTGCTTTGTGAGTCAGAGCAACTGTTTGAAATAATTTTTAAAACATCTCCAAACTCGATTAGAGAATAGATTAAATATCGGAGCGCACTGGAACAGAGTGTCTGGATGGTTACCACTGTGTGGTTGAATACGTCTAATTTGAATTAGTCCACAGCAGCCAAGTTGGTTTGTAATGTTGCACAGTTCGTCTTGCATCATATATACGCCAAGTCCAGTAGTATCATCAGGTTCGTTTGACAACACTGTTCTTTCACCCATGAGTTAAATGCGGCCAGTTGGTTTAGATAGGATAGCTGGATTTCGAGAGTCAGATGCCTGTTTTCCATTAGATCTAACAGAACAGTTCGGTGTCCCAGTCAGCTTCCACTGCCGAGGCTATCAAGCCACTATAAAACAGTCGACCAAAGTGTCATGAGTCTTAGTTAACCGCACGAATACCTCGCTACTAAAGCAGCGACGCAGTTGGAAAATGTTACCTGAATCATAAAAGGATATGCATCAGTTGCTGAAACCGCCAGTCCAAGGTTGAAAGTTTAATCTATCGGAAGTAATTAAACATTAGCCCTAGAATAAACAGCATAAATGCTCTGTTTGCACCATGTGAAAAAGGGAAGAAACTATAGCGCTATCGTTTACCGCTTGGTTGTGTGGGGGATAAGCCAACGAAACCTAACAGAGTTGGACCTCGAACAGCAAAAGCCTGATGCTCACCGAGTAATTTGTGTGCGCTAGTCACCCACAGTGCTTGGCGTTTCGTCACAAACATTTACCGCTTATCACATATCGATCTGCGCCATGTGCAAGTACTGTACCAGAGAGCAATCAATTTGGCATCATCTGATTCACATTCTTGTCCTTAAACTGCAACTCCGAGTTTTTGACACCTTAGTTGTTGCCCTTCTTTACCTTCAACCACATAGCAGCGCCCAGTAGCGGCGTTCTCTAGTATTACACAAGACAGAGGAAAAGTGTTGTCTTCAACATTTGTCTCCGTCAAAGTTAATACTTTGTTGCTTGCGGTGTTAGACTACCAATTTCTTACAGTTGAGGAGTAGCAGACAATAAAATTTGCCTATTTTGTCTCCTGCTATTTGAAAACATCATAGCCCAGTTGTAAGATAAGCAGCTAATTTACACTAAAGGAATATTTTTGTACTTCTTACGGATAAAACTCCAGGTAGGAGCTTTAGTGGTTATCTAGGATTCTGCTAACACGGTGTGAGCATATATTGGGTGTCTTTTGGTTTCGCTGTATTGCATGGGTTCTAAATGCCGCAGTGAGCCCAGATGAACTGTTCCCGCTGATGTAACTGCCCGCCACATGTCCAGCAAACAATGTGCGTTGACACGCATACTGGACTAGTTTTGGTTGCATAACTCAATATATAACTTAACCTACTCTACCTTACCATTACGTGGAACTAATTTGTTTCACACATCTTTCTAACACATTATTTGGACATATCTACATGTTGAACAGCTGCCTGTATTCAAAACGTAGACCAGCTTATAGGATAATCCACCAAGATCTCCTTAACACCTGTTTACTGATTGATACGTGTAAGTTGTCGCACGGTAGAAACATAGAATTAGCAACAGTGCAATGCGCCGATCCGGAACTACAGCGCATATAATATGAAAACATACAAAGCCTTCTCAAAGAAACATTTAATCAGAAAAGCATATACTTCAAGGGCGATCGGCAACCTCGCTTGGGTTGATGATTAAGTGTTCAAATATTAGTGCCGAAAAAGTGGTAAATGTATTCAGTGTAATTTTTAAAGGATGTTGTTCGCAGTAGAAACCCAGTCGGTCGATCCCGTACATACGAAAGTGCCTTTCTAGATACCCTTGAGAGTGCTTAGCTTGGAAAGTGTGGCGAAGTATCTTTTCCCACAATTAAGTCAGTGCTTTGTAAATTCGCGTATAACCCCATTAATAATATAAAATGTGCAACATACGCAAACCTCCATGGAATTTGTAATTGTTTCCGGTATTATCTGTGGTGGTAGCTGAACTTACTTATTGTGTACGATGAGGGCTTCGTTGTTCAAACCTATATCCACCATTGAGATAATGCTATTGAACCGACGTTGACAGTCATGCCACACGGCAAGCAAGCGGTGAGCACTGCTTTATCAGCCCGCCTGTCTGTGCTTCCAGACATCAAGTCTCATTGCTCAGGATGAGCCGATGTCTTTGTAGACACGAGTAGCGGGTCAGTTACCAGCCTGTGCTCGCACACACATTGCACACTTTCATATTAAGGCCCACAGTTTCCAGTGCATGAAATGATCTCAGGTAAATGCGATACAACACAGCACACCATATTTCGTATCAGTCATCCTGACTGATGGAGCACAGCACTTCTTTGTTTCCCGAAAAGAAACGATCAAATTTTGTCTGAGCCAAAACGATAAACAGTGAACGTATTTTATTTTCGATGATAGCGCCAACGTGTGCCATTTGTGAAGTAACTCATGTTTCACAGTACAAATTCTATTTAATTAATAGACCTTCAACTACACAGGCCAAGGCGCTGAACAAGTTTATGCCCTAGATCAGACAAGAGAACCTGATGATGACATGTGTATTTGAGCACCATGATAGAAGTGGGTCAACTCAAAACTGTTCACTTCCGTTGGTCAGCCGTACTAAGGGATGCCAGAAATTAGCAGTGCAAACTCACTTAAAGCCTCATAATTAGAAACCATCCTTGCGAGTCGTAGATAGCTGTGCCATTTTTGCGTTAATTACACCATAACGGAATCAACATCATCTGGAAGGAAGTCGTATTCCTCTCTTTGGATACACACAACTTCATCAGGGAAACAAATTGTGTTTTCAATGCTGTGTTCACGCACATAAACACGTACTGTTCGTTGCGACCAATCCCAAATCAGCCAATAGCATCCGGCAAACTTTGTTGTTTTTATAGCATTTTTAAGTAGCTTGTGGACATCATTACTTATCGCGGATTCGTTGCTAATCAACTTACTTCATTAGCTAATTTAGCAGATTTATGCCACCGGGTCTCTATGTATTATTGGATTTATTTTATTTCATCTTGTTGTTTCAAGTGATTGGCTGTTGTTTGGCATCTCCAGTATGGTTGTGCTTGATGTGCATGTTGACAAGGTGCCTACCTGTCTATTACCTACTCGTTAAGTGTATGCTTTTTTACCCGTCATATACCATTGTTCCATTGTTCCATTGTACTACCTCGTCCATCTGGCTCCAGGAGACAGTTGGTCGTTGCTGGAGGGGACGGGGTGCACGGTCCTTGTGGCTGTGTTAGGCTCGAAGAGTGGTTCCATGCACTCAGTGTGGAGCGGACTACGGTCCAGTCACCGCCTTGTGTGCGGTTGATTCCCCACATACAGCGTGCTTGTGTTTGCCTGTGAAGGTGTGTGGACCGGCTCCGTTGATGAAACGTGGTTCCCATCCACATGCCTCCCGGTCTTATTCCCTCGGGTTTGCACTGGATATAGGGTGTGTGGATGGAGCTGTGGGTGGTACAGCGCAAGCCACCCATGGTCCCTCTGTAAGCGCAGGCTTTATTTGGCTGGCCACAGTGACAGGCAAATTCGATACCGGATGCCGTCAACCAGTATGGCTGTTGAATCCAGACCCAAATGCCGTGCAGAGCGATTGCGCTCTGGGAAGGATTTAGCAACAATTTTGTATGCTGAGTCCAGGCCCGCGTATGCTGTGAGACACCCACCTGGTCAAACTCAAGCGGGTGGTAGTTAGGACTTGGCTGCACCCAACTCAGTGATCCGCTCGTTTAGGTGTGCATTGTGTCCGCAGGAACTAGTATTAAACAATAGAGCGCGTGGAAGCAGATTCTGACTCAAGAAATGGTCCATTTTACAAAATCTGGGACGTACAGGCAAGGATGAATACAACCCAGGTCTGGCGTTAACCTGAACGCAGACGTAGCACTGAGCATGTCCAGTGTGTCAGGATTAGAGCGTACTATCAAGCGCACCATGAATAAAGACAATACGGTTTTACATAGAGTGTTTTGAGGAGCAAATGAGATGCTCGTTTGAGATGAGAGAATTCGTAAAGCGAGGGGTACTTGGATGGAGGTGTTAGTTGTTATTCAATTATTCTCTCTGTTAGATGCATATTGGTTATCTCGTTTGGATGCCCTCACAGGATATTCCCCCCAGAACACGTCCCCACGTAAGAGCACACGGGGACCATTTCGCTTGAGTCAGAAGACTAAAATGCGTGCTCTTCGAGCTTCTAAGTCCAAACTACTTGATCGTTTTATTTTTCTGTGGCGGATGCTGATACAGTCAAACCTGTCCAAGGCGAACACTCAAGTGACGGACAAAAAGTGGTCATTTTGGACAGGTGGTCGCCATGCACAGGTTCATGCATAGGCGACACTACTCGTGTGATCGAATCCTTATGTGCGATAAACTTTCAAATCGCAAACTTGCTCTGTAAACCGACTGCTTCTACAATCAGTTCTAGCATCTAGTTAAGGCAACAACAGTAGTAGCGTGTACTGTGGGATATATTAGTAATAAGAATACAATAAAGTCACCGGTTGAGTCAACATTTTAGAAACTGACCTGTAGCTTATCCAAATTCAAAAGCTTCGGAAAAATCGTACACAAACATTTCTATTGTCATAATCATTCTCCACCAGCTGAAAAAAATCAAGTATATGTGTTTGTTGCACGGCAATTGAAATGAAAGATGCATTTCACTTTTCCCACACCTTCGATAATTTCAGGCGTGTCAGTGTTTCCGCTATGTATTGCGTGGGAGCGCGAAATATTAACAGCACCCTGTCCGTCCGTGAATATACACGGTTTTAGAACGTCTGTAAAATCCTGTTATTGCTCTTCTCCTGATCCACTATTTCCATCCCCAGCTACTAAAATTGTTGTGGCAGGCACGTCCTCGTTTATTTCTATTGTGTTACGGGTTTGGAGATAAGAATTAACTATATGGCTGTCAGCCAGTTGGTATTTAAACAATTAGTTTAAAGTTTCTCCAAAGCAGTAGAGATTTAAGGAGGTACAGTTTGCTTATATGTCTTAGGCCCAGTTGGAATTGCTCACTCGGAGTGTATTTTTGCAGGACAAGAAAATCCCACTTAACAAAAACGCTTAGAGATTGTTGAATCCCTCATCTACCTTGCGGCAACTTTCCAGAACTTGACGTCCAGTAAAATAACTCATTTCATGAGCTCAGTTCGTGACATATCTTTGTGGGATTCCATGATCATAAAAAGATGCAGAAGCTGTTTTTTCCTATACCACAAGGGGTTGAACTATTACAGTTGTGCTGGGTGGCAAGAACTGCAATTTGACACTAAGTAGCCGGAATTTGGGATGGCAAGTGACATTGTCAACAAACAGTATGATGTTGCGCTATTTTGCTGCATTTTTCTGTCGAAACTTTGAAGCCACCATTCGAAAATGGCTGCAATCATGAATGCCTTTTCATTATTCTCGCAAACCACCGGAAATTTTTCTGTTGATGTTTCTAAAACGTTGTGGGTTGGCTGATTTTCCAATCACTGAAGCCAGTTCTCGCTCCCGCACCGTGTTAGTGTACAGCATAACTGTGACACGCTCCTTGCTTCTTTTCCCACGCTCACATTTATCTCCTTTGATAAAAAAGATGTTTTCCCCGACATCACTTTGCATAACAAACCGTTATCAGCTAGATTAAAAATGTCTTTAGCTGTGCAGCCAGAACATATTTCGGGTAATTTTGCTGTCCAGTTGAATGTAGCACACATAGCTGAGCCATCGATTTCGCCCGATTGCTTACCAAACACAAGGTTGTGCTACTGATGAAAGCATGCAGCTGTTTAACGCTTTAAAGTCTGTGTTTTGCAATTCTTTTGCGAAGTGCAATGCTCCTTCATGAATTATGGGTCTAGATAATGGGCATTTTCTAGTCAGTGCTGACTGGGACCAGTTCCAGCAAAGCGCGTTCGTGTCTTCGTTACCCATGTTTATACCATTCCTTCTTGCAGTCTTGGTGCGTTGTTCTCTCAAACTCATTCAAAAACTCAGCTTTCCTCTTTAAAGTTAGACGCGTCTGTGTCTTTCATAATCCAACATTTCCTAACAATCTTCGCAAACGTTTTCCTTCTTGAATTTATCGAATCACTGGTATTCTTTCTTCGAGTGTTAATGCCTTTGGCTTTGCTAGTTTGGAACTAGCCATTTTGTCCTTCGTAAAAATCTTCAAAAATAACTATAAAAGCAAACATGAATATTCAGTAAGGATGTACCTCAACAGTACCCGCTTAGTGTTGACAACCGACGGGTTACACAATAAACAAATACACACAAAGTGGTAGTCATAGAAATTGCGACTGCACAACAGTGTCCTAAAATCCAAAATACCCTAGAGGAGTTCCACGGATCTTTTATTGGGTAATGGCTCTATCCAATTGGCTAACTCCACAGCCCATAGGGGGATACATGCGTGCTAGTTACATAGAGTGATGTACAGAGTGGGGGAATGTTCCCTGGACAATATTGATGTGAAGACAGTGTGACCCCTGCGGTGAGAATAGACCAGTGGAACTGGGGGAGTTACGCAACATGAACTGGTCACTTTATACAACGGAGGTATTAACAAGCCTATGGGGAATCAAATATAGAGATACAGTATGCGTGAACCTGGACGATAAAGTATAAGTACAGTGCCTATGGTGTGGTTTCTTTGTCAATTAGAGCACCTTGAAACGAAAACTAAACCAGCTGCTCGATCCGGTGGCAGAGTTTCATGACACTTCCACTCGCAATCTAGACCAGTCGTGCTAGTGGTGTTCGCCTTGAGCAGGTGCTAGAAAGCCTGGACGTCACAAAGGAGTGGTCGCGGTTGTGTTAGACAGATGGACGCCATGGAAAGGTTAAGACCAATGAGACAATATCAGACAAGCGTTGGGGGCTATTTCTGACTGGTCGCCATGGCAGGTTGGACTGCATCTTCCTGGGTTGACCAGTCGGGAGATCGTTTTGAACTACTGTCTTAAGGCCTTTTGATCGCTTGTCATCTCCCACTACTACCCAAGAGAACTAAATTATCTAAAAAGATCACTCTTGCGCAGTACTTTAGAAACGACGATCAACCCGGACCATGCACTGTCTTGTGGTCATCATTCATTCAGTATACACGTTAGCTAGAGATGGGAAACACCTCCGTCACTGTGTCGCAATACATACAAGAAAAAGAAAATAAATACAACAGTTGCATGCCAGCTGAGCTACCAGCAACGAATGGGCATCGTACCGGAAAGCTACCGGCCGGTTAGTAGGCAATAAAAATATTATTATGTAAAATTATATTACGCTACGAAATGAGGTCGTGGTTTGAAGGGGAGACTAAGCGGGATAGAGGGGACAAAGCAACTCACAGCACGAACACCAATGAGTTTGGCTCCTAGCCATGTCAGCAAGTGTATCTAGCCAAACATGTTCATCATCTTTCAGATCTCAACCAGGGAGCTGAGACACTCCAATCGAGGCCAGCTTCGAAGTGAGGGCCTTCAATCCTCTCGACCAAGTCATCGCTTGGCCACCCCTCCTCTTCTTCCATCCACACCCCCGGTGAGCGAACAACACATGTCGCGAGAGTCGGTGGGCTGGCATGCTTAACAGGTGGCCTAGTCATCGAAACCTGGTGCTTGAAATAACGGTGCTGAGCGGTTCATTCCCTTTTCCTGTGTCGTAAACAAGACCTCGAAAACGCTCGTTGCTCACGCGGTGTTCCCACCAAATGTGAGCCAAATTGCGAAGGCACCGGTGGTCGAAAGTAATTAGCCTCTTTTGCCCGTTGATCTAAGGGGCCAAGTTTCACAATCGTACAGTAGGGTCGAACGTATCGCTGCATTGTACACTCTGCGATTCACGGCAAGAGTGATGTCGCGCCGGCACCATAAGTGGCGAAGGTCCGCAAAAGCACCTCGAGCTTTTGCTATACGGTTCGTGAGCTCATCTTCAATCCCAAGTGCGCTGATACAACTTCCCAGGTAGTTGAATTTCTCAACGACTTCTAGCTGATCCCCACCAAGGATTAGCACAGGAGGCAGTCCAGGCCAATCTTGGGGGAACACTTTGCACTTCAAGGGTGCGAAGCAAAACCCGAAAAGACAGACAGCCAGTGCTAATATGTCTAGTGCAGCTTGGCACATTTGTGAGCTGTCAGAGATTCGGGCAATGTCGTCAGCATACTCCAATTGAAGAATCCGTTCTCCTGGGAGCAGATCCACACCTTCTAAGTCGCTTCTTGTGCACTCGATTTCCAGGACTTCGTCAATAGCGAAGTTGAAGAGAAAAGGTGACAGCGGGCATCCTTGTCTCACACCACTATGGATATTTAAGGACAAAGACAGCTGTCTGTAAGCCCTCACACTGCCTGCACTACGCGCGTGTAATGCCTGGACAATGTTTACATAGTTTTAAACACACTTTTCTTGACTAGACAGTCCATAAGTGCACGTCTATGCATCGAATCGAACACAACTTTAATTTTGAGAAACACGACAACCGTGGGCCGCTAGTATATGTGACGGTGCTCCAACGACTGACGCGAAGTAAAGATGTGATCAATACAGTCACGACCTTGACGAAACCCGGCTTGCTGTTCACGAATATGGCTTTCACAAGTGCTGCTCAGTCTGTGAAGGATGATAGAGGTAAGCAATTTTGAGTCGATGGGGTTCAGATTGATTCCCCTATGGTTGTCGCATTCCGGTCGTGAGGCTCCCTTGAAAAATGGGACTATGACGGAGCGGCTTATGTCGGTTGGGACAGTTTCCTGCTTACAAAGTTTCACTACTAACTCGTATACATCATCCACAAGAGCAGGTCAACCGAATTTAAAGAGGGCTGGAGTCAGATCATCTGGTCCTGCGGCTTTATTTAACTTCAACATTGCAATCTCACGTTCGACTTTGAGAGAGAGGATGGATCCAAAGCGACAGCCTAAGGAGCGGAACGATCGGTGGCCGGCGGAAAATCTAACCATTCCGACCGATTAACTTGACTTTCAAAATGCTCAGCCCAGCGCTCCAAGCGTTTTGACAAGTTGTGGATAGGCTGTCCACTCTCATCACATATAGTTTCACGAACACCTTGTGGTACCACGCACTAATGTGAAATCTGGTGGAGCAGGAATCTTGGAACTTTTTCTGTTAATGACGCAATTCAATGCACCATTCAATTTCGGGACCAACTTTTCAATAAAGCAAGGAAGAGAACGATATCAGGCGCAGCGGATGGTAGGCAATATTCTCAACCCAACTTTTTGCGTGATTTGTTTAGCTATTGTATTAGTGACGGTTCTTCAGTTATAACTGCACTTGGGGTGATTGATAATCATATTCAAACCATTTAGTCTTCACACGGATCACAACACCATTTGATCGAGATAGAAAGGACAGCTCCCGGGCGGAATGATATTGCAGAGCTTGCAAACTGCCTCCTTTTGTGTTGTACTTTTCCGTTACATTTTCCGCTATGTATTGAACAGTTTGTTTTAATTATCTGACCTGATATGCACTTAGAATTCCGTCGCACGTATTTCCATTGTTTGTTCGGCGCTGTTACTTGGCATGTGGAGACCGAAATCGCTGGCAGTTAAATTAATTCACTTATCGAGGTATACGACCAGCTTCCAACACTGAAAACTTAGAATTAACTGAACTTCGGTTTAAGTGTTTTCAAAACTGACTGGGCTTCTCATTAGCCCTTTTGTGTAACATCTTCAATTACAAGATAATCACAAAGTTATAACTGCATAAGTTATATGAGAGATGCTTGAGCACAGCTTTGTAAATTCCTTTCGAAAGATTTATTGCACCTTCAGTTCATTTACTTTGAACAATGCACAATGGCATCATACGAGTTAAGAAGCACTGCTTTACAAGTCTGTTAGGTGTTCAGTTCTGTTCTGTTCTGTTAAGGAAAAAGCAGTTGGTACATTACTGTCAAGTAAAGGCCATCGCAATGAGGCTGGACCTTACCGTGGTGCGATGGTTTGCGTGCCTTAGAGATCCATTGAGCTATGCTGGGTGGTGCTTTTTTGCACCTTTAGAGCCACTCATACCAGCTTGGTCGATGGTTAGAGGCCAGACAAACTCAGCCTCCTGGTCCTCCAGGTTGGGGGTTAGAATGGGGGTGGCTCCTCATTTCATAAAACGGGCTCTGTAGTCCAGTGCCAAAACCCGCTGCCTTGCGGTAAGGTTTTTGAACCAAAGGCTTTGGTTGAGAACCCTAATCGTTCTCCTGTCTAGGCCTGGGCAACCTGACAGTATTCTGCCCACGCAATACAATGAACCTTTCCTACAACAGTTTCTTGATGCTCTGGCCGTCGCAGAGGATAATAAACAGCGCCCTATCTGCTGCATCGAGCAGGGTGGATAGGGGTTTGGATGCTACTGCTCAGGCCTTCCCGTCTTCTTATACCCCTTCTTGCGCTTCTGCATCCTTATTGTCCCGCTCCAACTTTACTTATATCCCCCCCCATTTTCAATCCCCCAATTCTCGGCCCTCCCACAGCTTACTTCAATAGTCGCTTGTCTTCTAATTTCAAATCACACACAATCGCAGGGCCTCGCTCCAATCCAGTCGATAAGTCCATGTTCAACCAAGCGGACAACGTCAGTTCATCCGTTTCCCTTTGGAGTCCTCGTGTCTTGCTAAGATTGGCATGCCTCAACGTGCGCACTTTGCTGCAGATTGGCCAACAGGCAGCACTTGCCCGCACACTAGAGACCCTATCGATCGATATTTGCTGTTTATCAGAAACCCGCCTGCAAGATTCGAGCTCCGTGCTTACCCTGAGATCCCCCACATGCGACACTGGCGGCACATTCTCATTGCGCCTATCTGGCGATGATGCAGCTTCAAATGCCGGTCAAGCTGGCGTCGGCATTGTTTTGAGTCCCCGGGCTGAAGCTGCCCTGCTTGATTGGATCCCAGTAAACAGTAGGATGTGCGCCGTTAGATTAGCTGGTTCGTTCCGTGCTTCGAAGTCGCGCGGGGACAAACGGTGCCTGTTTGTCATTGCGGCCTACGCCCCTACAAACTGTAGCACTGATTCGGTAAAAGATGATTTCTATCAGCAACTTCACGAGCTCCTTCGTTACAGAAGAAGCACGGATACTGTGGTGTTGGCTGGCGATCTAAACGCCCAAGTCGGAAAATTGTCCTCTGATGAGCTTCATCTGGGCGGCCAACATGGTGTAGGCTCCCGTAATGATAATGGTGAGCGATTGCTCCAGCTGTGTGAAGATGCTCGCCTGTTTCTCGCGAGCACTAATTTTCGACACAGCACCCGCAGAAGTGTGACTTGGCGGCCACCAGCCTCGGGCCAGTCATGGACGCAAATCGATCATATCGCGATCAGTTACCGCTGGAGAGGCTGTGTCCCAAACTGTCGCTCGATTCGGAGCACGAGTGTGGACTCTGACCACGCACTTGTATGTGCCGACCTCCTGGTGCGTTTCGGTGGACGTCCGCGACGTCGATGTGAACGGATTGACACTAGCCAACTGGCGAAGTCAGATGTTCTGAATGTGTACCAAGATGCGCTGACGTCTGGGCTGAGTAAGCGCCCACTAAACACCGTTGAAGATCACTGGTCGCACACTCGTCAAGCGTTGCTGTTAGCAGGCATGTCTTCATGTGGCAAAACAAATTGCAAATCCGAATATTGGGTCTCTACACAGTCTCTGGAACTTATGGATGCTCGCCGACGTATTCCGGCTGGAAGCGAATACATTGAGTCTCGCAAAAATCTCAGGGCGAAACTACGTGCTAGCCTAAAGAAGGGCCGCGAAACCTGGTGGTCTCATCGTGCCTCTGAGATGGAAACAGCCGCTGCCATTGGTAATCATCGTAAGTTATACCGTCTGATACGGGCAACAGGCAGCAGGAGACCTGGTGTTAGCGAGACTATACGCGACGAGAGTGGGCATCCGATCCACAGCTTGTCAAAGCGTTTGGAGCGTTGGGCTGAACACTTTGCTATGCAGTTTAACCAACATGAGTTATCACTTTCTTCGGGCATTGAGCGCCCTTCTCCTTGGGCCGTCTCCTTGGATCCGCCCTCACGCGCAGAAGTCGAACGTGAGATCAGGCTGTTGAAATTGCATAAGGCCGCAGGAGCAGATACTATTCCTCCAGCCCTCTTCAAGTTCGGTGGACCTGCTCTAATAGATGATCTACACGAGTTGCTAGTAAAACTTTGGGAGCAGGAGACAGTCCCGACAGACTGGAACCGCTCCGTCATTGTCCCAATTTTCAAGGGAGGCTCCCGTTTGGAATGTGGCAATCATAGAGGGATCAGTCTGATTTCGATTGCCTCTAAATTGCTTGCCTCTCTCATTATCCACAGACTGACTGGCACTCGTGAAAGCCAAATTCGTGAAGAGCAAGTCGGATTTCGTCGAGGTCGGGGCTGCATTGACCACATCTTCACATTGCGTCAAGTGTTGGAGCACCGCCATGTTTATTGGCGACCCACCGTTGTCGTGTTTCTTGACATAAAAGGTGCCTTCGACTCAGTCGATCGATGTGCCCTTTGGGACTGTCTGTTGAGGAAAGGTGTGCCTGATAAATATGTAAACATTATCAAAGCGCTGTACGCACATAGTTCGGGCATGGTGAGGGTTTATGGCAAACTCTGGCCACCCTTCAGTATCATCAGCGGTGTGAGACAAGGATGCCCGCTGTCACCTTTCCTCTTCAACTTCGCTATTGATGAAGTCATGGAAACAGCGTTCGCTGGACACGACCTAGAAGGTGTGGAGCTACTCCCTGGTGAGCGACTTCTTGACTTGGAGTATGCAGACGATATTGCCCTAATCTGTGACAGCTCCCAAACATGCCAAACTGCACTGAACCGATTAGCACTGGCTGTCAGTCGTTTTGGGCTATGCTTTGCTCCAACAAAATGCAACGTACTTCTCCAAGATTGGCAGGGACCCAACCCTGCGTTAACGCTTGCTGGTGATCTGCTAGAAGTCGTTCAGGAATTCAAGTACCTGGGCAGCTATATTAGCACCCCTGGGATTGAAGATGAGGTTACGAACCGTATAGCAAAAGCTCGAGATGCTTTTGCCAATCTCCGCCACCTGTGGCGCAGACGCGACATTACTCTCGCCCTCAAGGGCAGAGTTTACAACGCAGCCGTCCGTTCAACTCTCCTATATGGCTGTGAAACCTGGCCCATCAGGTCGACAGACATGAAGAGACTCGTCACGTTCGATCATCGCTGCCTTCGCAGCTTAGCTCATGTTTGGTGGGAACACCGCGTGAGCAATGAGCGTGTTCGGCGTCGCGTATTTGGTGCAGGAAGAGCGAGTGAACCGCTCAGCACGATTATATCACACACCAGGCTCCGATGGCTGGGCCACGTGTTGCGCATGCCAGCACACCGACTCCCACGACGTGCATTGTTTGCGCGTTGTGGGTGCGGTTGGAAGAGGAGGAGGGGAGGCCAAGTGATGACTTGGTCGCGAGAAATGAAAACCCTCACTTCGAAGTTGGCGTCGGTTGGTGCATCCCGACTGCCTGGCTGGGGTCCTAAGGACAATGAACACGTTTGGCTGGACAAACTTGCTGATATGGCTAGGAGCCGGCCCCAATGGCGTTTGTGTTGTGAGTTCCTTTGTCCATCCCCCTCCTGTTTAGCATCCCCCTCCAATCACGATCTCAATCGTTAGGCATAATATGACTTTCTTTTACGGCAGCCAGCTGTTAGCTCTCCGGAACGATGTCCATCCGTTACTGGGGACTCAGCGGGCGTGCCACTGTTTGTTTGTTTGTTTTTTTCTTTTCTTGCCTTTTGTATTGCGGCACAATAGCTGAGGTGTTTTCCACCTCCAGCTAACGTGTAATGATGATGATGATGATGGTCAAGTAAAGGACATATCGTTTGTCATACTGTAGTCTTGCACTTCGCGTAGTTTTACTGCACCAACTAGCGGCAGCTAATACAATGGAACACTAGTGTTGAGTAACAGAATGTAATTGGGTGAGTGTGTCATCCGACCCACATTTAAAAGTGGCTAGTGTCGGTGAAACAGGCGACCGAATGGAGAGGAACATCCCATGTGTGACGCCCACGAATAGAAAAGAAGTTTATGTAGTAATCTAGATAGCTGCGCTTTTCTGCTAGTTGCAAGGAGTAACCACTAAGTGTTGTATTACTGCTGGGTTGAATAATTAACGGCACATATGTTTTGGATCGTGTAGCTTCAAGTAGGTCATTTTCAGGTTGTCTCGTGTTCGGCGATCTCGTTTATGGAATAATTCATAACGATTCAGCCTCTGCTTGGATGGGAAATAGCGCATTTCGATGACTAACTTGGAAGCCTGATGTTGAGGTTGGTCCAGTGCATTAAGGTCGTGTTTCAGCCATGAATGCTAAGCTTGAATTGTGTATTCGACTTGGGAACAAGCATACACACTAAACATCTGTCGAAAAATAGTGATGTCTCTTTGTCTCAACACCCGTCACAACAGCACGACGTATCAGGTACCAGTTTTCGACGACTTTCAGATTATCTAGAGCAACCCAGATAATCCTGAACCAGCACACCCAGATCAAGTCTGACGGAAGATTGCTGCAGTTCCTTGCGTCCCAAGTCGCCATGGGTAAATGATCTTGTGTCGTATGAAGAATACCTTGCCTTTACTCACATTACATTGCGATAAGTTTTGGATTGTACACCGATATACCAAATTTAGTTCCTATGAAGCAAATGCCGGTTAACATTCCCATGAATCCTGCGCCAGATTTTGATGTCGTCGGCAAATATTAGAAATTATGTGAGGTCCATCGCAGCCACTTTCCAAATCAGATAGTCGTCCACATGCCCGGAAAAGCACTAGACTGCAGTTTCAGCCTGTTGGGCATCGTCAGTAGTGCGCATCCATCGGATCCGTCAGGATCCGAACTCATGACCACCAGCGGCTTGAACCGCCAGGCAGCAGCTTATGCCACTGGGCCACGGGGGGACAGCTTCTAGTGATTTTCCGGGCATGTGGACGACTATCTGATTTGGAAACTGGCTGCGATGGACCTCACATAATTACATCAAAATCCCCTACTCATGAGTATATCAAATATTAGAAAGTTTGAAACGACTGCCTATGCAACGTCAATGGTAAATGCCACAACCATCATGGACCTAAAACTGTGCATTATGGTACATCACACGGGACATATATGAGGTCGGAGAAGGAGCCACGGACCTTCACCAACGAGCCCGTAATACTAAAGCTAGAAAAGAGAATCCGAGCAATCCACGTAGGGGTGGGCGTCCTCGCGGTATACTCAGACAGCGCGCAACTGGTGGTAGCCGCGCTGCAGCGAAGCGCTGTTACGGTGTACAATTGGCCCGTGATGTGATGTGTGTTCATTTAAAAAATCCAGCTAAACAACGTTGACGTCCTGTTCAGTGTCAGCTGACTCGGTTCAACTAATCTGTTCGAGTAATAAATTCGCGATCGCTTTTGACAGCAGCCGTGCTGCTCAGGCGTAATGATGTTACAGTTTTCCAGCTAGTACACTGGCATTTTGTCAATGAAAGATTCCATGACCCTGTACAGCTCGGAATGAAGTGACGCTAGGCGGTAGTTTAAAGCTCAGTGCTGTTTCTGCCTCTGTGTATCGGATTTATTATTCTTAGCTTCCACAAAGCAGAAACCTTGTTCTGGTCAAAGCAGCGATGAAAGAACTGAGATAAAGGTTCTGTTAGTTATCGTGCTGCTGCTCTTATTGCATCTGAGCGAATGGCATCGACCCGCGGGTAGCTGTGGTTGCGTGGAGACGTCAGCTTCTGCAATGCAGCTTCAGAAGTAAATGGGATAAAAGAGTCATAGTGGATTGGCAGCAAAAGCTGGAAGATGGCCTGATGTCAAAACCCTGTGAAATGTGGAGAAAGGTTACATCCACAATACATTTGCTACCTCTGTAGTCGTGTTCGCAAAGCCATCAGCATTTCGAAGTGGAGGAAATCATTGCCTCACCTTACAAAAACCACTGACCTGTTCGTATAACAGTTTTTGGTTAGTGCTGAAGGTCTTTGCGATGTTACGCCGATATGCGACTTTGTCTGCCCTGATAAGTTGAGGGCAGTGGATACGTCGAGCCACGCAGTTGTCTCAATTTTCCGGCGTTGGAGCCAATCTTTACGCTTGCTATCCATTTTCCAGTTCTACACAATACGAAAGAAAGTGCTTTTGGCTCATTGCAAACTCTTCTCTGATGCATCTTAATCAGTCGATTGAATTGTTGACGGATTCGAGCTAAGCGAATTCCGGGGTTCTTCGACGAGGAACGACCAAGTTGTGGCGCTGACGAGCTGGGTTAAACGATCGCAGCATGTGATGCTTCGTACCGTCTCGTAGTTCTCATTCCGATATATCGCATAGCGGTTAAAGCTGAAACTTTGGAAAAAAGCGAAAATTATTAGCTCAAATCGTTCTGGTGAAAGTCGAGTTATTCACTGGGCTTTGCAATTTTGTTGCAGTCAACTCGTTACCAATCATGATGACATCATCAGTACTTTGTTGCGTAGTGTGTAGCAAGTAGCATAGAGTAGGGAAGCCCCGATGAGAACGTATCATACGTAATGCACGTGCGCTTTTATATATTACAGTGTTTGGTCCCGTAAACGAGCAACCTATTAGCTGAGAGATCATTTCGTGTGCTGATTGTTGGATGGGTAGATGACCTTTGAACTTGACCTCTCTGATTTGTTCATAGTGATCTTCTCCTGATTACTTTTCCGCGCACTTATGCCGTCCGTCCCACATGTCAGGCGTTCTGATTCATCGGATTTATTAAATTGGGGTGGTGCCACCGCCACCGTATGCTGCGTCCAGTTTTATGTGTCGGTTAATTGCATTAACTGTGCAGTGTCATGTCTCCAGAAATTCTCTCGCATGAGTTGTACTCCCACGCACCAGAGGTTTCACGTTTTCCAGATCGAAATGGTGGCCCTCTAAATCTTTATATGCGGAAACCAGCAAATTTGGATCATGCCTTCGGATGACTGCTTCGTACTCGTTGATTCCTGCACGGAGCCTCCTTCCAGGTGGTCCAACGTGGTTCTTGCCACATTCGCTGTATTTTCTCTGGTAGATAAGAGTGTACGACTGCCAAACGTGACCCAGTAGGTCGAGGAACATAAAGAGGCTAGCTACATTCGAACATCGCTGCCTTCGCAGCTTAGCTCATACCTGGTGGGAGCACCGCATGAGCGATGAGTGTGTTAGGCTTGTGTATTTGGCACAGGAAGATCGAGTGAACCGCTCAGCACTATTAGTTCACACACCAGACTCAGATAGCTAAGCCACAGGTTGCGCGTGCCATCCCGCGTCGTGGTTGTTAGCTCACGGGGGGTTTGGATGGAAGAATAGGTGGTGGGTCAAGAGGTGAGCTGGTCAAGAGCAGTGAAGTCCCACACTTCCAGTTCGACGTCGGTTGATGTTTCGCGACTACGGGGCAGGGGAAGAAGGACGATGAACATGTTTGTTCGGATACACCAGTAGCCATAGCAATGAGCCGAACCCTGTCATCGTCATCATGATACAAGTTAACTACACATGGAAGACGCCACAGCTATTGTGCCACTACACAAAAGAAGAAAAAAGACGCGACGGAGACACGCCGGCTGAGTCACTAGTGACGGAAGAACGTCGCTCCGGAGAGTTAACAGCCGGCTGTTGTGCGGCACAAGAAGTTAGATTATGCCAACTAATTGAGATCGTGACTGGAGAGGAGGCTAAACGGGAGGGGGAGGGACAAAGAAACATAATACAAACACCATTGAGCTTGGAAATATTATAGTGTTGATCACCCCAACACGGGCACCACAAGACCGCTGTTTCGTCCTGGTTGGGACTCATCAGTTGGAGATAGCCTGAGTTGGGCTGGAATTCAGAGCCTAGTGGCTCATGATTGACGTCATAAGCACTATGCCACTGATATCCGCGAGCAACGCTTGGTCCAGCGGAAACGAATGCAAAGTTGGGCTTGGAGACACCGCTGGTAGTTGGGTTGCTACAAGCAACCTCCATTGATACCTCGGTTCACTTGAGGTGAACCTCGGTCATTCCAAGCCCAACTTTACCATTGAGCTTGTTTGCTAGCCCTGTCAACTAGTGCATTCAACCAAACGTGACAGACCTCAGTGGCGTTGGTGTTATGAGTTTCTTTGTCCCTCCACATCCCGCTTACATGGAGACGAGCTGTCGAAGGCAAGACGGCGTCCACCCCATCAATACCAATTTTAATGCAAGTAAAAGAAGTCTGGCTGCACCATGGTTCGTGAAATTGAGTGGCAGGTGGTCCTCGTCAGTTGATGTGCTTAGTCCGAATTCCGAGCAGGTTAATTATGGTGTTCTGATTAGCTCAGGTCATTCACCCACCGCCCTTTCTATGAACTCAATTTTGACCATCGAACGTCGGTACATACCATGGATAAGACATGCTAGTACTTCAGAGTAGCTTTCAGAGGAATGCTGGCCGTGGTTAGGAAACCGGACGATTTGCTGCACCGCAGTACAGTGTCGCCTGTCACATTATTCTTGGATGTGGTGTAGTAACTGCAGTTGCTGTTGAGTATCCTTGGGTGCAACTACTTCCCAGCTACTACTGATATAGGCCTTTTTCTAGGCTTTTGGCCGGGCGAGGTGGGACGAAGTGGGCTTTGGTGGAATTTGTTGCAAACGAGCTATACGTAAAGTGTTCAGAAAGGTTTGGGTTATTTGCAGTAGTGTCAAGGTGGTTGCATACCGTCCTTGCAGGGATCACTTTGTTAGGATAACAACAGACACATTGTACTTGACTTACATTGGAATTCAGTGGAGCGACCTGCGTCATATTCACTGATATACTTGTGCTTGCTGAAGTAAAATAGGTGCTCCACTACTTCTGTCAGTATTTCATACTTCTGGGAAAGTGCAATCACAGGCTTAACTAGTGGGGCGGTATTATGCAGAATGGAAATGATTCTGGCGTACTGCTGAGTAGCCTGAACTCGCTTGATTTGACATGGGAAAAGGCGGAACAAGTAGTACATGAAAGTCCTACTTGGCAATCTTGTTGCGGGTTCCACGAGGCCTTTAAACATTGAGGATCTGCCTGTCGCGCCCATGAAGTCAGTTAAAGTTTGTATTGACTGTTATTTTACCGTTGTACTCTAGAAGGTTTGTTCCTGCGCGAAAGGTATTTTACCAAGGCAGGTGGTTGCAACGTATTCGTCCGCACACAAATGCTTGGATTCCGTTATCAGTCGACTCGCGGTTGTGTGCACACACCCACAAGCTGACGCAGAGTGTATTGATTGGCCCGCGTCACCCTACGATGCGAGCGGGCGTTGGGAAGCCTCCATAAGTAGTCCAGGTGCAATGTTCAGTAGATGCTCAACATCAAATATCCCGTAATTTGTTATGTTGCCGCCTGAAGAGATGGTCACAGCGTCATTTGAGATTCTTCAGCTTCTTCCGAATGCGAGCAACAGTGTTCATTTTCACCCGTAGAATGATACAATTTAACATGTAGATCTTGGCAAAGACGGTGCCAAGAATGTGTACTGAAGCAACAGTGTGATCCACACAAGGTAGATCCAAAAGTGGGATGTACTGAGCAGCGATGGTCAAACTGACTCGAAACAGCTTACGCACAAGAATGTGTGAGGAGAATTGGAATGATAGCCGCGGATGAAGCGACAGCCGAGTGTTAGGTCAGACCAAAGTCTATTGCGCACATAAACGAAACAAATTGACTTGTTCGGGAAGAACAGTCTCAGTTACAAGCAGACTAGAGTTCTTTTTGTGTTGCAGAACATTTGGTACTACTGCTTGTTTCATACCACTCACACGTCCCATGATTCTTTGAGATCGATAAATTTAAATTAACACTCAGCCGTGATTTGAACTGTAATCAGAGTGTTTTCATACCCACGTCGGCCCGTGCAATGTTTCGCAAATATACTTCTCGTCCGGTGCGTTGTCTTTTGACTCGCATGGCGCAGTCTAAGAAGCTGCTAAGTCGAACCCCTGGGGACAAAACACCGAGGTAGAGTGCGGCCGCGGTGGAGTGACAGTGGAATACATAATAAGATGTATCTGGACGGTAGACAATATGGCTCGGTGCTGAGGTATTGCCACTTCTTTGTTTTCATAAACAGTATAGGAAGAAAGAGTGTTCCCGATTTTCTATACCTCACAGATGGCATCAAGACATGGCTAGCGAGCAACGGATCAGAAGACCTTAAGTTGCCCCAGCACGATCTAGACACGATTTTAGTTTGGTAGTTAAGCATATCTTCATCCATCGCGGAAGTCAGTTCTTCAAATACCCCGTAAGTTTGCCCACATTTATCTTTGAGACAAATAGCCTGCAGACCAGTTTCCAGAAAGGCTAGCTTGGTGTGCTTATACAGAATGACCTTACTGGTTCAAAACGGCATGAGGCAGGTGAAAACTAATCGACCAGCACTTCCGTCTACAGCGGTGGGCATTCCCGAGCTTGCATATATCAACCATATTCCCGACGGTGCGCAATCCTTCATTCGAGCTGGTCGACATCACAACGAGTGGTAACAAACGACTACAGCTGTCTACGCAACAGTTACTACAAGAGAAGTACAGAGGAACTTGGAGTTTCCAAAGAACACTATAGACGAGTAAGCAGGCACCTCATACTGGTGTGCCAAACATGGTGACCCAGATCATGTATGTCCTCAGTTACTGAAGCTCACGGGTAAGCGACTAAACTGCATGAACAATGTAGCTGTTGAGGATGCCGACGGAGTTTCTTTTCCATTCGGGTTTGCCAACAGTAGAACGCTCTCCTATATACACGTTTTCTTTCGACGTTTTCGGAATTTTTTAAAAGGTATTCGATACAGTAGTAATGGAAGGAATTCAGTAAAGCTTATATTTAGTATGGTATCATAATCTTTGTTCAAGGCTACATTAACCTGCGATTGTTATTTATGCTTACTATTCTAACCTGAAGTGGATATGCTTCCATTGCGTTTGCACAGCCCATACTAACTCTCGTGTAGTTCACGAACGACAGTGGGATCCGCATCGAGACTTCTTGGCGGACTGCCTGCAGAGATTCGATGCTGCGGGAAAATAGTTCCAGAAACAGCGTTTGCTCATTAAATAAATTATGATGGAGTTAATAAGGATTATTCTCCCTGTGATCGTTACATTCGTCATACGGAAATTGCAATGGGCAGGCAACGGAATTTCTTTACCTACAATAAAGAAGAACCATTTATAAGGAGCAGCAAAATCTCGGCGGGAGTTGGATAGAAGACGGGTGCAGGATATTCTCCGTAATGTCGGGATACTGTCGTATGTTGGTAGCAAGCGCATCCATCGAGTAGGCAGTTGGAAAAACGCGAGTATATTACACAATATGGTCTATCCTAGTTAATTCAAGAACCCGATCTACCCTGACTTGCTGCTCAGCTGTGCGGGCTTATTAGCAGGCCGGACAAGGGACCGATATCAGGTGGTACCCGACAAGCTACCTTCTGTACCAAACGTACCAGTAAATGGGCCTCTTGTTTTGGTTCCGTGTGTAGACGACAGTCAAATGACGCAAGCTACAACTGATAATGGTTCCGACAAATCTTCGAGAGTAGTCGACGTTGCTTTATACAATTGTTCTACACAGTTGTTAAAAACGAACTAACATGACTCGAATATGAATGCTGAAAACATGCTGATATCAGACAGCTTGATTTCCTCACCCGGATTCGAAAAGTGGGGTTGGGGAAGGGACCACTAACTCTTCCCTGATGGAATGCAGGCAAGCAGTATTATCTGCAACTACTGGCGCAACCGCAGTTCTGCTGACACCCTCAGAAGTTGAGAACATTCCGGTGGCTGAGCGGTAGGGAGTGTTACTCACTACTGAGGTTACTCCAGCGGCGTCGGAGGCTGGTTTTACTGATAGTTGCTCGATTATGCAAAGTAGAGCTGTGAAGGTGCCAATGGAAAAACAACTACGAGTTCCGTTAACAAAGCAAGTGAGACGAAGCGGACATAAAAGGATGTCCGTGGGAACTTTCAAAACCCTATCATCCATCCTTGAATCCAACTTGTTGTTTTGGGGGGTGGTTCAGAAACTATACCAATAAATGGGCTGCCCCGTCGGACACTGCGTCCAAGGGGAACTATAATGAATCGCTAGTTGAAGGAAGGGAGCTGCAGAGAGGGGGTTGAAAGTCTGGTTCCCTAACTGTTCTAGTGTCAGGACTAAGTGGGAAGAGATGACGCTGCGTTATATGTTCGCCGACGTTGTCGCTTTGACTTAAATCTGGATGTCGTCCCATTATCAAGCTAACGACTTACTGTTGGCTTTCTCGAGCAAAAGTGGATCCACCCGGGCAACAAGTTAGTGGGGGGTTCTTTTGCTCGTTAAAATCAACCACGAGCAATGGCAGCGTCGAATGCATAGGCTATTCCTTGCTTTTTGTGGGTAGATGGCAGACTGGACAATTTTGTCTCTGCGTACCGTAGTCTTTCCTCCACGAGAGTGGAGGACCAGGAGCTCAGCAACATCTTAAATCAGGCGGCAGCTGCTGTATCGAATTTTGTTATAGTTGGTGACATAAATCTTACACATACAAACTGGGAGCATTCTATGACATAACAGATAGTTTGGAGTGGGAATTGGTTAACTGGATATACGAGCATGCGTTCGTCCAACACGTCGTGTTTCCAAGGAGAAGTCGAATTGAGACTACCCGCTCCACTTTAGATGTTATGATCGTTAAGCATGACCATGTAACAGAGGTGCATGCGAAGGCCCCCATAGGCAAGAGTGATCAATGTGTCCAATTTTTTCGCTGAATGTTAAGAAGCCACCATTGGAATCTCGACTTGCGAGATTGTTTGGCCGAATCGATATTAGCTGTTTGCTGCACAGAGTCCTACAGGTCCCTTAAGTTGCTGTTCACGAACAGGCTACGTTCGAACTAAGATGGGACATGCTTAAGTCTGGCCTCGTGCAATTGCTGGATAAGTTCGCCTCTTTGCGCCCCGATAGAAGCAGAATTAAACCCCTCTGGTAGCGCCGTGAAATTGCCCGGATGGTTCGGAGACGTAATGCTTATGGGAAATTCTTTCAATAATCTGGAGGCTTCAAACAATGACTATACCATTAAAGATATCGGAATAGAGCAATCAAATTGCGGAGCAGAGCTAAATATCGTTAGGAGCTCAGATTAGCTTATAAGGTAATAAGGAATCCAGTTCTGTTACAGTTTTGTACTGTCAAAAGCTGCTTTGAGGGACTGGATTGGTAACCTGAATAAGGAGGATATTAGTCAGGTTGTGGAAGATGCAGCTAAGACGGAGGTGTTGTTGCGTATCTTTCAGCGGTTGCACCGTGTGGACAGTGGCTGTGCAGTCACGCTTTTCATGTGACATTGAAATAAAAGACCTAGTAATCACCGCATCAGAGGTCCGTGAGATGATGGCTGGCTTAATTCCCTATAATCTGGCAGGTCCTGGAATTGTTCATTCATCGATTGTTAAGCCGCTGGCTAATATTCTACAGCATTTAATCTTGGACCTATTCAACTGTGCTCTTAGGAAAGGTTGGCTACTATATGACTGGAATAAGGCAACTATTGTGGCGATTCATAAATTGGACTCCAAATCCGCGCCACTTCATTATCGACCACTCAGTCAGACAAGTATTCTACTTCAATGCCTGGAGAAGTTCACTAGACACCGATTTTGTGAGCACATAGTTGTTAACAACTTGGTTAACGCGGAACAGTATGGTTACGTTAAGAAAGGAGCCATGTCTTACGAATCTGTAGTGTTTCTTGGACGAAATAACCCGCTCTCTCGATGTCCGCATTCCAGTGGAAATCTGCTACTTAGACTTCAGTGAAGCAGTTAACTCGGTTACTCATCGTTTTTTACTGGAGCAACTGACTTGGTTTAGGTTGCATTCAAAACTGATGACGTGGTTGTCGGATTTCTTCTGTGACAGAAATTTCATTGTCAGAATTGGTGAAGCAAGGTCTAGCATGGGTACTGCCCATAGCGGAGTCCCCCAAGATTCAGTGCTGGGACCGTTCATATTTCTTATTTTTATAAATGATCTAGCTCTACTCCTCGAGAAGCACTGTTATTTTTTTCCGGACGACGTAAAACATGTCAGTAGGGAAGATATGGATAGGACACTGTGGCAAAGTGGTCTGAATCAGGGGACGTCACTGAACGTGAACAAATGCTAGCTGTTATCATCCAGAAATGTTGAGAGTACGGTGCAAACATCCCCAGGGTCCCTGACATTGTAGTGTGTAGATGAGGCGAGGGACTTGGGCATTGCTATGGCAGATAGTTTCAAGCCTTCGGCGCAGTGCCAGTACGCTGCTAACAGAGCGCATCAGAAAATTTTCGCCTCAGGAGAATGTTGTGTAATACCAAAACTGAGAGCTTCCTCCCGCTGTACAAAGCGGTGATTCAGTAACAATTAGAGTATTGTGTTCAGGTTTGGGAAGCTTACTTTTGAAAGCATATCACTTGCTTCGAGAAGGTAAAAAGACTAACCACCCGAATGATTGAAGGCCAACGTGAGGAATTGTTTGTTGACCGCCTGGATTGTTTAGGCTTGTTATCATTGGAACGACATAGACTAAGGAGAGACCCGACGGAAAGGTTTAACGGAAAGAACACGAGACCATAGGTGAACAATTGTTTTCGATGATTCTCTTCAGACCAGTACAATCATATTTATGGGTAAAATAATGAACTGAAATCGATTCATTGGGTCAAGTATACCTGTGCTTGAATTGAAAAACTTATTGCTGCGGTGCACATGGAATGTGCAATTTCTATTTACTGGTAAATTTTATCGGCAAAAGGATGGTGTAGCCATGGGATCCCCCCTCGGTCGATTGTTCGCAGATATATTCCTGGCCAAATTAGAGCGAACAAAATTGCAAGCGGAAACAAAATCTTTTGATCACTATCATCGTTATATGGATGATATATTTATAGTGGCGGATAAAGGCATAAATCTGGATGAGGTTCTCGATCGTTTTAACCGGGCTCACGCAGCATTGCAATTTACCTACGAGGCAGAAACTTGCAATCGGCTTCCATATCTAGATGTCTTGTTAACTAGGAGGCCAGACGACTCCATCCAGCGGAAAGTCTACAGGAAACATACGTGGATTGGTCAGTACACGAATTTTCACAGTTTCATCCCACTGAGCTATAAGCGAAACTTAATCCACTGCCTTACCACAAGAGCGCGTAGAATTTGCTCACAGGACATCCTGGATGAGGAGCTAGCCTTTATAAAGAATACGCTGCACGAGAATGGCTATCCTGATAGATTTGTTTCAAAGAATTTTGAAGAAAAGCCCAAGCCGGTACCAGTTTTAACCGCGGCGAAGAAGGAGTTAATTTTAAGAATACCTTTTAAAGGGGATGCCACTGCCGAGCACCTAACCAAAAGTCTTTCAGCGGTAGTCAAGTCGACATTCCCAGCAGCCAGGTTAAAGTGCACAATTTCTACTGAATGACTTGTTTGTTCACGCAATAAGGATACATTGCCATTGCTGACCTCATCCACGGTTATTCATCAGTTCAAGTGTGTTTGTGATGCCACTTATATTGGTCGAACGGCACGGCACTTGACCAAACGCGTGAAGGAGGACTGCCCGCGCTGGTTGCGTCAAGGAGGAACTGGGGCCTTTAGCAGCGCCGTTTTGGCCCATATTTCCCACACGGGGCACCAAGTCGATCTAAAGCGTGCCTTCAGGATAATTTACAGGGTCCCCCATCATCAATCAAGTGGTTTGCGCCTCTGTGCGCTCGCGACAGCTGAATCGATCTGCATTCGGTTGTTTCAACCTTCATTATGCTTGCGAAAGAAGTTGCTCCATGACTTACAGCTTCCCTGGCCAGCTAAAACGAACGATACTGAGGTCGATTGCCACAGATCAAGCTCGATAACATACAATCGACCTGTCAGATCAATGGTCAACTTTTAGCCTCCCTCACTGATCCGTTAATGAACTATGTAACTTGACCCAATGAGTCGATTTCAGTTCATTATTTGACCCTTAAATATGATTGTAATGGTTTGAAGAGAATCATCGAAAACAATTGTTCACCTATGGTCTCGTGTTCTTTTGACTCTAAATGGGAATTTTCAAGTTGTTTAACGGAAAGCTTTAAGTAGCTGCGTTGAACCACCTGCGTGGAGGCGATTTAAAGCCCAAGACGCATTGGTCCAGAATGGATACCCCGGCACAATTTTTCACTAACCGCTTAGTACGTAGCTGGAATTTACTTCATCATGCCTTAGTGGAATGTAATACTATAGAATCCTTGAAAAGAACCCTAGACATGAATGAGTTCACCCTGTTTCAGGATTTCTACTGTGATCAGTGGATTCCAACTAGTACCAAGGGGATGTCACGAATAGTTTCATGAAGTTATGACACCTTCGTCTTACTCTATTTTGCTTCTGCAGCAGTGCAGTTTTAAGGTCGAAGTGCCGGGGGCTTTGGTATAGTTATCGGCACAAGAAATGGGACGTTCGTTAGGCAAAGGGCTGTTTCGTGCCTGAAGGTATGGCCTTACCTGACCTGACACCAGCCTTAGCTCCAGTTGCTTAGTTACATAAACTGCGCAAATGGGAAACATTCATATGATGTCCTCAAACTGCTATATATACATATATAAACACAAATAAAGAAAGCATAAATTTGCATTATCATAGCTATTTTCTCAGGAAACCTTTAACCATAACTGCTTCCCAAATTACATCTTATTCTAACTCTACGTTTAATATTCCCCATCTTCATGAAGTGGCGCACTTAATGTCGCATGGGCTTAAAAGGGAGATGCACATATTTCCTGACTTTGCGCTTTTCCCCCCAGCTATGTAATGTCCCTTGCCAACGCCTGCTTGTCACCCATACTAGCTTGTTGATCATTATAAGTTTTCTCTGTCGCAATCCATAGTGGAGAGTGTACAATGTGGAGGCTAATTATCTCACCATAAGTACAATAATCTCTAGCCTGTAACTACCGGAGTGCGATAACGATGTGCAATCGAAGTGTGCAAATGGATTTGCGGGAAAAATTAGACAGACAGTGGGATGCAGAATTAGCGGCTTGAGATTTGGACGCGTGGGGAATAGCGGCCCGCCCATACGTTTCCACTGATTGGGTAACGTTAGTATAGCTTCTACTAATTGAGAGAAGGAACTTCATTAGAACAACAACATGGCTATTCTTGGAAGCAACGCTTATAATTCGCATAGCAGTGGAGGATTTATTGCACTGTATCACAATTTGTTTGTAAGTCAAGACGGTCCGCCCGTATCCCCCATGGCTGCGTGACATAGCTGTTACGCAAACCGCTAGTGGTCATGGCTTCGGATCCTGATAAAGTCGATGGATGTGTAATTCTGACGAATCCGATACGACGAACTTGTTGTCTGGTGCTTTTTCGGGTATATGAAGTACCACTTAGTTTGGAAGCCGCAATGGAGCTCCTGATTAATTACACAAAGAAACTTATGATCTTGAGCACATCCATGTCGTTTCTATCCACTAACTGACACTCAGATTTGCACAACTCTTCGCAACCCAGGCCGAACATTTAAACCGCGTTGTTATTAAATCGGTGGTTACAGTTTTCGATAGAGCACCATTTTCATGCTCTCTAATGCAGATTTGTCAGCTTCATCAGAATATTTGCGGAAATTTGAGCGTTTAAACAATTCTTACGGCCAATAATACCAAGCTAACAACTTACTTATACAGAAGAGTCCCGAGTGCAGCTGCAAAGTTAGAAACATACTCGGACGAATTGTCAAAATACATTTTGGTATAGTGAAGTCAGTACCGAACTTGTTGACAAACTGGCCTTATAAATTGTCTTGCCAAAGGGCAACTTACTCCAATCATTCCCCGCTGTCTTTTTGGGGTCGTTACTTGGTGTCTTGATATCGTTTCCTCTGGTGATAGCTGCACATCTTTCTTTCTGGCTTTTTTTCGGTATACCATTTTGTATTCGCAGTGACACTATCTCGGTCCAGTGGCAGCTGGTAGTTTAAAATATGCTAAGTACTACAATAGACATGCATAAAAGTTTCCTAAATTTGACTTGAAACGAATGCACCTATTACTAGTGACTGATCACCACTAAGTATTTACCCAATCTAGCAGTGGCAGCATCTTCATGCAACTGAGCACTGTCTTAGTAGTTGCATTGTTGGGAGAACTTATATCAGACGACACGATGCGGTATGGTAAATGGAAGACATCGGCTAACTCTTTCAGACCCCGAAAAACATCGGAGAGCGCACTGTTTGCTCTCACGGATGCAAATAATGCTAGATATATCCGGAAGTAGTAAACTACGATTCTAGTTTTAACAGGGTTGCCTTGTAGATTTGAGGATCTTCCACCCAGTGGATGCAGCAACAGGTAGTTAATGTCATGCAAAGCTCACACGAAGGAGAATCGATCGGGAAGTGCCATGTTGCTGTACACAGTTTCGTTTCCTCTTCACACGCCGCCCCTTAGCCTAAGCTTGTCTTGTAATCTGACGGCACGGGTTCGAGCCTTCCTAGGGGCAGGGTGACCCTGGCGGCATTCCTAGTTCAGGTGCGAATGACGGTGGTTGTGCGGCGGCAAAGCTTCAGTACTGCATCCCGGCGTAATGCTGCTGCCTTCCTCTTCATCAATAGACCATCCAGACTGGTTTACAAAAGCAGCGACTGCTGCAAAAGTTAGCAGGAAGGCCGCCGTTACGAGCTCTTCTGTTGTAAACAGGGTTAACGCGAACAGAAGGCCAAACAGTAACCAATCAACACTTGTCAGCAGATCAGGACAAACCATTACCCTACCTTGTAGATTAACGAAGAAAAGATCCAATAATATTGCCCTGACTGTCGTGTGTTCAATATCCCCGAATCTGCCGCCATCACATTGCGGGATAAGTTGTCGGACGACCGAAACCAATGGAACTCATTGTGCGTGCTGATGAGCGTCAAAGTCACTCATAAACCTACTACGAATTAGTCATCATGCGAACTCGCCACAGTATAGAGAAACCAAACTTATTCGAGTAACACTAGATTTCTCCACGGATGTAGAAAATCTTGTACTCTCCGCAAGCGCGCTAAGCCATTGATCCTGTGGCTATCCTAATGTCCCTTGGAGCGCACGACAATCAAAAAGAAACACCAAAGAGGGAGACAGCAAGCAAGACAGCCCAAAAGCAATCTTCATACATGGCGTGTCAGAACATCCTTCTTACGATGTTCAAGAGGTCGGAATGCACGATTTAGAACAGTGGCGGTTCATTCGTGAAACACTTTATTTGCATTGTACTGTGGCGCTATCCTTCACCAGGATAACACTCTCATCAAATTATAGAGGATGCTGTCATAGAATCATAAAACCTTATTCAGTCAGACGAAAAAGTAACGAATGTTTTGGATCGATGACGGAGAAATCGGAAACGACTTCCTTCTGAACATTGATTGAAGGTCGTAGAAGCTTTGCAAAATACAAATACCGAAGCAAATGAGGCGCCAAACGTACCTACGAGTATATAGAAGCTCAACTTGACTGCTGCTGCACTATGCTCCCACGTAGATCTAAACGTAGATTGGGACGCGCCTTGACCGAATCAGTTTTCAGACGAGGGATCATTACCCCATCAAAAAATGAGCAACTGCCCAGCGCCCATCGGCCTTTTCAGTAAACGGACCTAAGTGCAAAATCGCCAAGCTTCCTGGTCATATGATATCATTGCTATCAACGAAACGTGGTTGCACACGGGAACGGCGGACGCTGAACTTTCGCTACCCGAGCATGTCGCTCATCCGGAACGATAGGCTCACAAAAGGAGGAGTGGCAATCCTGTATTACCGAAGCGACTTACAGTGCGAAGTCGTGGTGGATTTAGACCACCACTTCCCCGATGCTATTTGGTGCCTCTTGCAGTCAAAATTAGAGAATCTGGCCATATTGTCTTGGTGTACCGCTACCCTAACCCTACACCCAAAACCGACTGCTCCTCGCGTCTGCTTTAAGATGACGCCAAAAGAGAAAGTACACTCACATCTTTATCATGGGTGATTGCAACGTGCATTGTTTAGAAATCCCTGCCAGGATCGGCGAACAATTAAAAGCCGATTTACAAGAGCTCGCAATCACTGTTCCTCTTTACAATCATATAACTTTGTCCATTCGGTTGAGAACAAGTAACAGGCCGTCTGTGTTGGATCTTGTGCTTACCAACGAGGAGCATATGATTGATGCGTTGGTTTTAGACTGCCCGTTGGGTCGCAGTGATCACGCAGTCATCAGTTTCAACTTCTTCTGTTATTCGGAATATCGGAATGAGAACGATGCGACTGTGCGAACCATCACAAGCTACGATCGATTGGCCCAGCTCGTTAGCGATACAACTTGGTCGTTCTTTGCAGAATAACTGCTGGACGCCGCCTGGTTCCCTTTCGTCAACAAATTCAGTCAGCTGATTGCACAGGCTTCAGAGATAAGAGCTTACAGTAAGTGTACGTAAGTTGCTTTCGTTAGGAGCAGAACTCGAAAAGGAATGACGGTACGCAATGCAACATGACGAGTGTACAGAGAAGCTTCAGCACCAGAAACGAGACAACTAGGTAGCCCAACGTAACCACTGCACTCAACTGCTAAGAGAAGACAAGGCCGCATATCAGCAAAGCATCGCAAAAACCTTCAATGATAGCAAAAATTGCTGTACCAGAGAGTCAATAGCTTAGGAAAGGGGAGGCAAGGATCTCCGCCACAAGAACGGCCGTAGAAGCAGCAAACGCGCTGCGGATGCAATATACCCCCATGTATCAGAGGGTCTTGCCATCAAGTAATCTCAGAGCCTTTGTCGACTCTACGCTAGGATTAACCCACAAAGGTTTACTTCGGAGGCTGTAGTTTAAAGGCTGACGTCTCTACGCAAACACAACTCGCCGGGTGTCGGTACCATTGGTCCAGAGACACTGGAAGCAGTAGCAAACCAACTGAAAGGACCTTCAGCTCAGTTTTTCCAGCGCTGCTCAGATCAGAAGCAACTTCCCGCTATGTGGAAACCTGTAATAATAACCCCGATTCACAAAGGTGGAAACAGAACGGAGCCCTCTAACAACCGCCCTATATCCCTTCATCCTTTACCCTCCAGGGTCATGGAATCCATTGTTGCCGATGCACTGGTGTGCTATCTGGAGAACTTTAACATCATCAAGCCTGAGCAGAATGGGTTTTGTCGGAAGCCGCCATGCACAACAAATTTACTGATCGCCGCATTATTTGGAACGAGTCAGCTGACGCTGGAAAAGGCGTTGATGAAATCTACCTGGATCTTTCCAATGTTTTCGATCGTCTAGACCATCAGACACTAGCCTCTAAGCTCCAGCATTACGGAATCGGCGACCCTATTCTAAACTGGATTGCCAACTTGCTACTTCAACAGCCATTAGTGGTCAGAGTTCGGAGCCTTTTATCGGAACCCATACAAGTCGAGTGTGGTGTGCCGCAAGGCTCAGTTCTAAGTCCACGTTTTCTGTTTTTGGTGTTTATTAATGACCTTGCACAGGGAATCGCTTCAAACTTCTAATATTTGCCGATGATATCAAGATCTGGCGCAGGTTTCTGGTGAACGCCGACCAACATCTGCTTCAGTGTGATCTATACATGGTGTATCAATGGCAAACTCAAAACTTGCCGCATTTCTACATGAATAAATACAAGGTATTTTCTATCCGACATCAGTGCAATTACTCATATCGGCTCGAAAGGAATATACTACAACGATCCACTCTCGAGCGTGACTTGGGTGCCCTGGTTCAAGAAGACTTGGGTTGCTCCAGGCTATCCGAAAAGACCTCGAAGTCTGGGAACCAACACGTCGGGCTGTCGCGACGGGTGTTTGGACAAATAAACAGCTCCATATTTCGACAAATTCTTGGTGCGCACGTTCGCCCCCATGTCGAATACGCAATTCAAGCCTGGCATCCATGGCTAACACGACCTTAATGCACTCGAGAAAAGCAACAACGCCGGGCGTCTAAGAACGTAATTGGAATGCGCAATCTTTCATACCAGAAGAGGCTGCACCGATTAGGGGTGTTCAGTGGAAGTTATGGTAGACTACGAGGCGACCTGATTATGGCATACTCGATTCTGCTGGACCCACATCATGTGTGCCGGCACTTGCTGCAACTCAGCAGTAATACAAACTTGAGGGGCCACTCGTTAAAACTCGCAGAACAATACAGTCGTCTGGAGTGCCGCAGAAATTTCTTTTCCATTCGTGTCCGTCACCCGTGGAATGCTCTCCCAGAATCGGTCGTCTCTGCACCGACACTAACAATATTTAAAAGACGGTTGGACGGTTGGACGGTGCACTCATCCACTTATACTTTGTCAATTAGCACTGCGTCTCCATCCTACATCTAGAGTTTACTATGGAATTATTTGATGTTAACTGCCGGTGCTGTAAATCTAAGCGGATTTCAGGACTACGGCGGATCAGACGATAACGCCGTATTCTCATATTTAAAGTACTAAGTGTTTTGCTATTATTAGTATCATCATAAAAATGAGCATTATTATTTCGATATCCCCAGCAACTATCCAAAGGGACTTGTAAAGCAACGCTTGTTAACCAGCATAAATTTATAGTTCATTGTTTATTGCGCACCTGGTTCATAGCCCACCACGCTATATTACCCAATTTGTCAAAATATAATACTTTTATCATAAATATGGGTAGATTTTCCAGTCTAATTTTCCATTGCTAAGGTCATCCTTTGCTTACTTGCTTAGCTGCGTGGGTTGGGCTCTTGTCGCTTTGTCAATTTTACGCTCTTGCTCTGATCATTTTTTATTACGATTACCCCACAGCTAACCAGTTCGATTGAGTCAAGAACAATAAAGATGTCAGCGGCGTTATTGCCAGATCAGAAAAGGTAACTTGCGTCACACAATAGACGAGCAAAATAAATGTACAGACGGCTGTGGGTAAGCCCTCGGCCATATTTAAATCTCGAGAACTCCATATCTGTCAACACTCTAGCGGTTACACACAGGTATGGTCAGTAACAGAAAGGATTTGTCCATGACAGAAAAGTTGGACTTTGTGCACAAAATTAAAACTTATCCACCAAGAGCATCGCATATTAAGTTGTCGCGTTGTTTGCACATTTCTGGTCTTACCATAGACAGTTTGATCGCCAGCGAAAAGGAACTCCGGCAGAATTCGTCGCATGTCACTGCAAGCTATCAGCAAAGGAAACGAGGAGGAAAATATGAAGTTGAAACTGCATTGAGAGACTGGATGCTGTCGGTTCGTGAGCACAACCAAACAGTTACTGGACGGCTTCTAGGGAAAACGGCAGAAGAATTCGGGGAAGCAGTTGGAAAAATCTGTGCTGCCACAGGACGGTTGCGAAAATGGAAGAAAAGAACTCAAATTGTGTATACACGTCCATATGCCGAAACGAGTTCCGCGTACCGAGAAGTCTGTGAAAATGGGCTGAAAGCTCGACTATCTGAAGTTTTAAATGCATTTGATGATGACTACGTGTACAATGCAGAGGAAACAGACTTTTCTACCGAGCAACTCCAGAATGCTCTTTGTGTTTGGCTGCCGACAAGCCCAACAGATCGAAAAAGCCATGGATAGGATCAATTTTCTGTGCTGCGCGAATATGTCTGTCACGGATAAAGAAATATAGTATTGATTTAAAAAGCCAGCAACCACGATGTTTTAATAGCGTGAACGTGGACACACTTCCCATAGCTTACAGAGCTAAAAAAATACATGGATGACGGAAGAACTTTTTACCTGATGGGTCCTTGGATGTCACAAGAAGCTGGGCCAAAGTGGCCGAAAAGTTATGTTGCTCTTGGCTAATTGCACAACACATGCATAAGTAGAATGCACGAAAAACATACAAATAGAATTTTTCCGGCAAATAAGACCAGAACTTTTCAAGCCCATGGACCAAAATGTGATTATGAATCTGAACTCCGTTACAGAAAGGACACTGTGGACTGAATTCTTTATCAAAAGGAAAACAGCTTGTTGGGTGGCTCATCATTGGCGGTGGATGTCAACTCTGAGATTTCTATGCTTGCTGCAATTCAGTTCGTTTCAAAAAGTTGGAGACAAGTTACCGGTGCAACAATAAAAGCTTGTTTTCGGTACGCTGGTTTCAGTCTACTGGCATCCGATGCAGTTTCTGATGACGCCGTCATCGCTGAGGATACGATCAGCAATTGCACAATCCCCGTCAACAATGCAGAAGAGTTTGTCGCCATTTACAACGATGTGGAAGATCCCTCAGATCTGACAACGGTTGATGAAATGGACAATAAAATTTTAGAGAACCGACTAGATCAGAAAGGAGGCAGCGACTCAGTGGATGACATGTCGGATGCCTCCGTGAGTAACAGCAATCCGTGCGTGTTGCATTCAAGAGCAAATAAGTGTGGGAATGATCTGTATAGCTACGGATATTCACATGGGCTAGGCAACGATTTCTTGTCCAAACTGGACATCATCAGTGCAAAATTGACTGGAGTAGCAGCTCAAACTAATGCACAACTGACGTTGGATTATTTTCAGTAAAAATATACAGTAGCGCGTTTCTCTATTTATCCAGGTAAGATGCTTTAGGTGATAAATTTTATGTTATAGGCCATGCTCTGCTGGATAAACGTCATTTTCAGGTTTTAGTTACAACTGCCTATTTTATATTTCTTAGAAGGTTCCAATTCAAGTGATACACTGTATATCAATTTAACGGTTGTTTCCATTTTGGAAAAAATGGCAGTCTGTTAATTAGCCACTTTTGAAATATCCTGATGTTGTGCAATAAAGCGGGTTGAACTGTACAATGCTCAGCTTCCGAAACACTGTCTTTGATAGAATCATGTTTTGTTCAGACAGCTTTGTGGGTCTTATGTTTGCATTTGATTCCTCATAGTCTTACCGTTTGATTAATGTCAGACACAGTGATAAGTTGCTTCTGGTCCAGGAATACCGCTGGTTACATTGCGAGCCTGCTGGTAGCAAGTAGTCGGATCTTTTCCAGTTAAGCCCCGCCAAAAAGTTAAGCCCCGCCACCCAAAAAAGATTATGAAAAGGGAGGATATGGAACTTGAACTTTCACTCTCTATTGAAGAGGGTGAAATTGAGACAAGTCATTAATTATTTACATGAAAAGGTCCATTTTTCGGTGTCTTTGCCTCCAAACGAACTCACACAGGTAGCTGTCCACTAAAGATCGGTGTGTGCCGCATTGGCGCTTATTCTGCATCTTGTAAATGTGCCAGAGAGATTCGATGGTTTGTGTGTGAGCTCCAGTCGTTGGATCCACAAAGTTTTCGGTATGATTAACCGTTTGATGAGTATAACTCATACCAATCATCGATTCAATGCCTTGGTATGATGCCCACATATCGGAAATGATAATTGAGCCGGGAGCGATGCAGGCCTGGATTGTGTCCAGCAGAGTGACCGCAGTTCGATCTGGCACTTCATACAAGAACACTTCTTTAGTCTCCCGGCAAATCCCTCCGAAAATCCACTGCTGGGGTAGGACTCACCCTGCATGGTTTTTACGACGTGATATTAGGATTTCATCGATCTCGACATGTAGACCTGGGCCGCCGACAATCGTTGGAGTCTGCAAAAGCTGCCAGGCGCAAATTTCACGCAGAAAGTTCTTGCAGTCGACAGCGGTCGCGTGGCCAATAGATAACTCCTCTGAGCAGAATTTGATTGTTGTCAGCTTTTTGGACCAGCGATAAATGAATAGGATTATTGTCCTAAAAGCCATCCTAGACCGCTCCAGCCAAGTTCCCTTTCGAAGACCGATTTCTTGCCGATACTGTCGGGCATCACACGTCCACCTGTGAGAAACAGTTGGAAGTGTCATTTGGTGTCCTCGTCTGCATAAACGTTGATGATGAATCACTCCCTGGCTTTGCAAAAAGTATTGCTGTTTCCTTGTCATGAACGACCGCCGAAAGCGTCAGAAAGTTCATGTCAGGTTTTACTTGCTAACGTAGAAACTTTTTGGACAAAAATGACCTTAGAAGCGGATAAGGAGTGTTTTTATGGGGCACGTTCACATGCATTACGTACACTGGAGCTGGCAAACAGTGGCGGGCTCAACTTTTCACGCGTGCCCTTTTTGCACTATTGGTGGGGCTTGACTTTTCAGGTGTACCCTTTTTGCCTTAGTGGCGGGGCTTAACTTTTTGCGCGGGCTCTTTTTGCATTAGTGGCAGGGCTTAACTGGAAAAGATCCAAGTAGTCTCCAAGGGATTATTTCAAAAGCAACCAAACATTGTTCGTCGTAAAAATGGTTTTGAGAAAGGATGGCCGTTCATTTTTTACGTGGTTTCTTGTGAGTTGGGAAGAATGTGATGGGTTTGGCTACACGGATAGACTGCGCTGTTCGTTAGCTGTGGAAAAACAAAACAAAGCCTAAACAGCTTCAATGAACCTATTGCTCATGACAAATACGGTCTTCTATTATGTGCATAAATTCCTATCATTTGCGAGAGTCCACATTGCGCTCCCTGGAGGCAGATGAATGCAGGGCGAATCCTTCAATTGCAAGATAAAAGACTCATTGCGCGCCAACTACAGGACGGTACCGTTTTGCGTTACAAGGTTGCTATTGACTAATGATATGCAGGGGAGGTGCCGAATTACCGTCAAACAAACAAACAAACTGCATGCAATTCAACAATTCCCATCAAATTCTGTGGTGCGCCATAAGGTAGTAGCTCTAGTTAGAATTTTAGACGACATTTTCAGGCAAAACAGTGAAGTCGCAAAATATTGCAGATGACTGAACCAGCTTTTAATTGGTTAGTTCTTCTTGTTCTTCCTTGTAGGATGGTTGTGTTCGCTTACCAGCAATGGTTGTTTATCGCTGGGCGCCGTCCAATCCACACCTGTTCCATCTAGACACCTTTAGCCAGGTACCCCCAGTTCTGCTTTGTCCACCAGGCCCGAACAACTGTGCATAGCCAGCATGAACCGCTTGAATGATTTCCAGTCGGGTATTCACACGTCCATTTCGTTCACCCAAAACGTCACCTACCACCGTAGAAATGGGTGGATATTTTTACAAGACAATATAATGGGAATCGAATGTTGGTAGTACAGTAGCAATGGCTTCGCGACCAATCCGGATGAAATCTTTATTGGTTATTGTGCAAGACTAGTGATGATGTTAGTAGCAGCAGCAATATTTTTAACAGGAGGAACTGAACACTACTCATATCCGGGATGGATGGAGCCCGTAGACAGACAGAGGCTCGTATGCTATTTCGATATACTTATCAAGTCTCATATACATTGGCTGTCCACTAGTGTGATCGACACTGCTTGGATGGTTATCTTGACATTATAAAGGCTACTCTGTAGTAGGAAGAATGTCAGTAATTCAAATGGCGGAAAATGACGCGAACACAAAGAGAGTTTCACTGTCATCTATTGGTTGAGATGGAAGTGGTTGAGCTCTCCAAAGTTCTTGCTGAGGTGTTTGTAGCTATGACGGCGTTCAGTGCACATACTCATAGAGTTACTTTTAGAGATCAAGACTTGGAGAAACTCCATTCCTTTCCTGGCTTCCTATGTGTAAGAATCTCTGTTTTCGCCAAACAACGTTCTTTGTTACTTGTTATGCACAGCGACCAGTGGCCACTCATAATGAATTTTCCTAGACCCACTTGTGCTCGTCTATTTGTGTTGGCGTTTACCTACCTGTTTGTCCAAAATAAGTCCTTTCGCACTTTCGACACTGTTATTTATGCAGCAATCCACCATCCGATAAGTTTCCACGTAGCTTTCGACTTCAATAAAGTATCCTTAAACATGGTGGTTTGCTTGTGGGCGCCAGCCAGGTGACTTGATTTCAGGTGTCTGGTTGTCATTTTTTGGTACCTTCTCTATATATGTCGAAACCATCCGTTTCTTCCTCGTTGATATAGGTTCAAGACTTTCATCGCCACAGTGCAGTGATCTCTGTAAGAAACAACATGGGAACTCGTTGCGTAGAAACGAATTGAACAAATGCTTTTGCTTTTACATTGCTTTCACTGGGCTGCAGTTGGATGATGCAAGGGAAAACAAGGTCTGCACGATGTTTATTGTGCGGAAATGCCGATGATTCCTACTGATGTTTCGGATCTCACTGATGTGCGATTCTCTACTGTAAACCGAGATCTGTAGTTCCTCGTTCAATGTCAACTTTCTCCATACCTCCAGGAAGTGGTGTTTGCATACTATCTATACTTCCAGTGTATAGTCAAATTAGTGCAATGCTTTATTTAGCAAACCGCATGCCATCCAAATCTGGTTGCTCTTGCGTATCAAGAACCGGTCTAACTATCTTGTCCATGTTTCCTTATGAAGGCTGGGAGTGGATTCTCCTACAACATTTGCATCACAGTCACCGAAATGCGTCCTGATATTGGGGATCCAAAGGGAACGATTGCACGTGCTTGTAGATCACTCCACTGAAACTAAAATAAGTCTTGTAGAGTAAGTCGTGGAGCTTGTGTACGCTTTCAGTCGTTACTTTTCGTACTGCATGTCCGCTGTTATAAAGGCTCTCTGTGAATTTTTCTCACGCAATTTGTAAATTGTTGTGGTCGTACAATGAACTGTATCATTATCTCTTTGTGACTAATCAGTCTGCCTGCAATTTTCTACCGAAATTCCTACTAATCGGTTACGGAAAATTATACTCCTTTCTATCCAGTATGTCTCCATATTTCCTTAGCTACCTTGTTTGTGGGTCCGCCCGGAAGTAATATGATTGGTCTGGTGAACCCACATTGGCTTGATTTCAAGCACAAGCTATTACCTCTTAGTGGCGAGGGTTATTAACGTCTAATCATATTTTAAACGGTTACCTATATTCCCCTTCAGAAGCATCTGGGAAAACATCATGGATTAAACATAACTCAACGTTTATGACGCGTTGCAAGAATAACAAAAGAGGTGATGCGCCACCAACTCCTTTGTTGCTTATACTTTCCTCTGATTCCAACTTATCCATCTGGACCGCATACTTAAGGTGGTAATAAGTATGATTCGACTAGGGCTAACGCAAGTCACCGAACTGCCCATTGCAGTTAAGTTTCACTAATGATAACACCCGCTGATTTTGCATCAGAAACATATGGAGAATGAGAGATCGGCAACTCCATGACAAGAGGTAGTACTTTCTACCTGACAGTGGAGTTGTGTTCTCAGTCGCTAACTGGGGTTCAGTGTAATATACCATTCTCACCAAGCTGACCGATCATCAAATGATTCAGCCGGTCTCTGGGTTTTCTTTGTCTGCGCATGTTTGTGAAAATTTACTTTACTGACCCTCCGTATACCTAATTTTTTTATAAATCGACCTGACCTTAATTACTGTATTATCTTTGCTTTTATTGTTGAGTTCGTTGTGGGATTTAGACTCAGCTACGGAGACGGCCCAATTCAGATACACTTCGATTAATTTCATTATACACTACTGACTACGTGGGTAGTAATAAACATATTAAAGCATATAGTGGAACCCGACATTGAGAGTGTTTAACAGCAAGTAGAAAAGTATCTGTACAACACTCTCGAATTGTGAGAAACAATGAACACCTAATTGTGGATTGTCAGCGGCAATTTTTGTTTGGTTCCTCGTCTATCCTTTTCGGTTAGGAGTTCGTATTGGTGTCATTACATCCGGGTACAGGTTATATTCTCTTGCATTGTATAAGCAGAGGCTCACAAAAGCACAGTTTTCCCGGATAATGGTCGCTACTCCTTCTGAAACATTGCACATATTCGGCCTCTGTTACTGCATCTGATAGTGTATGCCATAAGTTTGCGATGCTTCGTTTTATACAAAGTGGGTTTGATACCCTGTTCATGCATAGGACACCGAGTTTGTAACGAGGTCCTCGTGTGTTACTTGGTTCCTGACGGTGGAATTTTGGCCGCAGTATGGGAAGTGGTTCAGATGCAATATTCGATGGGTCACGCTAAACTCATCTAGTCCTCGGCCGTAGGATAGTGTGTAAAGCTCTAGTCTTGCAAAACATTTTTCCTACGGAAGCTTACGTAGACTGGGAATTAGTCTAGTTACGATGTGGTATGTGTTCTCCGGCCTTTCCATTTTTCACTCGGTTTTCGGGTAGTAAACTGAGGCGTCGTATTCAAGAACTGGCCTGATAAGCGAGGTGAATAGGCTAGGGACGGTTTTTTCAAAACATGTGGAGAAACTGCGTCGTATTGCTCAGAGTATACGAAGTCCCGCACAGTACAATTTCTCTGTATTTTCTAGTGATCTCACATCATGACGCGCGAGCATTCCTAAGTCTCTGAGAGATGTGTTGAGGTGGAACAACTGGTCGTCCAAGTTGTATGATCCAGTGGCTGCAGGTCCGGTGATACTGATGAATTTCGACTTGATCGCGTTAAGAGGGATGAATTTCAGTGGACCATGTTGACAGCCGATCTAACTCTTGCTGGAAGCGAGCGCAATCGCCCTGATTCCACTGATCCTGCAGATTCTCGAATCACTTACCAACATTGCACGTGGTGAATGGAGTTTCTGCGGGAGATAGTTGATATAAATAAGAAATAAGACAGGGCCAAGTACAGTTGGCTGAGGCACGCCGCTGGTTGATGGGAATCCAACTATCAGGTGGTCATTAAATCTGCTCTCCGAATCCGTCCCAACAAACACATATAACCACTGAAGTAGCGGACCACCGATCCCACAGGTCCTCAGTTTACATACCAGTACCTCCTGGTTCACTCTATCGAACGCTCTACTAAAATCCTTGTACACCACGTCAACCTCCTTCCCTTTGTTAGTGATGCAGGATCGCCATGTTAAGCTGACGTCAATACGTACATCCATTCGAAGAACGACAGAAGTCGTCTGTCAACAACCTTCTTGGAAACTTTGGACAATATCGAAGTCAAACTGATCGGTCTATAGTTCTATACTTTACTAGGATCAACGCCCATGAGAAGCGGTCTCACTATCGAGCATTTCCAGTAGTTGGGGACAGATCCTTCAGATAGGGATTTCTTGAATAGCTTTGTCACGACTGGTGTAATTGCGGTGGACTAAAGACAGACGCTACTGCGTCAGTAATCATTAGCGTGGCACAAGGATTTGAAACAGTAACCGGCCAACAGCAGGCCCTAATTACTCCCCTAAAGGAAAAGAACATATTGGAGTCGCAGATGTATGCGCACGAGGAGTGGACGTTTATGCTGTGCCCACCACACAACTACTAGGCCCAGGAAGAAACCCGCGCCATGCAATCTACAACCGGGATGACGTAGGTGAGTGGATGTCTCGTTTGTTGGAACGGATGCACAATAAACAAGTCTGCTTGCACCCCGCCTTCTTATATTGGTGGCTTGACCAACTAATTTGCAGCGTGAAGGTCCCTGGCCGTAGCCGTTTGAAGCACTGGTGATGAGGACCTCCTTGGAGGATTTCGACGAGGTGGCAAAGGCGGTTTGGAGTCAAGACCAACCAGTTGAAGCTGGTAGCCCTTCGGTGCCTCCACAAGGTCAGAGCGAAGGTGGTCCTGAAGGCGGTGCGAAGGAAGTCTGTCAAGTTGGAGCAGGCAGTCGCGAAGGATACGCTGGTGTCAGGATTGGACAGCCCGGCCGACCGCTGGGTGACCATGCGGCGCTGCAAGGCTGCGCGGCTTGGAGTGGGGGCGGATCCTCTCGTATTTGTAGTCCACATCAGGAGGTTGTTGGACTTTGCTTTGCTGGAACTGAACATACCCTCAAAACAGTAACTACTGGTGCATTAATTCATGACCGGTCTCACACAGTCAATCGCAGATTGCGTCTGGATTGCGAACGCTGCTCGGTGTGTGCGGCTGGAGGAGTTGGCGCAGAGTTCTCGAGGACAGTGCGATGCGCCGCTCGCTGTGCTGAAGGAGGAACAACATGGAGGCGTGGATCGGTTGGACAAATTGGAACGAGTGATGGAACAACTCGTGCAAGATGTCAATGGGCTACATACTCAGCGCACGGAAGAGTGAGTAATGTGCTGTTGCTCCCTTTGCGGGAAACCAGGATATTGAACACGACAATGTCCGGTTTGGCGCGCTGCTGCCCGTGGACCAGATACATGCGCTCAAAGTCGTTGTTGTTTTCGGATCGAGGAATGCGTGCTCGAGGCGCCAAGTATGGGGACGATCGAAGCAGTGGTGGAAGTAGACGGAACAATGGAACAGTGTCTGATTGCTAGGGCTGACCCAGTGTCCCTGATCAACCATCGGCAAGGGGAAAAGCTTCAGTCGTGTTCCATAGTCGTGGGAGCTGTTGGCGGCTACTCAGTAGGCATTGACGGTATAGCCGAATACCTCGTAGAATTCGAGGGACGGAAAACAACGCACGTCTTCATCGTGTCACCAGATGCAAAACAAACCATATTGGGAGCAGATTTCCTGGAGTTCAACAAGGCTATTGTGGATTTAAAACAAGGGGTTATTGACCTAATACTGGTCGCTGCCACTCATTGGCCGGGGAGATATCTTCGCAACTGATTGTTGCCGCATTACATTTGAGCCCGACTTTGCAATCACTTATCACAAAGCATCATCCCTAGTTTACGGATGACGGCAGCCTGTATGGATTTTGTGACTGCATCGAACACACCATCCCGTTAACCTTCCAGACGTATCGGCCCCATGGACCCCGAAGTATACCAATTCATCTGGAGGCTGAAGTGAAGAAGCAAGTAAGGAGATGTTAGAAGCAGATGTGACTGAGGAGGGACAGCCCATACAATTCGCCAGCTGTCTTGGTGAAGAAGGTGAATGGGAAGTGCGGTTTCTGTGTGAACTTCCGAAGGCTGAATGAAATTTCCTTGAGTCGTTTCATTCCATTGCAATCAGTTGCTGACATTTTTTTAGATTGCAACAGTCGAGGATATTCACGGTTCTGAATATGCGATCTGAATACCGACAACTGGCGATAAAAGGAGAAGACCAATAAAAACGGCATTTGCGGTCGATGAGAAACTAGACCAGTTTAAATGAATGCTTTTTGGATTAGTGGAAGCACCGTTTTCCCTCCGACATTTAATACTTTGCTTATTGAGTGGCTTGGAGAACGTGGCGGTGTACGAGGATGGTATCGTGGTGTAAGGCCAATCAGATGCAGAGCACAGCGGTCAGCTCGAAGCAGTCTTGGAACAGATTCAGCACTCGGGACTCAGTAAAATGGATCAAAGTCCTAGATTGGAAAGACTTGTGTCACCTTATTGGGCCATAAAGTGGGCCAAGGTGTGCTGAAGCCACTGCCTGAGAAAATATTGACAATACAAGGCACACCAATTCCTATCTCAAAACGCACTCTCAGAGTGTTCCTGGGTCGTATTGAATAGTACAGCAAATTCCCCAAAGGTTTCAACAAGATGACATTCGATATGGATTTAAGTATTAGTGGGCGAAGTCCGTCTGTTCGGGTGGCTTTGAACCATCGAGGCATCTGCATCACATTGTAAGCTGTCAAGAAAGACTGGCGCCATCTGTGTCGGTATTAGAACAGCGTCAGTTTACTGAAAGATACGGTGCGGAAACAAAGGCGTCGCAGTGCTGCGCGCTTGAAATGAGCGACTGTCCGTCCAAGCTCTCGAAGACCAGTAGATCACCCGCAGGTTTCAACTGGCGCTTTAAGTAGACGAATATTCTCTTGGAGGTAGTCGCGCCGGAGGCTGGTAGCTCCTGTTCGTACTGTCGGCGTTTCTTGAGCTTTGCGTGGTTACACATGCAAGGCCGTTTCCTGTATCTCGCGTAATCTTTACCAAAACCCGAGATAATGTATCTATTCCAAAGTTTGCGACGCAGTCGCGCTAACCATTACGGTTCGACAGGTCCGAGTCTTGAATACTTCAGGTAAAGAAACCGAGTACACAGCGAGTTAAGCTTCCCTTCCATTAATGACCAGCAGACCTCAAGGGACACATCCTGTGGTAGTGTCCAATCAGTATAACTTGCGGTTTGGACGAACCCGTTGAAGTCCATCTTCCAATAGTTGAATGTCGGCTTCCGTTGGTTGTAATACGGTAACGGCAGTTCTATGTTTGCCACAATGGAACAGTGGTCAATATTCGCTAGAGGTTCGAGCACTCGTAAATATTAGGTTCAAACAAGATTCCGAGTGCGGAACTATACGCTCCGGTTGGACGATAAGTCGCTTTGCCCCGATTTCAATAGTCATTTTGGTGAATTGAGTCTCATAGTTGTCATGACCGGGAAGCAGCCGGACATCTGGACAGAACGTTCAATGGAAATTTAGGTCCTCCATTAGTAGAAAATGAGGGCGGCTTCTGTGCTTCTGTACATGTGGTAGATAATCGCAACAACGGTTTAAAGGGCTACCGTAGATAACACGCACTATTGGTTATGCGACTCTGAGGCGAATCGAGCGTCACAGTTGCTCGGATAGGTTATCCTCGTTCCGATAGATGCTGATAAGTTTGCCAAATGGTGACGATTTGAGACACAACAGAATAGCAACGTGAGGTTGTGCTTTTTGTTCGCATCGGATGAAAGAGCATCCTGAAAAGCCGACTTTCTAGGATATGACATTGGAGTTCAACCAAGTCACTGCAAGTCTTAAGACGCGAGATGGCGAAAGCGGTACAGTTCGTCACCTTTGTTCATTAAGTTACACACTTCGGCGAATGCCATGCAGAGGTCCTGGGAGGTACCGCGGGACTTTCCTGAGGATTGCGCAACCGGTTGACCCGGGTTCGTACACTTTATTTGATGACCCGAAAATTTACAATGTGTAAGTCAGTCTCACCTTCTTGTGTACGGCGTTTGAGATCAAGGACCACGGTCTTCAAACGATCACTGTCTTCGGGGTTCCAAGTCTAGGCACATGTGAACCCTTATGCCTTTCAGTCTTGACAGATGAAACGATATGAGCTGTGGCGTTTAGATTTGCAAATGTGACCAGTTAGTTTGCTGACCAAGTCGGAATACTTGTTTTATCGTCACACTGTCTTTACCCCCATTCAACAGTCTATTGGTGGGCCCTTGGAGGAACTCAGCATCTTGATCATAATGTAGCTGAGAGTTTTCATCTTTTCACTGGTGCTTGGAACACCGTGGGATTATGACCCCTCAGCAAAATCGGTGATGAACCTCTTGGAGCAGGACTAGAGGTTCTTATCGGTTTGAGTTATTGTTTACCAGCAGGGGTCGCGTGAAGTCAGTTATTTGGCTTTTGAGTGGTCCAGGGATGCTCGGTTTTCATAGGTTCACAGATAAGCTCTGCAATATTCACGAACCGATTAGTGAGGCGGCATTTGGGAGGTTCCGAATCGCAGTCTTCAATCCGTGGGTGACATTGAACCTGAGACGCGGCCGGGTTGTAGACGTTGGTCGTAGTGCACATCGCGGTACGGGAGTGGAAGGCTAGTTAACAGGGGCTGCTTTCACGAGGGCGTTTGACATCACAAAGTCAACGGTGTGTTCCCACCTATAAGGTGGGTTTTCCTACGATCGATCGCAGTGGATGTGAACGTTGATGCCTTGAACCGTGACACTTATTCTAGATAACCTGCAAAAATCGATGTTGAATGTCGGGATTTTGGAAAAACATCAACGGATAAGCCAATGCACGCAATATGGAATCCTCCAACTCATTAGTAATATACAATGTAGCCACCCCTAGTTTCAAATGCTATGAACATAGCGTCTAGTGAGAGGAAGTTATGACCTCCAGAGGTTAACCACTGTCATCCGCTAAGTTAGTGACCGGTTTGGCAGTGGAAAATAGGTCGTGCTATGTCCCAGTTAGCTTGCAAATTATGTAGCCAAGCCGACTTCCCCATGGCACAATGGCTTAAGCTGCTGACTAGTTGGCATCTGCCTCTAGCGGTCATGGGTTCGATCCCCAGTAGGGGACCGAGGGAATGCCACCACTGAGGAGCCATAATAGGGCGAATTGCGTCTGGTGCTTTCCGGGATAGGTTGTGCTATGTAGCTTGTGAGCACCTGGGATGAAAACATTAAAATACGAAACAAATCATCGCAGCTGAAGCACCGAAGTGCATGAGCCTTACGTCCAATAAGTTTCGAACACGAAGCACAGGTAGCTTGAGACGACGTCACAAGGTAGAACAAATGCAGGAGGCAGTGGGGCCAGGCAATGAGATGTTCGAAAGTTGTAAGGGAATATCCCCTAATCTTGCACAGATTGAACAACACACCAAAAGCAATATGTTTATGCGCATTTCAAACGGGAACACAAGTACAACACAGTAATATCGAAGCAAAAGTAGAATGCAACACATGGTAACTCAAAAATCCGCGGCTTTCGTGCATACAGCAGGCATGCGTGGATACAGATAGAAAAGCGCATCGTTTTCGTGGTTCATACCTTTAGGTTTAATCATTGCGATATAATGTTTTATATAAACTAAGCAATCTATATTCGAAAAGCAACCGATCGCACGTGATTCTGTATTGCCTTTCAAGCATGCTTGGCTCAGGGAAAGCAACTAAAGGCAAAGCTGTGCTTTAAACATTACACTATGCTGATAGCAGCACAAATATTGCTTGATGCGACGATATCTCTAGTGACGGATGACAAAATTATAAGCTGCTTGCGAAAGCATTCGCTTTTCTCCTTTTGGAATGTTGTGTACTGTGACCTAACCCTCTATTATCTTACTGTTGTGTTGGTCAGTGTGACTGGCGATTCAATGAATTGGACATATGATGCAATTGTTATTCGAAAGGTTATGATCAGTGTGTCTCTCTACGTAGGGAGACTAGCCTAGCACTTTGTGAACTGCTTGACAAAAAGCCAGTGTAGCCATCAAGCGCGATGCTCAAGACAAACAAATTGTTCCAGTAGTCCACACTACCGAACACTAAACTAATATGCAATCCGAACCACCTGTGTACACAGAAAGATCGAAAACAGTGGTAAACTTAACTGAAATTGGCTCTAAACTGGTAGTAGCGCTAACACTAGTTTACACAACTAAAATGATGTATTTAGTAAGTGCAAGTGGAGGAGCCACCGGTGATGTAGTTAATTAATAGCAACCTAAAGATCGCGTGTTTAGAGTTGCTTAGATAATTTACTATTTTGTTGTTTGTCTTGATGGCCCTCCGTGAATCAAAAAGAAAATCTGCGCCTGGAGTAACAAAGCAAATGATCAAAGAGGACAGGATCACTTTATACTTTATGTCATTTTGTGTCATTTCGAAACTGGCACATGTCATCCATTTGTTTCTCTCGCGGCATTCACTTGAATGATGTTATGCTCATTCCCAACCAACTATTCACTCATTTGTGGTCTATTTGGGGATATCGAAATGCGCAACTAAGACGTTAGTCTATGGCCATTGCGGCTCCATAGACAGCCACCAACACACTACCTGGCACATAATTTTTCAGAAACTCAAGTATCACCGATGACAGTAGCATACACTGATAAAAATGCAGTGATTTACTTTATGTACGCCAGTGGATTTGAAACCCAGTCCTAATGTACATGCGCATAGGACTTCGGCAACACGGAACAGCAGAAAACGACAAGAGCAAGAAAGAGTATCCGACAGAGGCACCGGAATCAGTCAGCATAACGCAGGCCCTACCGGACGAGTGGAAAAGGGACCGCGGGCGACGACGGGAAGCAAGTCTGCTCCCGTAAGATCTCAAGCGACATTGGAGGAGAGGCCAAGAATTCAGACAAAGACGCCGATTGTTATGCCCCAAGGAATAACTCCAAGCCGAGTGACGCCTGGGAGATCAAGCAAGTCGAGCGCCTTCGAACAAATCCAGGCTGGTCGGAAAGCGACGTACGGGAGCGGAGATACGAAGCAAAACAGGCGAAGCTGAGTTGCCGAATTGTCGCCAATTGGCGGGCGAAGGTGCCCGTCGACCACCTCGCATTGCTGGTGCGTTGTGGTGTAGAAATGTGACTATATGTATGTGGGAGTGAGCGCGTGTGAGTCGGATCGTGACGTGCAATACAGATCGTGCTTCATTGCCCCGTCGTTCTTGCTTCACCAAGACACTACTGAAGTAGCACTAGTAGCACTGGTTCACCGGTTAGGTGTTATTGTGATCGAGTAATGCATTAGTACGAAGCTCGGTACGCATGTCAATACCTCATTCTGAAGTTCGCATCAATAGCCTATGCGTGGAAATTCTACCACTGGCTAGGGTCATAAACCGTTAGCTTGCTGCTCTCGGCGCATTAGCTCGTTATATACGGGAAAATGTTGATTCTATAAATTGTAGACCCTCAACTTAAGTGGTAAGCGTGTTGGATGGATACATTTGGGTGTTGCTCCTTCCAACACTGGCACATCAGGACCGCGGTTGCGTCTTGGTTTAGCTTCGAGTTTCTTTCGGCTGTACCAAGTGTTGCTCGCGGGTCTCAGTAGCATAGTGTTCAGGGCGTCATCCATGAACTACTTAGCTCTGAGTTCCACCCCAGCTCAGGCTATCACTACCTGACGAGTCTAAAACAAGATGAAACCGCGGTCGTGGTGTGCCAGTGTTGGGAGGAGCAACATCCAAATATATCCATTCAGGATACGGTACTCGAGATCGGAGTGACCGAAGTTTACCTCATAGTGAGCCGAGGTCTAAATAGAGGTTGAGAGTCTCAACCCAACCACACAGCGTGCCCCCTAAATTCAGCTTTGAATCGTGTTGGATCTTCCGGAGTTTACGCTAATGTACATTTCTGTGAAAAAATTGTAGAAGCTTTAGTTAAGCTTAGAAGAGTTCCGGTTGTATTGGAGATTGGGTTCACTAAGCAAATCGACAATGCGTGGTTTACAGGCAATAAAGTCTTGTTCCATTGCTGTTTGTTTGTGTTTAGAGATCTCTTAGTTCACCAACTTCACATCAGTGCAGTACAAGCGCATCTTGCTAAAAACTGCAATATGCTGGGTCAGATGAATACGCTGGGCTGATGTTCTGCCTGACAAGCTAGAGTTAATTACAACAACACTCATGACGAATAGTTATCCGAGCAGATTTGTAAAAGAACACATCCAAGATTGAGGCGCAAAGGAGTTGATGCCTCCGGTAGCCAAGTAAGATATATTTATATATACAGTTGCAGTTCAACGGTGACTATAACGTATTTAAACCACTAAATGTTTAATCGTTTCCACACAGCCAAGTTACAATTCTGCCAAAGTCGTGGTCCTTAACCGACTGCTTAGCACGCCGGTGCCTCTAAAGAAGGAAATCCAACTAACTGGGTCCAACTCCTATTGTATATGCCAATTCATAGGTAACTATGGAGCCAGACACATAGGCAAAACCGATAGGTCTTCCATTTCCCGAATGAGAGAACACGTGTCAAGGTGGTTCCAAAGCAACATCGTCCAGCATCGCTGCCCCAATGAAGTTCCGTGCTCGCGCACGCCGCCAACATAACTGATAAACATCTATTGGTCTCGCGTAACCGAAAGAGCTCGGAATAACGTCCACAATCGTCTTACACCATCCTATTCCCCGCTTCATCAGTTTCGCCGAGGTCATGGACATAAGGATGGAAGTTCTGTCATCCACTTTACACTTACGCTTCTTTGGACACACTACTTGTTAACTAAATAGATGCACATCAGTTATCGTTAAGGATACTGGGGAAACAAGATAACATGTATGTATCTACCGGCTTTCGGCTTCTTAGTTCACTCTTCAGATTTTTTACCATCACGTCTTTCTACAGGTGCTATTCAGGTTAGGAAATATCAGTTTTCATGCCAAATTTTAATCCCAATCGAAGAGAGCTGGAGTCTAGAACTCCAAGCAAAGCAACGTGTTAACCAAGACACCCCAAAACGATGTCCAGACCGAGTCCCAGACGCTGACTGTATTCATTCATTGATTCCTGTTAATCGGTTCACACCGTGCTCCTGTGATTGTTTCACAAAGGTCTAAACAGACTTCTAACCCAATCAGGATCGAATTACGAGTTGCAGAAAGTGACTCTGGCCTGTAACCCTTCAATGCTATTCAATACCGCGTTACTATTCGGAAACATACCATCATTACCGTACTAAAGATAGGACAGAAAGACGCTGGAATTGTGTTCAATGTGATTAAGATCACTTCAGTACTTGGAAATCTCATAAAGTATGGCCTAAACATAGAGACTGTAACACTGTTGTATTTGACTCTTAATTGGCCATCCTTAAATAATCCACCTGAATATCTTGGTCCTTGGTCATAAATTTCTAACTTTTGTTGGGAAGATCATTGGAATTATTGCTATTACTCTATTGGTTTTGTCGGTCGATACGTAGGGATCCCACTAATCGCGGTACCAGATTTACGCTGAAAAAGTAGCGCAAACAGAATTTGTTCCAAGACTTCGTTCTCTCCTTCCAATTAGAATTTGCTACCATTCAAGAAACAACGAACAATGATTTATTAGGGGTCCAAAAACGTATGTTTGGCAAATTCCGTTGGATGGGTGGAGTGAATATAAAAACTAATATAAAATAGTTAAATGATAAGTGACTCTTCTTCTTAAGTGTCTACCTATTTAACTGCATTGCTGCATAACGATCGTTTGCAATGAGAATGAAGTGCACACAGACAAAATAGTACGGAGAGCAGTTATAGTTTACTTACTCCGTGAAAGAAAACAGCACGGAAATGACAAAGCTTACTCTGGGACAGCTTGAGTTGAGCAATGTGATACGTTAATGCATTTTAGGTATTGCCAAGCTACTCACAAGGACACTTATACATGTATCCTCAATGCCACGTTGTGGAGTGGGTTGCCAGTCACTTATTTTGTTTTGCGTTTATCTCATTCTCAGTGTGAAGCGGACTATATCAAGTAGTGCGAGTAAGAAACTGTGTCATCAAGCCGTTCTTTAAAAAGCCTTATTGTGGGGGCAAGGATGAAGTGAGCTGGAAGGATTTTCCAGGTTCGGAACGACCGGAGGGAGAAAACATTTGGTCGACAATCTACTCGACTGTAGTGCATAGCTAGTTTGAGTTGATGGTCTCTGAGATTGGTATTTTAACTCAGCAGTAATAGGTACGATATGGGTGAATTTGGTTCGTCGGTATTAACTAAAACATGACGAGATCTCGCTTACATCGATATTTCTCATTGTACAATCTCTTGGCATGCAACCTGCAATGGTAGAGGAGATGGAACAATCCTCTAACGCGTTTGGTCTCATTAGGTGGGGGAGCTACAAATGGGTCGACGTCGCTCTTGCGGCAAGGACGCCAGGCCTCGATCACGCATTTCACTTGGGGCCTTACACAGGCGTTCAGAAAGGGCATGGAGATGTATTGCTCGAAATATCCAGAAGCTCTCCGTAAGAGTCCAAGATGTTGACTGGTACTTTCTGACGCCTTCTTAGCACGTCCCAAGCAGCCTAGGTCATACTGCACGATCACCCCGAGGGTGCATTCCTGGGAAGCAGTTTGCCAAAGCTAGGCCGCAAGTTGATATTCGCAGCTAAACTGATGGCGGATGCTTCTGACTTTGTAATTCGTCATGCTGAACTGGGGCCGGTTTCCGGATGAACAATTATAGATCCTGTCGAGATCGCTCTGCAGTACCGTGTGAGCATCCACTGTCTGGATGTTATGTCAGAGCTTGACGTCATTTGCAAATAGTAAGAAATCCGACTGCAGTAAACTAGCAAGATCGTTAATGAATACTAGGAGTCGACCTGGCCCCGTACGGATCCTTGGGGCATAACACACTGGGTGTGAATTGGGTCAGAAATGGAGCTGCGGACTCTCATATTCAGCTAACGTTGAATGAGTAAGTTGCTTATATAGCCCAGCAAAGGGGCACCGATTCCATAACCTGGAAGCTTGTAAAGGAGAATGTGTTGTGTAGATGATCGAAAGCTTTGGAGAAATCTAAATAGATGCAATTGACGCTTTCGCTGGCATCGACTGATTCTGTGCAGTTTACCCGGGTAAGAAACAAGTTTGTAGTGCAAGACCGACTTCAGCGGAATCCGTGTTGCTGTGATGTTTTTGCTCACATGGTGTCGCATGAGCGCCTCTGCGATTATACCTTCAATTACCTTGGATAGCACTGGAAGGAGAGTGATTGGGTGGTAGCTCAAGGGCTCTGCACGATTACCACTTTGTACATAGGCGTGACTATTAGGTGTTTCCACATTGTGGGAACATGTGTATCGTCAAGTCATCGTAAAAGTAACCAAGCTAGTGGTTCGACAATGTTCATACCGGGTGTCTTCATCGTCTTCCGTCTGATGTCGCTCACGCCAGGACAGCTGTGCACTCGTAGGGACAATAGCCTTTTCATCACATTAGGTGCAGTGAACGGCATTTGGTTTAACCTTGGTGGTTGTGGAGGCTGTGTCAAAAGCGGGTGAGATGAAGCTTCACTCTGGAAAATGTGGTTGTAAGGTTGGCGAGGCGCGTTGGCTGACTCTCGTGTTCTTTGCGCCAGATCATCTGTTGCAACTAAAACCGGAACCCCACGCTGAACTCTGGGGAGCTTTTGACGTGCCGGTGCAGAAAGTTCGGATTTGCACTGAATTTCGGCGCTAAGTTCTTTTGGTGTCGGTCTTTGTCTTCGTGGATCAACTTGATGCTGTGGGTTCGTTGAGTTGTGCAAGTATCCGAATTTTGTTAACCATGATAAACCTTTAAAGCGCTCGGCAGAATCACTTGAGAAGATGCATTTGCTTGCGCAGCTCCTCAGGAAGGGCTTCAGTAGCTTTGCGTGAAAGAACTTGCATTCTGATGTACTTGCTACTACTCCAGTGAACTGTGGGCCAATTTGTCTAGGTGAAATTGGACTGTGGAGGACCAGTCGGCTTCTTTGATGAGGTCGCACAGGAAATTATAATGAGTGCGGACGTAGGTTTCCTTGTTGTTCTCACTGACGTACTCCGCGTAGCAGTTATAACGAAAGCGCAACATCGCATGATCACTGCGGTCAAGTGGTTCATCTATGGTCAAGGTTATGGGCGACAAATGTGTTTAGGGAACAGGCAAACTGCAGCTTCCAAGATCGATTCAACGGACAAAAAAAGACCGAAACTAAGACGTACACGCAGGTAACGATAAAAGGCACAGTCGTTGAACTACGGTGTTGTTTTACAAACAGTGTATGTGACGATTACAACCTACTTCAACTCTTCTTCCAACAAATGTCTAAAACGGTTTCTTTAACAGAAGAGCGGTGAAGCGGTCACAAAGACATAAAGCAAAAAGTGAAGAAACGAAAATGTCGGACGGGTCTTGATAGCATTTTCAACAGCCTAATCAGAAGGCCACATCCACAGGAACAATGTCGGAAATTTTGAGTATTGAGAGCGCAATCCAGCCTTAATTCGCCAGTCATACCAAATCAGACATGCTAGTCCTGGTGCGAGACAGTAGCACCACGTGAGTCAGACACACATTGTGAAGTCAAACGTAAGCATGTGCAGCGACTGAGCACACATCTAGGGTCGACGGGGACACACAGAAAAACGAGCAATAAGGTAGACATCAAACGATGGAAGACCATGACACTGCTTGAATGGAGGCGACAAATAGTTTGGGCTGGAGACCAAAGGGCGCACAGGAATGGGTATCAAGTGTGTGGGAAAGCAGTAGGTTTTCAAGTGTAATTGTGAATTCAACCAAGATAACAGGGGAAATCAGGTAGGTGCTTTGGGTCAGACGCAGAGCGATGGCAACTGAGCGAAAATGTCCTTTTCAACAGTATCGAACCTTAGTTCCTCGTTGGTCAGCACACTGTCCAAAACAGATGGTGCGTCACCTATTCTGAATCGCATGGGAAAGTGGTTGTACTGAGGTACAGCGGCGATTATATCTTGCATGTCTGCTTTACCTTTTTTCGCTGTGAGATCCTGAGACTTCGACTGCGTGATGGTTGAAGTCCCCCACCAGAAAGATGTGACTGTGTGGTCGTATCAAGACTCACTTCATCGCAGAAGATAAGCGGTGAGCCATTTCCAAGCTGGACATTGGAGGGCGGTATACTATTTCTAGTAAACACACATCACCACCTCTTAGGTGCTTAAGACACCAGAGTGAATCGATAACCTGCGTATCTGGATCTGCGATGCTATGAACATGTAAGTCATACTGGCACTACAAGAGCATTCCGCCTCCTCTGCTACGTCGTTCGTTTCGAATGAAAGTGATACTATGTAGAGCAACCTCAGCATCGGTGATCTCCCTGTTCAGCCATATTTCCGTGACCATAACCATGTCACAAGGCATGGAGATCTGACGAATACGATGTTCGATTAGTTTGCAGAGCGAACCGTGTGCATTGGTATACAAGCAGATGAGAGCATCAGATGTTGGAAGCGTGTTAGTTGAGACTGATTCCCGTTGAGTTTTCATACGGACACTGGGGGGTAGGCTGCCAGTCGTTGTTTTGTATGACCGCCGACGTAAACCCTTGGGCCAGTTCTGGTTGTGGTGTAGAGTACTCAATGTCAGCAAGAGGATGACCACACTGTCATACTTCAGCCGCCACCGTGTTTTGACTGTCTCTGTTCTGAGTTGCATGGTGACTGGGTTGTACAGGTGAATTGCCTGTTCAGTGTCATCTTGTCTATTTGTGGCCCTACGTCTATCGCATTTATGCGTATTTCGGATGGCAGCATTTTACGCACGTTTTGCCATATTTCGTTCCCATTTTTTATCGTCAGTTTGGATTGCACTGTTACTTTCATCACCCGGGGACCATACCGGTTGTGGTTAGGTGATAGCGGCAGCCTTGAAGTCCAATTAGCAATAAGGTTTTCACGTATGAAACACTACCCATCCCATCCATGCGCTTTGGCCTCTAGCACGCTGAATGTCTGAAGCTCTGAAACACCTTGGACATGGATCGATGTTACGTCCTTTGTTTACTGAAGTCATCCCGATTGTGTTTGTGTCTCCGACTTTCGGTCCACGAAACATCTGGAGAAATTCGAACACCACTTGGGGTCATACGCAATGGAGTGGCTGACAACAGAACTGACGCTGCAGCATTAACTGACTAAATTTTTACCTGGAGTAAACGCGGTTCATCGTAGTACATGCAGTTTAAGTGACGGACGAGGCGCATCATATTGACTGGTTTATTTTGAACCGAAATTATTTGGCACAGAGGGTCACCCAGTTTCTTGTCGTCTATTAGTGGTCTTTTATGAAGTTCGCCCCGGATTCAGTCACATTCGAGCAGAGAAGATTCAGGAAATTATGAGGTTGCCTCCTGTTCTCGTTTTTGGAGGGACTTGTGCTTCTTTTCTTTGGTTAGACAACTGACGGAGTCTTAAGTCCCGTGGTCGCATTGGTAGTATTAACTGAACCTAGTTTGCCGGCAGGCGAGGTTAAGCTGGGAGAGGCTTCTGACAAGTGGGTAACAACAACGGAAATGTAACTTGACAGTCCATTACTAGTGTTCGACGTGTCACCTTCTCTAATAATGGTGTGGCAAACGCATCTTTGGAATCATCCTCTGGTATCGGGGTTCCTTAATCTGGTTTGTTTCTATTATGATCAGCCTGGCTACAGTGCTTTTTAATTAGAGTCTGCCGTTGAGCATTGAATTTGAGGTACTGAAATTTTTGGTTCCTGTGGGACAGCTTTCACAGCGGCTGCTTGCTTTACCATCTTCGACAGTCTTTTGCACTTCTGTGCCAACACAGCTAATATCTGATGAATGGGATAGCCTTACACTTAGTGCGGAACCAGAGGGAATCAATCGCATCATTAAGTTGCTTTACATCGCTCAGACCAAGGTCAGCACATCTAAGATGAAACTTTGTACTATCGTTTGTGCATTCTATACTGAAGCGCAAAGTGTAACACAACGTTCTGTGCCACAATAAATCTTCACTTCAGTAGCTTTGTGCCTAGCATGCGGCGTGTGCCATTGCGATTGCATGCATAGGAAAGCCAAATTCTTTAGATGGCATTTCGTTTTACCTCACAGAGGAAGACTATCTGTAAGTTCAGTTGTCTTCGGCATTGGTTGCATCAAACTTTGTGAGGATTTAAGCCGGGCAGAGTTTTCGTACCATCAGTATCTTTATACTAGCGCTAGTACTGTTGCAACTACACTGCAGATATTTGCAAACCGTAGGAAAGCTCTGGAGTGTGAGAAACGAGGCAGTACTGATAACCGAGCTCTGGTCTAAATGATTTAATTAAATGAAGTTCCCGCAGCTGTCCGGAAATTCAAGGCTGACCGGTCACAAAAGCAGAATATCCAACTACTGAACAGCCTTTGGTGTTTTTATAGGTTAGCCATGTCCAGTTGCATTTATGTTCGTTACTCCAAAACACATTCCAGAGCTGGGTCTTCTACCCACGGTCTTGTAGCTTACCCTATTGTG
>OX104061.1:47700465-47733947 GCA_944474145.2 Dicrocoelium dendriticum
ACGTGGTGCTACTGTCTCGCACCAGGACTAGCATGTCTGATTTGGTATGACTGGCGAATTAAGACCGGATTGCGCTCTCAATACTCAAAATTTCCGACATTGTTCCTGAGGATGTGGCCTTCTGATTAGGCTGTTGAAAATGCTATCAAGACCCGTCCGACATTTTCGTTTCTTCACTTTTTGCTTTATGTCTTTGTGACCGCATCACCGCTCTGCTGTTAAAGAAACCGTTTTAGACATTTGTTGGAAGAAGAGTTGAAGTAGGTTGTAATCGTCACATACACTGTTTGTAAAACAACACCGTAGTTCAACGACTGTGCCTTTTATCGTTACCTGCGTGTACGTCTTAGTTTTCGGTCTTTTGTTGTCCGTTGAATCGATCTGGAAGCTGCAGTTTGCCTGTTCCCTAAACGCATTTGTCGCCATAACCTTTGACCATATATGAACCACTTGACCGCAGTGATCATGCGATGTTGCGCTTTAGTTATAACTGCTACGCGGAGTACGTCAGTGGAGAAAAACAAGGAAACCTACGTCGGCACTCATTATAATTTCCTGTGCGACCTCATCAAAAGAAGCCGACTGGTCCTCCACAGTCCAATTTCACCTAGACAAATTGGCCCACAGTTCACTGGAGTAGTAGCAAGTACATCAGAATGCAAGTTCTTTCACGCAAAGCTACTGAAGCCCTTCCTGAGGAGCTGCGCTAGCAAATGCATCTTCTCAAGTGATTCTGCCGAGCGCTTTAAAGGTTTATCATGGTTAACAAAATTCGGATACTTGTACAACTCAACGAAACCACAGCATCAAGTTGATCCACGAAGACAAAGACCGACACCAAAAGAACTTAGCGCCGAAATTCAGTGCAAATCCGAACTTTCTGCACAGGCACGTCAAAAGCTCCCCAGAGTTCAGCGTGGGGTTCCGGTTTTAGTTGCAACAGATGATTTGGCGCAAAGAACACGAGAGTCAGCCAACGCGCCTCGCCAACCTTACAACCACATTTTCCAGAGTGAAGCTTCATCTCACCCGCTGTTGACAGCATCCACAACCACCAAGGTTAAACCACATGCCGTTCACGGCACCTAATGTGATGAAAAGGCTATTGTCCCTACGAGTGCACAGCTGTCCTGGCGTGAGCGACATCAGACGGAAGACGATGAAGACACCCGGTATGAACATTGTCGAACCACTAGCTTGGTTACTTTTACGATGGCTTGACGATACACATGTTCCCACAATGTGGAAACACCTAATAGTCACGCCCATGTACAAAGTGGTAATCGTGCAGAGCCCTTGAGCTACCACCCAATCACTCTCCTTCCAGTGCTATCCAAGGTAATTGAAGGTATAATCGCAGAGACGCTCATGCGACACCATGTGAGCAAAAACATCACAGCAACACTGATTCCGCTGAAGTCGGTCTTGCAATACAAACTTGTTTCTTACCCGGGTAAACTGCACAGAATCAGTCGATGCCAGAGAAAGCGTCAATTGCATCTATTTAGATTACTCCAAAGCTTTCGATCATCTACACAACACATTTTCCTTTACAAGCTTCCAGGTTATGGAATCGGTGCCCCTTTGCTGGGCTGGATAAGCAACTTACTCATTCAACGTTAGCTGAATACGAGAGTCCGCAGCTCCATTTCTGACCCAATTCACACCCAGTGTGTTATGCCCCAAGGATCCGTACGGGGCCAGGTCGACTCCTAGTATTCATTAACGATCTTGCTAGTTTACTGCAGTCGGATTTCTTACTATTTGCAAATGACGTCAAGCTCTGACATAACATCCAGACAGTGGATGCTCACACGGTACTGCAGAGCGATCTCGACAGGGTCTATAATTGTTCATCCGGAAACCGGCCCCAGTTCAGCATGACGAATTACAAAGTCATAAGCATACGCCATCAGTTTAGCTGCGAATATCAACTTGCGGCCTAGCTTTGGCAAACTGCTTCCCAGGAATGCACCCTCGGGGTGATCGTGCAGTATGACCTAGGCTGCTTGGGACGTGCTAAGAAGGCGTCAGAAAGTACCAGTCAACATCTTGGACTCTTACGGAGAGCTTCTGGATATTTCGAGCAATACATCTCCATGCCCTTTCTGAACGCCTGTGTAAGGCCCCAAGTGAAATGCGTGATCGAGGCCTGGCGTCCTTGCCGCAAGAGCGACGTCGACCCATTTGTAGCTCCCCCACCTAATGAGACCAAACGCGTTAGAGGATTGTTCCATCTCCTCTACCATTGCAGGTTGCATGCTAAGAAATTGTACACTGAGAAATATCGATGTAAGCGAGATCTCGTCATGTTTTAGTTAATACTGACGAACCAAATTCACCCATATCGTACCTATTGCTGCTGAGTTAAAATACCAATCTCAAAGACCATCTCAACCATCAACTAGCTATGCACTACAGTCGAGTAGATTGTCGACCAAATGTTTTCTCCCTCCGGTCGTTCCGAACCTGGAAAATCCTTCCAGCTCACTTCATCCTTGCCCCCCCAATAAGGCTTTTTAAAGAACGGCTTGATGACACAGTTTCTTACTCGCACTACTTGATATAGTCCGCCTCACACTGAGAATGAGATAAAGACAAAACAAAATAAGTGACTGGCAACCCACTCCACAATGTGACATTGAGGATATATGTATAAGTGTCCTTGTGAGTAGCTTGGCTATACCTAAAATGCATTAACGTATCACATTGCCCAACTCAAGCTGTCCCAGAGTAAGCTTTGTCATTTCCGTGCTGTTTTCTTTCACGGAGTAAGTAAACCATAACTGCTCTCCGTACTATTTTGTCTGTGTGCACTTCATTCCCATTGCAAACGATCGTTATGCAGCAGTGCAGTTAAATAGGTAGACACTTAAGAAGAAGAGTCACTTATCATTTAACCATTTTATATTAGTTTTTATATTCACTCCACCCATCCAACGGAATTTGCCAAACATACGTTTTTGGACCCCTAATAAATCATTGTTCGTTGTTTCTTGAATGGTAGCAAATTCTAATTGGAAGGAGAGAACGAAGTCTTGGAACAAATTCTGTTTGCGCTACTTTTTCAGCGTAAATCTGGTACCGCGATTAGTGGGATCCCTACGTATCGACCGACAAAACCAATAGAGTAATAGCAATAATTCTAATGATATTCCCAACAAAAGTTAGAAATTTACAATCAAGGACCAAGATATTCAGGTGGATTGTTCAAGGATGGCCAATTAAGAGTCAAATACAACAGTGTTACAGTCTCTATGTTTAGGCCATACTTTATGAGATGTCCACATACTGAAGGGATCTTAATCACATTGAACACAATTCCAGCGTCTTTCTGTCCTATCTTAAGTACGGTAATGATGGTATGTTTCCGAATGGTAACGCGGCATTGAATAGCATTGAAGGGTTACAGGCCAGAGTCACTTTCTGCAACTCGTAATTCCATCCTGATTGGGTTGGACGCGTTTAGACCTTTGTGAAACAATCACAGGAGCACGGTTTGAATCGAATAACAGGAGTCAATGAATGAATACAGTCAGCGTCTGGGACTCGGTCTGGACATCGTTTTGGGGTGCCTTGGTTAACACGTTGTTTTGCTTGGAGTTCTAGACTCCAGCCCTCTTCGATTGGGATTAAAATTTGGCATGCAAACTTATCTTTGCTAACCTAAATAGCACCTGTGGAAAGACTTGACAGTAAAAGGTCTGAAGAGTACACTAAGAAGCCGAAAGCTGGTAGATGCATGCATTTTATCTTGTTTCCCCAGTATCCTTAACGATAACTGATGTGCATCTATTTACTTAACAAGTAGTGGGTCCAAAGAAGCGTAAGTGTAAAGTGGATGACGGAACTTCCATCCTTATGTCCATGGCCTCGGCGAAACTGATGAGGCGGGGAGTAGGATGACGTAAGACGATTGTGGACGTTGATGCGAGCTTTTTCGGTCACGCGAGACCAATAGATGTTTGTCAGTTATGTTGGCGGCGTGCGCGAGCACGGAACTTCAGTGGGGCAGCGATGCTGGGTGATGTTACGTTGGGACCACCTTGACACGTGTTCTCTCATTCGGGAAATGAAAGGCCTATCGGTTTTGCCTGTGTCTGGCTCCATAGTTACCTATGAATTGGCAGATGCAATAGGAGTTGGAACCAGTTGGTTGGGTTTTCTTCTTTAGAGATACCGGCGTGCTAAGAGGTCGGTTAATGACCACAACTTTAGCAGCACTGTAACTTCGCTGTGTGGTAATGATTAAACATTTAGTGATTTCAAATACATATATATATATAAATATACATTACTTCGCTACCGTGGGCATCAAATCTTTGGACCTCACGCTTGGATGTGTTCTTCTATAAATCTGCGAGGATAACTATTCGCCATGAGTGTTGTTGTAATTAACTCTACCTGGTCAGGCAGAAAATCAGCCCAGCATATTTGTCTGACCTAACTTACTGCAGTTTTTAGCAACGTTCACTTGTACCGCACTGATGTGCGGTTGGTGAAGTGGTGAACTAAGAGATCTCTAAACACAAAGAAACAACAATAGAACAAGACTTTATTGCCTGTAAACTACGCATTGTCGATTTGCTTAGTGTACCCACTCTCCAATACAACCGGAACTCTTCTAAGCTTAAATAGAGCTTCTACAATTTTTTTCACTGAAACGTACATATGCGTAAACTCCGGAAAATCCAACACGATTCAAAGCTGAATCTGGGGAGCATGCTGTATGGTTGGGTTGCGACTCGCAACCTCTATTTAGACCTCGCCTCACTATGAGGTAAACCTAGGTCATTCGAATCTAGACTACCGTATCCTGAATGGAAATATTTTGACGTTGCTCCTCCCAACACTGGCACACCACGACCGCGGTTTCGTCTTGGTTTAGACTCGTCAGGTGGAGATAGCCTGAGCTGGGGTTGAGCTTAGTAGTTCATGGCTGACACCCTGAACACTATGCTACTGAGGTCCGCGAGCAACGCTTGGTACAGCCGAAAGGAATTCAAAGCTAAACCAAGACGAAACCGCAGTCATGGTGTTCCAGTGTTGGGAGGAGCAACACCTAAATATATCCATTCAGGATACGGTAGTCTAGATTCGAATTACCTAGGTTTACCTCAACGTGAGCCGAGGTCTCAATAGAGATTGCGAGTCGCTATCCAACCACACAACGTGATCCCTAAATTCAGCTATGAATTACTTTCCGCTGTACCAAGCGTTGCTCGCGGATCTCGGCAGCATAGTGTTCAGGGTGTCAGCCATGAACTACTCAGCTCCACCTCAGCTCAGGCTATCTCCATCTGACCAGTCTAAACCAAGACGAAACCGCGGTCGTGGGGTGCCAGTGTTGGGAAGAGCAACAGCCAAATATATCCATCCAACACAATTACCACTTAATTTGAGGGTCTACAATTTATAGAATCAACATCTTTTCCATATATAACGAGCTAATGCATAAAGAATAGAAGGCTAACGGTTCATGACCTTAGCCAGTGGTAGAATTTCCAAGCATGGACTATTGATGCGAACTTCAGAATGAGGTATTGATATGCGTACCGAGCTTCGTACTAATGCATTACTCGATCACAAGAACACCTAACCGGTGAGCTAGTGCTACTAGTGCTGCTTCAGCAGTGCCTTAGGACTGGGTTTCAAATCCACTGGCGTACATAAAGTAAGGCACTATATTTTTATCAGAGTATGCTACTGTCATCGCTGATAACTGAGTTTCTGAAAAAATTATATGCCAGGTAGTGTGTTGGTGGCTGGCTATGGAGCCGCAATGACCATAGACTAACGTCTTATTTGCGCATTTCGATATTCCAAAATCGACCACAAATGAGTGAATAGTTGGTTGGGAATGAGGATAACATCATGCAACGGAATGCTGCGAGAGAAACAAATGGATGAGATGTGCCAGATTCGAAATGACACAAAATGACATAAAGTATAAAGTGATCTTGTCCTCTTTGATCATTCGCTTTGTTACTCGAGGCGCAGATTTTGTTTTGATTCACCGAGAGCCATCAAGACAGGCAGCAAAATAGTAAATTATCCAAGCAACTCTAAACACGCAATGTTTAGGTTGCTATTGAGTAACTAGACCACCAGCGGCTCCTCCACTTGCGCTTACTATATACATCATTTTAGTTGTGTAAACTAGTGTTAGCGCAACTACCAGTTTAGAGCCAATTTCAGTTAAGTTTACCACTGTGTTTCAATCATTCCATGTACACAGTTGGTTCGGATTGCATATTAGTGTAGTGTTCGGTCGTTTGAAACATTGGAACAATTTGTTTGTCTTGAGCATCGCGCTTGATGGCTACATTGGCTTTTTGTCAATCAGTTCACAAAGTGGTAACTAGGCTAGTCTCCTGACGTAGAGACTTGCACTGATCATAACCTTTCGAATAACAGTTGCGCCAAATGTGCAAAAGCATTGAATCGCCAGTCACATTGACCTTCAACATAACGGTAAGATAATAGCGGGTCAGGTCACAGTACACAACATTCCAAGAGGAGAAAAGCGAATGGTTTCGCAAGCAGCTTTTAATTTTGTCATCCGTCACTAGAGATATCGTTGCATCAAGCAATATTTGTGCTGCCATCAGCATAGTGTAATGCTTAAAGCACAGTTTTGCCTTTAGTTTCTTTCTCCGAGCCAAGCATACTTGATAGGCAATACAGAACCACTTGTGACCGGTTGCTTTGCGAACATAGATTGCTTAATTTATATAGAACATTATATGGTAATGGTTAAACCTAAAGGTATGAACCGCGAAACCGCGATGTGCTTTGCTATCTGTATCCACGCATACCAGCTGTACGAACGAACGCCGCGGATTTTTTAGTTACCATTTGCTGTTTTCTACTTTTGCTTCGGTATTACTGTGTTGTACTTGTGTTTCCGTTTGAAATGCGCACCAACAAATTTCTTTTGGTGTGTTGTTCAATAAGTGCAAAATTGGTGGATATTCTCTTGCAACTTTCGAACATATCATTACCTGGCCCCACTGCCTCCTGCATTTGTTCTACCTTGTGATGCCGTCTCAAGCTACCTGTGGTTCGTGTTCGAAACTTGTTGGACGTAAGGCTCATGCACTTCGGTGCTTCAGCTGCGATGATTTGTTCCATATTTTAAGGTTTTCATCCCAGCTGCTCACAAGCTACATAGCACAACATAAACCGTAAAGCACCAGACGCGATTCGCCCTATTATGGCTCCTCAGTGGTGGCATTCCCTCGGTCCCCTACTGGGGATCGAACCCATGACCGCTAGAGGCAGATGCCAACTAGTCAGCAGCTTAAGCCATTGAGCCGTGGGGGAAGTCGGCTGGGTTACATAATTTGCAAGCTAACTGGGACATAGCACGACCTATTTTCCACTGCCACGCAGGTTACTAACTTAGCGGATGACAGTGGTTAACCACCAGAGGTCATCACTTCCTCTCACTAGATGCTATGTTCAAAACATTTGAAAGTAGGGGAGGCTACATTGTATGTTACTAATGAGTAGGAGGATTCCATATTGCGTGCATTGGCTTATCCGTTGATGTTTCTTGAAAATCCCGACATTCGACATCGATTTTTGCAGGTTATCTAGGATAAGTATCACGGTTCAAGGCATCAGAGTACACATCCACTGCGACCGACGGTAGGAAAACCCACCTTATGGGCGAGAACACACCGTTGATTTTGTGGCGTCAAACGCCCTGATGAAATCACCCCTGTCAACTAGCCTTCCACTCCAATACCGCGATGTGCAGTACGACCAACGTCTGCAACCCGGCCGCGTCTCAGTTTCAATGTCACCCACGGATTGAAGACTCCGATTCGGAACCTCCCAAATACCGCCTCACTGATCGGTCCGTGAATTTTGCGGAGCTTGTTTGTGAACCTCTGAAAACCGAGCATCCCTGGACCACTCAAAAGTGCAAGGAGCCAAATAACTAAGTTCAGGCGACCACTGCTGGTAAACAACAACTCAAACCGATAAGAACCTCTAGTCCTGCTCCAAGAGGTTCATCACCGATTTTGCTGAGGCGTCATAATCCCATGGTGTTCCACGCACCAGACAAAAGATGAAAACCCTCAGCTACATAATGATCAAGATGTTGAGTTCCTCCAAGGACTCACCAATAGACTGTTGAATGTGGGTGAAGACAGTGTGACGATAAAACAAGCATTCCGACTTAGTCAGCAAACTAACTGGTCACATTTGCAAATCTAAACGCCACAGCTTCATCTGTCAAGACTGAAAGGCATAAAGGTTCACACGTGCCTAGACTTGGAACCTGAAGACAACGATCGTTTGAAGACTGTGGTCCTTGAGCTCAAATGCCGTACACACGAAGGTGAGACTGACTTACCCATTGTAAATTTTCGGGTTAGCAAATAGGGTGTACGAACCCGGGTCAACCGGTTGCGCAATCTTCAGGCAGGTCCCGCGGTACCTCACAGGACCTCTGCGTGGCATTCGCCGAAGTGTGTAACTTAATGAACAAATGTGACGAACTGTACCGCTCCACTGTCTCGGAGTGACAGGCGTCTTACGACTTGCAGTGACTTGGTTGAACTTCGACGTCATACCCTAGAACGTCGCCTTCTCAGGATACCCTTTTTTCCGATGCGAACGAAAGGCACAACCTCACGGTGCTATTCTGTTATGCATCAAATCGTCACCATCTGGGGAGGAGGATAACCTATCCGAGCAACTGTGACGTTCGATTCACCTCAGAGTCGCATAACCAATAGTGAGTGTTATCTACCAAATCCCTTTAAACCGTTGTTGTGATGATCTACCACATGTACAGAAGCACAGGAGCCGCACTCATTTTCTACTGCCGGTGGACCTAAATTTCCATTGACATTCTGTCCAGATGTTCGGCTGCTTCCCGGTCATGACAACGTTGAGGCTCAATCCGCTAAAATGACTATTGAAATCGGGACAAAGCGACATATCGTCCAACCGAAGCTTATAGTTTCGCACTCGGAATCTTGTTTGAAACTAATGATTACGAGTCCTCGAAACTCTAGCGAATATTGACCACTGTTCCATTGTAGCAAACATAGAACTGCAGTTAAAGTATTACAACTAACGGAAGCCGAAATTCAACTATTGGAAGATAGACTTTAACGGGCTCGTCCAAACGGCAAGTCAGATTGATTGGACACTACCACAGGATGCGTCCCTTGAGGTCTGTTGGTCATTAATGAAAGGGAAGCTTAACCCGCTGTGCACTCGGTTCCTTTGCCTGAAGTATTCGAGATTCGGACCTGTCGAACCGCAATGGTTAGTGCGACTGCGTCGCAAACTTTGGAATAGATACATTATCTCGGGTTTTGGTAAGGATTACGCGAGGTACAGGAAACGGCCTTGCATGTGTAACCACGCAAAGCTCAAGAAACGCCGACAGTACGAACAGGAGCTACCAGCCTCCGGCGCGACTACCTCCAAGAGAATATTCGTCTACTTAAAGCGCCAGTTGATTCCTGCGGGTGGCCTACTGGTCTTCGAGAGCTTAGACGGACAGTCGCTCACTTCAAGCGCGAAGCACTGCGACGCCTTGGTTCCCGTACCGTATTTTGCAGTAAACCGACGGCTGTTCTAATACCGGCACAGATGGCGCCAATCTTCTTCGACAGCTTACAATATGATGCAGAAGAAGTGTATCTGCTACTCGTCTGCCTCGATGGTTCAAATCCACAAGACCAGACGGACTTCACCCACTAATACTTAAATCCATATCGAATGTCATCTTGTTGAATTCTTCGAGGAATTTGTTGTACTATTCAACACGACCCAGGAACTCTCTGAGAGTGCGCTTTGTGATAGGAATTGGGGTACCTTGTGTTGTCACTATCTGCTCAGGCAGTGGCTTCAGCACATGTTGTCCCACTTTATGGCCCAATAAGATGACACAAGACTTTCCAATCTGGGACTTCGATCCAATTATACTGAGTCCCAACTGCTGAATCTGTTGCAAGACTGCTTCGAGCTGACCGCGGTGCTCTGCGTCTGATTGGCCTTACACCACGAGATCATCTCCGTACACAGCCACGTTCTCCAAGCCACTCAGTAAGCAAAGTATTAAATGTCGAAGAGGAAAAACGGTGCTACCACTAATCCAAAAAGCATTCGTTTAAACTGGTATAGTTTCTCACCGACGGCAAATGCCGTTTTTATCGGTCTTCTCCTTTTATAGCCAGTTGTCAGTATTCAGATCGCAGATTCAGAACCGTGAATATCCTCGACTGTTGCAATCTAACAAAAATGTCAGCAACTGATGGCAATGGAGCGAAACGACTCAAAGAAATTTCATTCAGCTTTCGGAAGCTCACACAGAAACGGCACTTCCCATTCATCTTCAGCACCAAGACAGCCGGCGAATTGTATAGGCTGTGCCCCTCGTCAGTCACATCTGCGTCTAACATCTCCTTACTTGCTTCTTCACTTCAGCCTCCAGATGGATTCGTATACTTCGGGGTCCATGAGGCCGATAAGTCTGGAAGGTTACCGGGATGGTATGTTCGATGCAGTCACAAAATCCATCCGTAAACTAGGGATGATACTTTGTGATAAGTGATTGCAAAGTCGGGCTCAAATGTAATGCGGCAACAATCAGTTGCGAAGATATCTCCCCTGTCAATGAGTGCCAACGACCCCCACTAAGTAAATAACCCCTCGTTATAAATCGACGATAGCCTTGTTGAACTCCAGGAAACCTGCTACCAATATGATATGTTTCGCATCTAGTGACACGATGAAGACGTGCATTATTTTCCATCCCTCGAATCCCAAGAGATATTCGGCCATACCGTCATGTCTACTGAGTAGCCGCAAGCAGATCCTTACGACTATGGAACACGACTGAAGCTGTTCGCCTCGCCGATGGTTGATCAGGGACACTTCGGCACCTCTAGCAATCAGACTCCGTTCCATTGTTCCGTCTACTTCCACCACTGCTTCGATCGTCCCCATACTTGGCGCCTCGAGCACACATTCCTCGATCCGAAAACAACAACGCGGTTGAGCGCGTGTATCTAGTCCACGGGCAGCAGTGCGCCATACCGGACATTGCCGTTTTCAATGTACTGGTTTCCCGCAAAGGAAGCAACAGCACATTACTCACTCTTCCGTGCACTGAGTATGAAGCCCATTGACAAATGGCATGAGTTATTCTATCACTCTTTCCAATTTGTCCAACCGATCCATACCTTTATGCTGTTGCTCCTTCAGCGCAGTGAGCGGCGCATCGCACAGTTCTCGAGTACTCTGCGCCAACTCCTCCAGCCGCACACACCGAACAGCGTTCGCAATCCAGACGCAATCTGCGATTGGCTGTGGGAGACCGGCCATGAACTAATGCACCAGTGGTTGCTGTTTTGAGGGTTTGTTCAGTTCCAGCAAAGCCAGGTCTAACGACCTCCTGGTGTGGACTGCAAACACGAGGGGATCTGCCCCTACACCAAGTCGCGCCGCCTTGCAGTGCCGCATCGCCACCCTGCGGTCGGACGGACTGTCCAATCCTGATACCAGCGTATCCTTCGCGGCTGCCTGCTCCAACTTGACAGAGTTTCTTCGCACCGCCTTCAGGACCGCCTTCGCTCTGACCTTGTGGAGGCTCCGCAGGGCTACCAGCTTCAACCGGTTGGTCTTGATTCCAAACCGCCTTCGCCACCTCGTCGAAATCCTCCAAGAAAGTCCTTACCTCCAGTGTTTCAATCGGCTACGGCCAGGGATCTTCATGCTGCAAATTAGTTGGTCAAGCCACCAATATAAGAAGGCGGGTTGCAAGCAGACTTGTTTATTGTGCATCCGTTCCAACAAACGAGACATCCATTCACCTACGTCATCCCGGTTGTAGATTGCATGGCGCGGGTTTCTTCCTGGGCCTAGTAGTTGTGTGGTGGGCACAGAATACGCGTTCATTCCTCGTGCGCATACATCTGCGATTCCAGTGTGTTCTTTTCCTTTGGGGGAGTCGTTAGGGCCTGCTGTTGGCCGGTTACTGTTTCAAATCCTTGTGCCACGCTAATGGTTACTGACGCAGTAGCGTCTGTCTTTAGTTCTCCGCAATCTCACCAGTTTTGACAAAGCTGTTCAAGAAATCCCTATCTGAAGGATCTGTCCCCAACTACTGGATTTGCTCGATAGTGGGACCGCTTCCCAAAGGTGTTGATCCGAGTAAAGTAGCGAAGTAGAGGCCGATCAGTGTGACTTCGATATTGTCCAAAGTTTCCGTGAAGGTTGTTGACAGACGACTGCTGTCGTTCTTCGAATGGATGGACGTGTTGACGTCAGCGCAACACGGCGATCCTGCATCTCTAACAAAGCGAAGGAGGTTGACGTGATGTACAACGACTTTAGTAGAGCTTTCGACAGTGAACCAGGAGGTACTGCTACGTAAACTGAGGACCTGTGGGATCGATGGCCCGCTACTTCAGTGATTACACATGTTTGTTGGGACGGATTTGGAGAGCACAGGTTAATGAATACCTGATAGCTTGATTCTCATCAAACAGCTGTGTGCCTCAGTCAACTGCACTTGGCAGTGTCTTACTTCTTATTTATGCCAACTATCTCCAACAGAAACCCCATTCACCCCGTGCAATGTTGGTAAATGATTCGGGAATCTGGAGGATCAGGGGAATTAGAGAGGTTGCGCTCGCTTCCAGCATGAGTTAGATCGGCTGTCAACATGGTCCACTGAAATGCATCCCTCTTAAGGGGAGGGTTTAAGCTGAAAAAGTCAAAAATTGTGTATTTTTCAAAGCTCGATATATATGTCTAGATATAGTCAGATCTTCATGAAATTTTTCAGGGAATATCATTATTTATCATGCAATTAATATATGATAGAGAAATAAAGATAAGCGTGTTTATTATTTTTTTATTCACATTTTAGTAAGGTACTTAAATTAGTGATGCTGAATTGGTTATTGTGGCGTTCTGGGTCCCATCAAATAAGTATTCTAGTATAGAGCTAAAATTTTGTGCAGTTATTTAAAGATGGTTCAGCTTTAGAACAAGCTATACTCGACTCTGTATTTGAATTAGATCTTCCAATACTGATGTTTAGATTTGCATAAAAGTCTGAACTGTTAAAAGTTGACCACAAGTGTAGGACACTTAAAATTAGTTTATTCCATGCAGAAACTAAAGAAGAGCATCTCCTCCAAATTTTATTGACTTTGGACCATTAGTTTTGCAATTACCCTCAGAACGCTGACGCAAGAGTACAAAAACGCAGTTTTGAGGAAAACGGCTTTAAAGTTGAAGTAGATGAAAAAATGAAAGTCATTTAAATTTTTCTGGCATATCGGTAATTTCTACAAATTTTGGTGATGTCCCATGATTTGATTTACGTGGAAGAACCAACCTGGACTACTCATGGGCACCATCGAGGTAGAAATCTTCGATATCTTCACACTCCCTTGAAGCCGCTACTTTCCGTGCTCGTCCTTCAGCTGGCAGAAGTTCGGCAGCTGCTGCATGAATTCTTATTCTGGCTAGTTCATTAAACACAGCCTGGTATACAATCCAGTCGACATCCCCAACTTCTCAAATATAGGCAGTCAACCCCTTTCTCCATCATTGAAAACCACTGCAGCGTCAGCAACTGCAAGAGTAAACCTTTGCCTTCCAACTAAACCAGCCTTTGGACACCTTTACCAAATTAAATTGTGAAAACTTTCATTTGTATTTTGTGTTCCTCCATGGGCACACTTTGACAGTAATGTCTCACTGGTAACAGTTTCAAAAACAGGCCTGATAGCCTTGCACTTATAAGGAAGGAGAGCACTCCTGTCAGTGTCCCCAGCTGGCTGCTTCTTGGAAGGACACTAGTCTCCACAGTTAGCGTGATCACGGTTGCGGTGCTCCCATATGGCCCATATTAATTTTTGCATCCGAGGCACATTATTAGTATTTCTTCTTATTGCAGCCCCATAATGTTCTTGAATGTTTAACATTGCCTTCTTTGTCAGACAACCTCGCCCACCGATTCTTTGCACACTGCTGTCATTGTGTATAAAGGTCTCTTTTTTCAGCTCAGTTAACTTATTGGTCAGGTGTCGCCCCATTCTCTTATGCACGTGCCCACAACACACAAGTTTGGAAATGTTCACATCATTATACACAGGTGGTTCTGCATTTAATACTGATGCATAACATTTGCTGTCACCATCTCCAAGAAAAGAAACACAGTGCAGTCCATGTACTTGCTCACTTCGGCGGAATATTTCTAGTGCTCCAGCTGGCTCCATGCTGCCTGCCGACATACTGTGATTCTTGTCGCAGTCTTGCACATGTGAACACTTCCATGCATGAAGCTCGGTCTCAGTATTATTCCTCTGGCTTTTTGCACAAGCGTCGCAATAGTTTGACAAAACTGAGATGTCGAGAACCTTCGAGTTATAGCCATCCACTGTGAGAACTGTGACCACGCCATTTTCGCTCTGGAACCCTCTTCTCTACCAAGTGCCATCACAAGAGACCGTTATATTTTCTCCTTACAAAGCCGAATCGAACGCAACTAGAATGAAGTTTCTAGGACGTCTACAAGCCGAGATGCAACATTTCAAAATTTACGCATATTTAATGAGCTTGAATACATAGAAAAACAAGTCCCACATACTTCGCAAAATGCTGAAATACCGCATTAAAAAGATGCTAAGAGCAAGATGGTTCGCAGATTTATATTCTAGGTTGACTGCAATTGCAATTTGTATGGTTCTCAAAATTGGTCACAAATTACGATTTTTCAGATTTTCAGCTTAGTCCCACCCCAAAGTCCCAAGTCGAAGTTCATCAGTATCACCAGACATGCAGCCACTCGATCATACAACTTGGACGACCAGTTGTTTCACCCCAATATATTTGTCAGAGACTTAAGAGTGCTCGCGCGTCATAATGTGAGATCACTAGAAAATACAGAGAAATTGTACTGTGCGGGACATCGTATACTCTGGGTACTACGACGCAGTTTCTCCACATGTTAAGAAAAACCGTCCCTAGCCTATTCACCTCGCTTATCAGACCAGTCTTTGAATACGACCCCTCAGTTTACTACCCGAAAACCGAGTGGGAAACAGAAAGGCTGGAGAACACATACCACATCGCAACTAGACTAACTCCCAGTCTACGTAAGCTTCTGTAGGAAAAATGTTTTGCAAGACTACAGCTATACACACTATCCTACGGCCGAGGACTAGATGAGTTTAGCGTGACCCATCGAATATTACATCCGAATCACTTCCCATACTGCGGCCAATATTTCACCTGCAGGAACCATGTAACACACGAGGACCTCGTTACAAACTCGGTGTCCTATGCATGAACAGGGTATCAAATCCACTTTGTATAAAACTAAGAATCGGAAACATATGGTACACACTCTCAGATGCAGTAACAGAGGCCGAATATATGAAATGTTTCAAAAGGAGTAACGAAAATTATTTGGAAAAACTGTGCTTTTTTGAGACTCTGCATATATAATGCAAGAGAATGTAACCTGTACCCGGATGTAATGACACCAATACGAACTCCCAACCGAAAAGGATAGACGATGAACACAATAACAACAGCCGCTGACAATACACAATTAAGTGTTATGATTTCTCATACTTCGAGAGCGTTGTACAGATACTTTTTTGCTTGCTGTTAAACACTCTCAGCGTCGGGTTCCACTAAATACTTTCAAATGTTTATTACTACCCACATAGTCAGTAGTGTATAATGAAATTAATTGACGTGTACCTGAATGGCGCTCATCTCCGTATCTGAGTCTAAATCCCACAACGAACTCAACAATAAAAACGAAGGTAATACACTAATTAAGGTCAGGTCGTTTTATAACAAAAGTAGGTATACGGAGGGTCAGTAAAGTAGATTATCACAAACAGGCCCAGTCAAAGTAAACAGAGACTGGGTGAATCATTTGATGATCGGACAGCTTGGTGAGAAGGGTATATTACATTGAACCCCAGTTAGCGACTGAGAACACAACTCCACTGTCAGGTAGAAAGTAATACTTCTTGTCATGGAGTTGCCGATCTCTCATTCTCCATATGTTTCTGCCGCAAAATCAGCGGGTGATATCCTTGGCGAAACTTAACTGCAGTGGGCAATTCGGTGACTTGCGTCACCCCTAGTCTAGTCATCCTTATTGCCACCTTAAGTATGCGGTCCAGATGGATAAGTGCTTTACTTGGAATCAGAAGAAAGCATAAGCAACAAAGGAGTTGGTGGCGCATCGCCTCTTTTGTTATTCTTGCGAAGCGTCATAAATGTTGAATTATGTTTGATCCATGATGTTTACACAGCTGCTTCTGAAGGGGAGTATAGGTAACCATTTAAAAATATGATTATACCTTAATTACACTCGCTACTAAGAGGTAATACCTTGTGCTTGAAATCAAGCCAATGTGGGTTCACCAGACCAATCATATTACTTCCGGGCGGACCCACAAACAAGGTAGGTAAGAAAATATGGTGACGTACAGGATAGCAAGGAGTATAATTTTCCGTAACCGATTAGTAGGAATTTCGGTAGAAAATTGCAGGCAAACTGATTAGTCACAAAGAGATAATGATAGTTCATTGCAAGACCTCAACAATTTACAAATTGCGAGAGGAAAATGCACAGAGAGCCTTTATAAAAGTGCTTATAATGCTTGGAGCTTTGAACCGAACAATTTGCAAGACAATTTAAGCAGCCTGAATTATCGCATTCTTTTTCGGGCATTGAGCGCCCTTCTCACTGCGCCGTCTTCATGCATCCGCCCTCACGAGCAATAGTCGAAGGTGAGATCAGGCTGTTGATATTGCTCAAGGCCGCAAAGGCAAATAAAATTCCCAAAGGCCACGTCGAATTCGGGGGATCTGCTCTAGTAGATCATTTACAGAAATTGCTAGTGAAACTTTCGGAGCAGGAGACTGTCCTGATAAACTGAAGCCGCTCCGCCATAGTCCCAAGTTTCGAGACAGGCTCACGATCGGAATGCGACAATCATAGAGGGATCAGTCTGATCGCAATTACCTCTGATTTGCTTGCATCTGCATTCTCCACAGAGTGACTGACACTCGTGAAACCAGATTCATGAAGAGCCAGCCGGGTTTCATCGCGGACGGAGCTGCATCAACCACATCTTCACCTTGCGTCAATTGTTGGAGCACCACCATGTTTATTGGCTACCCGCAGTAGTCGTATTTTTTGACATAAAACGTGCCTTCGACTCAGTCGATGGATGTGCCCTTCGGGACTGTCTGATTAGGAAAGGTGTGCCTGATAAATACGTAAACATTAGCAAAGCGTTGTACGTGCATCGTTCGGACAGAATTAGGTTTATGGCAGACTGTGCCCACCCTTCAGTATCACCAGCGGTGTGAGATAAGGTTGCTCTTTGTCACCTTTCCTATTTAACTTTGCAGTTAACGAAGTCATGGAATCAGCATTCGATGGACACGACCTGCTAGGAGTGACTCCACTTCCTGGTGAGCGACTTCTTGACTTGGAGTACCTGGACGATATTGCCCTAATCTGTGACAGCTCCCAAACCTGCCAACCAACACTCGACCGATTAGCACTGGCTGTCTATCGTTTTCGGCTATGCTTGGCTCCATCGAAATGCAGAGTACTTTTCCACGATTGCCAAGAACCTACCCCTGCGCTAAAGCTCTGTGGTGATCTGCTAGAAGTCGTTCAGGAATTCAAGTACCTGGGCAGTTATATTAACTCCCGTGGGATAGAAGATGTGGTAAGGAACCACAGCAAAAGCTCCAGGTGCTTTTGCCAATTTCCGTCACCTGTGGCTCGGACGAGACATTACTCTCGCCCTGAAGGGAAAAGTTAATAATGCAACCGTCCGTTCAAACATTTCGTACCGTTGTGAAACCTGGCCCATCAGGTCGACAGACATAAAGTGGCTCGCCACATTCGATCATTGCTGCCTTCGCAGCTTAGCTCATATCTGGCGGGAGCACCGCGTGAACAATGAACGTGTTCGGCGTCGCGTATTTGATGCAGGAAGAGCGAGTGAACCGCTCAGAACAATTATATCACGCATCAAACTCCGATGGCTGGGCTACGTTTTGCGCACGCCAGTACACCGACTCCCGCTACGTGTACGGTTTTTCGCGCCGGGGGTGCGATTGGAAGAGACCGAGAGGGGGCCAAGCGATGACTTGGTCGAGAGAAATGAAAAGCCTCACTTCAAAGTTGGCGTCGGTTGGTGCATCCCGACTGCCTGGCTGGGATCCTAAGGACGATGAACACATTTGCTTGGACACACCTGCTGATATGGCTAAGAGCAGGCCCCGATGGTGTTTGTGTTGTGAGTATCTTTGTCCATCCTCCTCCTGCTTAGCAACCCCCTCCAAACACGATCTCACTCGTTAGAAATAATATGACATTTTGCAGCACGATAGCCGAATGTCAGCTCTCCGGACCAATGTCCATCCGTTACTGAAGACGCAGCCGGCGTGCCACTGTTATTTCTTCTTCTTCTTCTTGTCTTTTGTATGGCGGCACAATAGCTGAGGTGTTTTCCACCTGCAGCTCAAGTGTACTATGAATAATGAATGATTCGAACTTTAGAACCCTGACGAGCGGTTGAAACCTGCATGGCCTGGGTACCGTGTCCAGCTTCAAATGTGTGAGTCGCGTCAATAACATCACGGCGCTGCCACAATTTTGATTGCAGTCGCACTGACTAGTTCATCAATGGGTAATTTGCATATCGAAGAAATGTTAGGCTGCAGTACTAAACAAATCCGTTTCCAAAATGTCACTGAGTCTTATTCCCATATGATTGTATTTAATATCATATAACAGGGTGATGGGTGAAGAGAACTTGACGGCAGTGGCTTCTACGGCACACTCTTTCTTGATGAGAGGCAGCCTCACCAAAACGTGCTGTTACTCGGTCGTTCTACGTCCAGCTACTTCCAGCGAGTCCATCGTCTGCGGTCTTCCCTCCGAAGTGAGTTCTTTAGACTGCAATTTAACATTTTACACTGGAATTTCAAAACCAAGGTGAACTCTGTTAGATATAATTAACGTGCTTCGGGTACCACATAACCCTGATCCTGATGGTATCTCTTCAACTGTAATCAAGTGTGGGGGTGATCATATACCAGTATTATTAGTGAATGTTCTTCCCTGTCCTTACAGTCGGGCCAGTATCCTGAGGGATGTAAGAAATCAATAGTTATGCCCTGAGATAAACCTGGATTAAAAGGAGATACTCATAGGTATTGCCTCATTAGTCAAAATTCCATCCTATCACGATTGGTGTAAAGAACTTTAAAGAAAAGACAGATTTCTCCTCTTAACGCATAGTCTTCTTTCACCTTCGCAACACAGATTTGTAAAGTATTGCTCGCGCATGACCTGTCAAACTGGTTTCTTAGATAATCTTCTATCTTTCTTCTATCTTGTCAAGCAGAAAAGCTTTGTTTGAGTACCTCACATAAAACTTACTGAATCTGAGTATTTTTGCTATATCAAATCCGCTTCTGTTTTGGTTTACGATCTATCTCACAGAGCGTTCCAGTACAGTCAAAATAAATGGGTTCATCTCTAGGCCCCAGCAAGTTACTTGTGGTGTAGTACAAGGCAATGTTTTAAGTCTTCTCGTTGTACGTAAACGATCTTATACCTGCCATACGTTTCGGAAACATACCTTTTTTGCAGATTACTTCAAATCGTGCATTCGTTTGAATCATCCAACTAAATAAATAAATAAATAAATTTGTATATTTACCGACGGACGGTACACGGCCCCATAAGTGGGAGCGATCATTAGTATAGTGAACACGTTTCATAACATCAAAGAAAAGTTTACTGATAGCATTTCGGATCACGATTACTTTTCGTTGAGTCCTAGATCCGCGCAACTCATATGTAAAATTTACGTCAGGAGTCAGGAGTAGATAATAAGGGAAAGGACTATTAGGCTGCAAAGACACAGGATTGGGTATGGTATGTAATGACATGTAGTGGCAAAGCTAGCTGTAAGCTATTATCAAATGTTTTTTATACCAACTTCTGTCAATGTTTCTAGTGTTTGCTGTGAATCAAATATCTTCAGAACATTTGGTATAGTGAGGAAGGTCTGAAAGAGATTTCGAAAAGTGACATGATTTGTACACATGCGTATCTGTAGGGGTAGTTTGTTCCACAGATAAGTGTATCTCACTAAGAAGAAATTCGACCGAATTTTATGAATGAAAGGTTTGTATGTATCAAGCAGCCGCCATTACGTGTGGGGTGGAGTGCAATCTTCAGTAGTTCAAGTGTGGTGCTGTCTGTGTAAATTCGTTGGTTTATAATGTTGCAGAAGAGAACAAGGTTGTTCTTTAGGCGTCTCAGCCAAAGTGGATCCAGCTGGAGTTTTCGACAGCGATCATAATAATTCAGGTTTGTGCAGCATCCCGTAAGCAGCTTGGTAAATGATCGTTGGACGTTTTCTAGAGCCGTTCTGTCTTTCTTTCTCAATTGGCTGTGAACGATAGTACAATATTCCAGAGTCGGTCGTACAATTGTCTTGAATGATTTAAGTCGTACTTCAGGTAGGGAGAAAGTTCTGGTGATATATCCGCATAGCTGCCTTGCTTTCGCAACCTGATAAAGAACATGTTCGGAGAAATTGAAAGAGTTGGAGTACCTAATTCCTAAGTCCCGAACTGAATCAGATGTTTGGATCACGTTTCCGGCAAGTATAATGGAGCCTTCTGGGATGCGGCATCTGTACCCAAGTAGTTGGGATTTCACTGCGGAGGACTTCATTAATAAATGCTCACTAGCTATATTTAGTGCGGATAGGTCTTCACAGATGTTCCCCAAACACATATGTAGTTGGTCTGGATGAAATGAGTAAACCAGTTTGACATCATCTGCAAACAGAAATGGATGTCCATGTTTGATTGGGTCACATATATTGTTTACATAGATTAAGAAAAGTAGCGGTCCAAGCACACTTCCCTGGAAGACACCGCAGGTTATTGGCTTCAGTGTAAAATGTTGATGACCGATTTTAACGACCTGAGTTCGACCGTTTAAGTATGAGTCGAACAAGTTAAGCAGCGGATTTCCTATTCCATATGACTCTAGAGCAGACAGCAATGGCTGGTGTGGCACGCGGTACGGACGCCTTTTGCATGTCCAACAGAATTAAAATACTTGCCATTCCTCTGTCAATCATAGTCGTGATGTGGTCGAGAAATTGTAGCTGGCATGTAACGCAGGAGCGTTTTGAGAGAAAGCCGAGCTGTGTAGGGTTGATCAGATCCAGTCTTGTAAGATATAGGGTAGCAAATATTAAATGTGATCTGAAAGCCATAGAGAGCTGGGCTGTTAAGTGTCAGATGTACTTCTCCAAATCAAAATGTAATATATTGACTTATGGATACCATATAGAAGCAGGATTAGTTCTATTTCATGGTGACCCCATTCCAGTTTTCACTTCCGTTAGCGATTTAACACTGAGGTACTCCAGCTCACTAACTTTCAGCGAACATGCGAGCCATGTTGTTCCTAAACCAATGTAAGTAATGGAACGTATTAATCAGCGAAAACGCTGCAACAGACAAGGATAATGACATATAACATTAACATAAGCCTTTTGTTAGCATACTGTTGCGTTACGTTCAGCAACCTACGTAAATGTGACTTGTAAGTCATAGGGAATATTCAACGCACCTTCAGCAAACGCGTCTTGGGTTAGTCCACACTAATTCCGTAGAAAGATTGATGTAGTGAATAAAGATTTGAGCTTTATGGCTGTGCAGGTTACGTTTACATCTTTGTTTCCTACACAAACTTTGTGGCATAAAGTGCATAGTGAGCACCACACTATGCAATTTCGGCTGGAAACCAGGTATGGAATATGCGACACAAAACGCATTATTGTAATACCTCCATTCAGGAACACAGCCAGAGAGGACTTGTATCTTGTATGATTCAGCCTGATGTGAATATGCTACCTAGTTGGATTTGATGTACAAACAGCTTAAGCGTATTCAACGACATGAGTAAGGTTTTCTTGAAAACAGATTAAGTGAAAATGATGTCGATTTTGCAAGTAAACAATGATAGTTTGTTTGAGGAAGGACCGCGCCATTTTTGAAACAAAAAGAGCACGAGAGTCATTTGTCGAAGACTATTAGTCTATCTCTGCATTTTGTTTTCATTGTCACTCGAAACTTGCTCTACCTTAACTTCCCACACTCAGCCGCATAAGTATTATTTCTTTTTCATATCTTCAAGGAGCGATCGATAACGGAGATGTTCTTTGCGATCGATTTTCTCAAATCAATGAACTGATCGTGTTCCAGCTATGGTGGCTCTGACTGTTGGTTTTCTGTGATAATACAAAGTGCGTTTTCGTTGCCTTAACTGCTTTCTATTCTTTATAAAACTCAGGCTGCAGTGCAACGATCCTTCCTCTCGAAATCTCTGTACCAACGCCGTTATTTGCCAAAAGTTCTCACCAATCTGTGACTGGTCTATGTGGTAAATATTGCAATTATTTTATATTTGCAATTCCCCGTACTTTAAATTCTTCATTCTTTCATTGTTGGTCAAGACTGGGCTGACTTCTTGAGGTGACGCATTACAGTTTTTAAACGAAGAATTTATACCCGTGCAGCACATACTGCGACTGACTCATTAATGTATAGCAAAAAATTGCCATACTCGAATAACCCGCATGATGGCACGGGCTGAGGCTTTATCGCCCATAATGTTTGCATACAAACAGCCCTAAAACGCTTGTGAAACAAGTGATGACTTACTTGCGAATTTACCACACCGGCATACAGGCAGTTGGAGCATGGAAATGCGGGGGAAACCCACCCGAGGAATACCCTGCGTGGAAGCAGGACCCTTGGGAACGTTTCCATGGATGGCCGTATTTATTTATTGAACTTTTGTTAAATCTGTATTTATGTGAGGTCCATCGCAGCCAGTTTCCAAATCAGATAGTCGTCCACATGCCCGGAAAAGCACTAGACTGCAGTTTCAGCCTGTTGTGCATCGTCAGTAGTGCGCATCCATCGGATCCATCAGGATTCGAACACATGACCACCAGCGGCTTGAACCGCCAGTCAGCAGCTTATGCATGTGTACATCAAATCTGTATTTTTATTGTTCCCAATTTCCTAATCTCACCAAAACTTTCAAACTGCCAATCAACACAAAAATTGATTGGGATCCATTGTATCAAAAGTAAAACATTAACTATTTTATGCGCTCTCAATTAAAAAGTGGGTCAGACCACTCAGGTGGACTGTGACGCACATCGTCGAGGAATATACCATTTAGTCAGTTATTTAACCGCGTGTTCCTTTCTTGGTTTCGTTATTATCTTTCCTAATACCATGGTAACGACAAACAACAAGGTCACGAAGATCAAAGCCACCTATGTGAGTACAATTCTGCTTGGTGCAATTCCCTCATGTATCCTCACATGATTAAGAAATTGATCAGTACTGTGTAACAAAGTACATAAATTAAGTCTAATTGCTTTGCTGGGGGTATTCACTATCACATGCAAACCCTGATCGCTGTCGTCTGTTAACTCGTGATATAGATAGACCGATGGAAAGCAATTTAGAAAATAGTTATTGTAGTTATATAATTGGTCCTGAGTATAAGAGCTTGTGGTCCGTAGTACTCCAACAGGTCACCATACGTTTATGAAATTTAATGCTATTTGTTGTTTGATGAAAGGTTCATAGTACTGCGTGGGCATGAAACTGTCAGGTCGCCCAGGCCCAGACAGGAGAACGATTAGGGTTATCAAACAAAGCTTTTTGTTCAAACACCTGACGGCAAGACATTGGGTTTGATAGTGGGCTACAAGAATGCAGTTTTAAAGAATAAAGCAGCCCTTAATTCTCCCTGCAGGACTCGGTGTCATTTCGGTGTTGCTCCCGAGTGGCCTCGATCATGGCTCACTAGGCCTGCCTGACTCAGGCATTCGCCACCGCATGTGCTACAGCACCATGCGCGCAATGTCGATGGAGTACAATCAATCGGCGACCGTGGCTTCCCCACTTGCCCCTCCTTCTCTGCATGCATGAGGGATTTCCCTTGCACCTCGACAACGGCCTTGGTGATCAGATCGCGCCATGTACGCCCATCAACCGCTTTCGATTCACTTGACCTGCAATCAAGATTAGTATGTGAGAGGCTCACTTTGATCATATGCTGGTTACGAAGCTTCGGTTTCCTCACATTCCGATTCCCAAGAATCAGCTGACCATCTAATGGCTGCTTCGGTATCCGCGTAGAATCCATACGCCATACATGACCGAGCCACCTCAGGTGTCTCAGCAAAAGTATGCAGTCCACGTACACAGTCCACTTCCGCGCAACGTCTCCGTGTCCGCTATTCTGTCGCACCAACCAATGCGCAGAATCCGTCGCAGACACTGTTGTTGGAACCGCTAGCGAGATCGCACATCCCGTCAGTAAGTGGTTCAAGTTTCGTTGACGTATAGAAGAATGGACAGCATCATGGATTTGTACACCGTCAGCTTCGTGCCCTTGATAAGCTGATGGTTGTTCCACACTCGGTACTCTAGCTTCCCAAATGCCGAAGCTGCCTTCGATACGTGGATACGCAGCTCACGGTTTAGCTGCCGGTCAATCGACACCACACTCCGAAGGTACCAGAAGCGGGAGGTGGTTTCCGATACTTCAGCACCAATGCTGATTCGCGGCACCATTGCAGTTTGTACATCCGGTGAAGGCTGAAAGAGACGGACAGTTTTGCTTGTGTTAGTGGTGAGCCCGAATTTGGCCGCTGTCGAAGGCAGAACACGAGTCATTTGCTGCAACGCATCCGCGCTGGGTGCAAACAATGCACAGTCGTCAGCAAACAGCAACATACGGATAATTGTCTCACAGACTAGAGTTCTCGCACAGAAACGACGGATGTTCAGCAACCCACCATCAATACGGGGCTCTACACGAACACCGTAAGCACAAGCGGCATCAAAAGCACAAGGTATCATTGCATGAAGATAGATATTAAACAGGGCAGGAGCTATGACACAGCCTTGCTTCACACCAGAGACAACAGCAAAGTCATCCGAGGTCTTTCCACTCAGCTGCGCCCTCGCTCGCATACCACTGTGCAGACATTCAGTTAAACTTACAAACTTGCGTGGGCAACCAAACTTACCCAACACCAGCCACAATGCCCCGAGGTTCACTGTATCAAATGCCTTGGTGAAATCCACAAAAAGCGAGTACAAAGGCTGGTGTCGTTCTCTGCACTTCTGCTGCAACTGATGAGTCTCAGACACCAAATCTATAGTGCTGGGACCCGAACGGAATCCACACTTCTCTTCCTTCAATTTCAATTCCACATGACTGTCAAGGCGGTTGAGCAGGCTTCATGCAACCATCTTGCCCACACAACTCAGCAAGTTGATGCTACGACAATTCGTCACATTGTTCGCTTCCTTTGCCCTTGTACAGTGGTAGCACATAGACATCCTACAGCTCAGCAGGCACCTCCTCCTCAATCCATACGCATTGCACCAAGGGTGCAGCGTAGTCACCAACGCGAGTCCGCCGTGTTGCAATATTTCAGGCGGGATCCCGTCGGCCCCGACACACTTACCGTTTCGCAGTTGAGCAAGTGCTCTCTGCGCTTCATCCGGTATCCACGTATCCACGTATCCGCCAGACTCATCTTCACATCGTTCTGCTTCAGGCAGTTCAATGTAGGCCAGTCAATCACTAAACAAGTGCTCAAGAAACAGTTAAAGTACGTTCGCCAAATCTGCAGTATGTCTGCAATCTGTGTGCAGGTAGCGCATAAACTACCAGCGATCAGCGTCCTCAGCGGCTCCAATCTCGGTCAATACACCGCCTAAAAGAAGTCAAAAAATTCTTTATATTGCCGACTTTCAGCGAAGTATTTCATCTGCTTCGCTTTCCCCGTCCATCATGCGCTTTTTATGAGACGAAGCTCTCGGGTCAGTCGCCGTCGAAGTTTGCGAAACTGACTATTCTTCCTCAAGTCACTGGGGTTTGCCATATGCGCAGAAAATACTGCATCCTTCTCCTACATCAATGCGCCAATCGTCGCACGGCTCGTACCAAACCATTCAGGCCGCTTACAATTTGCGCGCCCGATGGTCTCCTCGGCAGCAGCTGTCATCTAATCGTGAATGTGGTGCCACAAGTTGCCCACTGAGGCCATGCATTCCACATCACACAGGCGTTCAGCCATCGCCTCTTCCGGCTCAATACGTTTCGCCCCAGTACCGAGGGAGAGAATGTCAAATTTATGCCTCCGGTTTACGGTGGAAGTGCAAAACATTGATGTACGAAAATATACGTATGGTTTAGTCCGAACCAATTTGTGATCAGTGCCACACTCAAATCCACGCAGTCCAGGTGTCATACGCACTACACGGATATCATGCTGGCGTACGATGGCATAGTCGAGCACGTGAGTGTGACCACTCCGTGGGTGCGTTCAAGTTGCTCTATCACTCGCACTCAGTGCAAACCGTGTTTTCGTGATCGTCAGGCCGTGAGTGGCACACAGTGAGAGCAGCCTGTCACCGTTCGCATTCGCTGAACCAATGCCATGCGGACTGATAACATCTGTCCACACCGATGCATCACGCCCAACGCGCGGGTTGAAATCACCCAGTAGAAATAGTCGGTCTCTCCTCGGCAGAGACCGTAACACGGAGGATAGCTGAATGTAGAATGGATCACGCATATCATCAATATAACACATGATCAAACCGTACGTGCTTATAAAGGTGGCAGTTACCTCTTCCGAGTCGTAGGCGAACAGTCATCTGTCGCGCACTGACGTCTGTTGCTTTACCCACGAGCTAACCATGGAGGCGATCGGACATTACAAATCCGACCCCATGTTCGCATGGTGCTGGTGTGGCGTTGCCCACCCAGTAGAAGGTGTAGCCAACACCTGCTTTATGCAACTAACCTTGCTCAGCGAGCGGAGTCTCTTTGAGCGCTGCAATATCGATGTTGTAGCAAGCCAATTCTATCGCAATCAGTGCAGCACATCGTTCGGGGCGCTCACTCGAGTTCCGGTCCTGTAGTTTGCGCATGTTACAGCACCCGATGCTGAGTGATTTGTGCGCTGGCATACGATTGCATTGGTGGGCAATCGTGCGCGTTGTGGTGGTTGTGCCTCGGAGGTTTGCATGAGGGACTCCGTCCGGAGCCATTGGCTTAATAACCTGACCCACAAGGCAGTGGGTGATTTGGAGACTTGCTTGAGTGACTCCTCCCGGAGTCTTTGGCACAATAGCCTGACCTACAAGACCGTGGGTAGAAGACCCAGCTCTGGAATGTGTTTTGGAGTAACGAACATAAATGCAACTGGACATGGCTAACCTGCAAAAACACCAAGGGCTGTTCAGTAGTTAGGTATTCTGCTTTTGTGACCAGTCAGCCTTGAATTTCCGGACAGCTGCGGGAACTGCATTTAATTCAATCATTTAGACCAGAGCTCGGTTATCAGTACTGCCTCGTTGTTCACACTTCAGAGCTTTCCTACGGTTTGCAAATATCTGCAGTGTAGTTGCAACAGTACTAGCGCTAGTATAAAGATACTGATGGTACGAAAACTCTGCCCGGCTTAAATCCTCACAAAGTTTGATGCAACCAATGCCGAAGACAACTGAACTTACAGATAGTCTTCCTCTGTGAGGTAAAACGAAATGCCATCTAAAGAATTTGGCTTCCCTATGCATGTAATCGTAATGGCACACGCCGCATGCTAGGCACAAAGCTACTGAAGTGAAGGTTTATTGTGGCACAGAAAGCTGTGTTACACTTTGCGCTTTAGTATAGAATGTACAAGTGATGGTACAAAGTTTCATCTTAGATGTGCTGACCTTAGTCTGAGCGATGTAAAGCAACTTCATAATACGATTGATTCTCTCTGGTTCCGCATTAAGTGTAAAGCTATCCCATTCGTCAGATATTTAGCTGTGTTGGCACAGAAGTGCAAAAGACTGTCGATGATGGTAAAGCAAGCAGCCGCTGTGAAAGCTGTCCCACAGGAACCAAAAAATTCAGTACCTTAAATGCAATGCTCAACAGCCGACTCCAATTCAAAACAGTGTAGCCAGGCCAATCATAATAGCAACAATCCAGATTAAGGAACCCCGATACCAGAGGATGATTCCAAAGATGCGTTTGCCACACCGTCATTAGAGAACGTGACACATCGAACACTATTAATGGACCGCCAAATTACATTTCCCTTGTTGTTACCCACTTGTCAGAAGCCTCTCCCAGCTTAACCTCGCCTGCCGGCAAACTAGGTTCAGTTAATACTACCAATGCGACCACGGGACTTAAGACTCCGTCAGTTGTCTAACCAAAGAAAAGAAGCACAAGTCCCTCCAAAAACGAGAACAGGAGGCAACCTCATAATTTCCTGAATCTTCTCTGCTCGAATGTGACTGAATCCGGGGCGAACTTCATAAAAGACCACTAATAGACGACAAGAAACAGGGTGACCCTCTGTGCCAACTAATTTAGGTTCAAACGAAGCCAGTCAATATGATGCGCCTCGTCCGTCACTTAAACTGCATGTACTACGATGAACCGCGTTTACTCCAGGTAAAAATTTAGTCAGTTAATGCTGCAGCGTCAGTTCTGTTGTCAGCCACTCCATTGCGTATGACCCCAAGCACTGTTCGAATTTTTCCAGATGTTTCGTGGACCGAACGTCAGGGACACAAACACAATCGGAATAACTTTAGTAAACAAAAAGACGTAACATCGATCTATGTCCAAGGTGTCTCCGAACTTCAGACATTCAGCGTGCTAGAGGCCAAAACGCATGGATGGGATGGGTAGTGTTTTATACGTGAAAACCTTATTGTCAATTCGACTTCAAGGCTGCCGCTATCACCTAACTACAAACGGTGTGGTCCCCGAGTGATGAAAATAACAGTACAATCCAAACTGACGGTAGAAAATGGGAACGAAATAGGGCAAAACTTGCATAAAATGCTGCCATCCGAAATACGCATAAATACGATAGACGTAGGGCCACAAATAGACAAGATGACACTGAACAGGCAATTCACCTGTACAACCCCGTCACCATGCAACTCAGAACAGAGACAGTCAAAACACGGCGGCGGCTGAAGTATGACAGTGTGGTCATCCTCTTGCTGACATTGAGTACTCTACACCACAACCAGAACTGGCCCAAGGGTTTACGTCGGCGGTCATACAAAACAACGACTGGCAGCCTACCCCACCAGTGTCCGTATGAAAACTCAACGGGAATCAGTCTCAACTAACACGCTTCCAACATCTGATGCTCTCATCTGCTTGTATACCAATGCACACGGTTCGCTCTGCAAACTAATCGAACATCGTATTCGTCAGATCTCCATGCCTTGTGACATGGTTATGGTCACGGAAATATGGCTGAACAGGGAGATCACCGATGCTGAGGTTGCTCTACATAGTATCACTTTCATTCGAAACGAACGACGTAGCAGAGGAGGCGGAATGCTCTTGTAGTGCCAGTATGACTTACATGTTCATAGCATCGCAGATCCAGATACGCAGGTTATCGATTCACTCTGGTGTCTTAAGCACCTAAGAGGTGGTGATGTGTGTTTACTAGAAATAGTATACCGCCCTCCAATGTCCAGCTTGGAAATGGCTCACCGCTTATCTTCTGCGATGAAGTGAGTCTTGATACGACCACACAGTCACATCTTTCTGGTGGGGGACTTCAACCATCACGCAGTCGAAGTCTCAGGATCTCACAGCGAAAAAAGGCAAAGCAGACATGCAAGATATAATCGCCGCTGTACCTCAGTACAACCACTTTCCCATGCGATTCAGAATAGTCGACGCACCATCTGTTTTGGACAGTGTGCTGACCAACGAGGAACTAAGGTTCGATACTGTTGTAAAGGACATTTTCGCTCAGTTGCCATCGCTCTGCGTCTGACCCAAAGCACCTACCTGATTTCCCCTGTTATCTTGGTTGAATTCACAATTACACTTGAAAACCTACTGCTTTTCCACACACTTGTTACCCATTCCTGTGCGCCCTTTGGTCTCCAGCCCGAACTATTTGTCGCCTCCATTCAAGCAGTGTCATGGTCTTCCATCGTTTGATGTCTACCTTATTGCTCGTTTCTCTGTGTGTCCCCGTCGACCCTAGATGTGTGCTCAGTCGCTGCACATGCTTACGTTTGACTTCACAATGTGTGTCTGACTCACGTGGTGCTACTGTCTCGCACCAGGACTAGCATGTCTGATTTGGTATGACTGGCGAATTAAGACCGGATTGCGCTCTCAATACTCAAAATTTCCGACATTGTTCCTGAGGATGTGGCCTTCTGATTAGGCTGTTGAAAATGCTATCAAGACCCGTCCGACATTTTCGTTTCTTCACTTTTTGCTTTATGTCTTTGTGACCGCATCACCGCTCTGCTGTTAAAGAAACCGTTTTAGACATTTGTTGGAAGAAGAGTTGAAGTAGGTTGTAATCGTCACATACACTGTTTGTAAAACAACACCGTAGTTCAACGACTGTGCCTTTTATCGTTACCTGCGTGTTCGTCTTAGTTTCGGTCTTTTGTTGTCCGTTGAATCGATCTTGGAAGCTGCAGTTTGCCTGTTCCCTAAACGCATTTGTCGCCCATAACCTTGACCATATATGAACCACTTGACCGCAGTGATCATGCGATGCGCTTTAGTTATAACTGCTACGCGGAGTACGTCAGTGAGAACAACAAGGAAACCTGCATCGTCACTCATTATAATTTCCTGTGCGACCTCATCAAAGAAGCCGACTGGTCCTCCACAGTCCAATGTCACCTAGACAAATTGGCACGCAGTGCACTGGCATCGTAGCAAATACTTCAGGATGCAAGTTCTTGCACGCAAAGCTACTGAAGCCCTTCCTGAGGAGCTGCGCTAGTAAATGCGTCTTCTTAAGTTATTCTGCCAAGCGCTTTCAAGGTTTATCATGGTTAACAAAATTCGGATGCTTGCACAACTCAATGAAACCACAGTATCAAGTTGATCTGCGAAGACAAACATTGACACCAGAAAAACTTAGGGCCGAAATTCAGTGCAAATCGGATCAAAAGCTCCGCAGAGTTCAGCGTGGGGTTCCGGTTTTAGTTGCAACAGATGATTTGGCGCAAAGAACACGAGAGTCAGCCAACGCGCCTCGCCAACCTTACAACCACATTTTCCAGAGTGAAGCTTCATCTCACCCGCTGTTGACAGCATCCACAACCACCAAGGTTAAACCACATGCCGTTCACGGCACCTAATGTGATGAAAAGGCTATTGTCCCTACGAGTGCACAGCTGTCCTGGCGTGAGCGACATCAGACGGAAGACGATGAAGACACCCGGTATGAACATTGTCGAACCACTAGCTTGGTTACTTTTACGATGGCTTGACGATACACATGTTCCCACAATGTGGAAACACCTAATAGTCACGCCCATGTACAAAGTGGTAATCGTGCAGAGCCCTTGAGCTACCACCCAATCACTCTCCTTCCAGTGCTATCCAAGGTAATTGAAGGTATAATCGCAGAGACGCTCATGCGACACCATGTGAGCAAAAACATCACAGCAACACTGATTCCGCTGAAGTCGGTCTTGCAATACAAACTTGTTTCTTACCCGGGTAAACTGCACAGAATCAGTCGATGCCAGAGAAAGCGTCAATTGCATCTATTTAGATTACTCCAAAGCTTTCGATCATCTACACAACACATTTTCCTTTACAAGCTTCCAGGTTATGGAATCGGTGCCCCTTTGCTGGGCTGGATAAGCAACTTACTCATTCAACGTTAGCTGAATACGAGAGTCCGCAGCTCCATTTCTGACCCAATTCACACCCAGTGTGTTATGCCCCAAGGATCCGTACGGGGCCAGGTCGACTCCTAGTATTCATTAACGATCTTGCTAGTTTACTGCAGTCGGATTTCTTACTATTTGCAAATGACGTCAAGCTCTGACATAACATCCAGACAGTGGATGCTCACACGGTACTGCAGAGCGATCTCGACAGGGTCTATAATTGTTCATCCGGAAACCGGCCCCAGTTCAGCATGACGAATTACAAAGTCATAAGCATACGCCATCAGTTTAGCTGCGAATATCAACTTGCGGCCTAGCTTTGGCAAACTGCTTCCCAGGAATGCACCCTCGGGGTGATCGTGCAGTATGACCTAGGCTGCTTGGGACGTGCTAAGAAGGCGTCAGAAAGTACCAGTCAACATCTTGGACTCTTACGGAGAGCTTCTGGATATTTCGAGCAATACATCTCCATGCCCTTTCTGAACGCCTGTGTAAGGCCCCAAGTGAAATGCGTGATCGAGGCCTGGCGTCCTTGCCGCAAGAGCGACGTCGACCCATTTGTAGCTCCCCCACCTAATGAGACCAAACGCGTTAGAGGATTGTTCCATCTCCTCTACCATTGCAGGTTGCATGCTAAGAAATTGTACACTGAGAAATATCGATGTAAGCGAGATCTCGTCATGTTTTAGTTAATACTGACGAACCAAATTCACCCATATCGTACCTATTGCTGCTGAGTTAAAATACCAATCTCAAAGACCATCTCAACCATCAACTAGCTATGCACTACAGTCGAGTAGATTGTCGACCAAATGTTTTCTCCCTCCGGTCGTTCCGAACCTGGAAAATCCTTCCAGCTCACTTCATCCTTGCCCCCCCAATAAGGCTTTTTAAAGAACGGCTTGATGACACAGTTTCTTACTCGCACTACTTGATATAGTCCGCCTCACACTGAGAATGAGATAAAGACAAAACAAAATAAGTGACTGGCAACCCACTCCACAATGTGACATTGAGGATATATGTATAAGTGTCCTTGTGAGTAGCTTGGCTATACCTAAAATGCATTAACGTATCACATTGCCCAACTCAAGCTGTCCCAGAGTAAGCTTTGTCATTTCCGTGCTGTTTTCTTTCACGGAGTAAGTAAACTATAACTGCTCTCCATACCATTTTGTCTGTGTGCACTTCATTCCCATTGCAAACGATCGTTATGCAGCAGTGCAGTTAAATAGGTAGACACTTAAGAAGAAGAGTCACTTATCATTTAACCTTTTTATATTAGTTTTTATATTCACTTCACCCATCCAACGGAATTTGCCAAACATACGTTTTTGGACCCCTAATAAATCATTGTTCGTTGTTTCTTGAATGGTAGCAAATTCTAATTGGAAGGAGAGAACGAAGTCTTGGAACAAATTCTGTTTGCGTTACTTTTTCAGCGTCAATCTGGTACCGCGATTAGTGGGATCCCTACGTATCGACCGACAAAACCAATAGAGTAATAGCAATAATTCTAATGATATTCCCAACAAAAGTTAGAAATTTACAATCAAGGACCAAGATATTCAGGTGGATTGTTCAAGGATGGCCAATTAAGAGTCAAATAC
>OX104061.1:47734444-47944909 GCA_944474145.2 Dicrocoelium dendriticum
TCGGAATAGCTTCGTCCCTGGTCATAAATTTCTAAATTTTTTGTCAACGTCATTGAAATTATTTCTATTACTCTACTGGTTTTGTCGGTCAATGCGTACAGATCTGACCAATCTCGGTACCTGATTTACACTGAGAAACTAAAGCAAACAAAATTTGTTCCAAAGATTTCGTTCTCTCCTTCCAATTATAACTTGCTGCTATTCAAGAAACTACGAACTATGATTTATTACGGGTAAAAAAACGTGTTTGGCAAATTCCGTTGCATGGGTGGAGTGAATATAAAAAAACTAATGTATAAAGATTAAATGATAAGTGACACTTCGTCTTAAATGTCTACGTATTTAACTGCACTGCTGCATGACGATCATTTGAAATGGGAATGGAGTACACACAGACAAATTAGTATGGAGAGCAGTTATAGTTTACTTACTCCGTGAGAGAAAACAACACGGAAATAACATCGCTTACTCGCGTGCCGCTTAAGTTGACCAGTGTGATAGGTTAATGCATTTTAGGTACAGCTAAGCTACTCACAAGGACACTTATATATGTATCCTTGATTTCACGTTGTGGAGTGGGTTGCCAATCACCTAGTTTGTTTCGCGTTTATCTCATTCTCGGTGTGAAAAGGACCATATCAAGTAGTGTGAGTAAGAAACTGTGTCATCAAGTCGTTCTTTAAAAAGCCTTGTTGTAGGGGCAAGGATGATGTGAGCTGGAAGGATGTTCCAGAGGCGGAACAACTGGAGTGAGAAAACGTTTGGTCGACAATCACATCGACTGTAGTGCATAGCTAGTTCGAGCTGATGGCCTTTGAGATTGGTATTTTGACTCAGCAGCAATAGATACGACATGGGTGAATTTGGTTCGTCAGTATTAAATAAAACATGATGAGATCTCGCTTACATCGATATTTCTCAGTGTACAATTTCTTAGCATGCAACCTGCACTGGTAGAGGAGATGAAACCATCCTCCAACGCGTTTGGTCCTATTAGGCTTGGGGAGCTACAAGTGGGTCGACGTCGCTCTTGCGGCAAGGACGCCAGACCTCGATCATTCATTGTACGTGGGGACTCACATAGGCGTTCAGAAAGGGCATGGAGATGTATTGCTCGAAATATCCAAAAGCTCTCCGTAAGAGTCTAAGATGTAGACAGATACGTTTGACGCCTTCATAGCCTGCCCCAGCAGCCTAAGTCATACTGCACAATCACCCCGAGGTTGCATTCCTGGGAAGCGGGTTGCAAAAGCTGGGCCCCAAGTAAATATTCGCAGCTACACTGATGGTGTATGCTCATGACTTTGTAATTCGTCACTCTGAACTGGGGCTGCTTTCCGGATGATCAATTATAGACCTGTCGAGATCGCTCTGCAGTACCGTGTGAGAGTCCACTGTCTGGATGTCATGCCGGAGCTTGACGTCATTCGCAAATAGTAAGAAATCCGACTGCAGTACACTAGCAAGATCGTTAATGAATACTAGGAGTCGACCTGACCCAGTATCGATCCTTGGGTCATACCATACTGGACGTCAACTGAGTCAGAAATGAAGCTGCGGACTCTCTCATTCAGCCAACATTGAATGAGTAAGTTGCTTATCCAACCCATCAAAGGGTCACTGATTCCATAGCCTGGAAGGTTGTGAAGGAGAATATGGTGCTTAAGTAATCGAACGCTTTGGAGAAATATAGGTAGATGAAATTGACACTTGCACGGGCTTTGACCGATTCTGTCCAGTTTACCCGGGTAAGAATCAAGTTTGTAATGCAAGACTGACTTTAGCGGAATCCGTGCTGCTGTGATGTTGTTGCTCACAAGTTATCCCATGAGTGCCTCTGCGATTATACCTTCAATTACCTTGGATAGCACTGGAAGGTGAGTGATTGAGTGCTAGCTCAAGGGCTTCGCACGATAACCACTTTGTAAACAGGAGTGATTATTCGGTGTTTCCACATCGTGGGAACCTGTGTATCATCAGGTCATCGTGAAAATAACCCCTTTAATGGTTCGGCAATGTTCAAAGTGGGTGTCTTCATGGTCTTCCGTCTGATGTCGCTCACCTCAGGACAGCTGTGCACGCGCAGGGACAATAACCATTTCCATCACATTAGGTGCCGTGAACGGCATATGATTTAATTCTGGTGGTTGTGGAGGCTGTGTCAAAAGCGCATGAGATGTAGCTTCACTCTGGAAAATGTGGGTTAAATGTTGGCGAGGCGCGGTGCCTGACTCTCCTGTCGTTTTCGCCAGACCATCTGTTGCAACTAAAACCGGGACCCCACGCTGAACTCTGCGGAGCTTTTGGCGTGCCTGTGCAGAAAGATCCGATGTGCACTGAATTTCGGCGCTAAGTGCTTTAGGTCTCGGTGTTTGTCTTCGCGGATCAAGTTGGTACTGTGGTTTCACTGAGTTGTGCAAGCATCCGAATTTTGTTAACCATGATAAACCTTTAAAAAGCTCGGCAGAATCACTTAAGAAGATGCATTCGCTAGTGCAGCTCCTCAGGAAGGTCTTCAGTTGCTTTGCGTGCAAGAACTTGCACTTTGGTGTATTTGCTATTATGCCAGTGATCTGCCTGCCCATTTTCCTAGGTGACACTGCAATGTGGAGGGCAAGTCGGCTTCTTTGATGAGGTCGCACAGGAAATTATAATGAGTGACGACGTAGGTTTCCTTGTTGTTCTCACTGATGTACGCCGCGTAGCAGTTATAACGAAAGCGCAACATCGCATGATCACTGCGGTCAAGTGGTGCATCTATGGTCAAAGTTATGAGCGACAAAGGCGTTTAGGGAGTAGTCAAACAATGAGTAGACAACCAAACTGCGGCTTCCAAGATGGATTCAATAAACAACAAACGACCGAAACCGAGACGAACACACCGGTAACGATAAAAGCCACAGTTGTTGGACTACGGTGCTGTTTTACAAACAATGAATGTGACGATTACAACATACTTAAACTCTTTTTCCAACAAATGTGTAAAGCGGTTTCTTTAACAGCAGAGCGATGATGTGGTCACAAAGACATAAAGCAAAAAATGAAGAAGCGAAAATGACGGGCGGGTCTTGATAACATTGTCAACAGCCTAATCAGGCCACATCCACGGGACCAATCACAAATGTCGGAAATTCTGAGTGTTGAGAGCGCAATGCAGCCTTAATTCGCCAGTCATACCAAATCCGACATGCTAGTCCTGGTGCGAGACAGTAGCTCCACGTGAGTCAGACACAGGTGGTGAAGTCAAACATAAGCATGTGCAGCGACTAAGCACACAACGAGGGTCAGCTGCGGCACATAAAAATACGAGCACTAACGTAGACGTCAAACGATGGAAGACCATGACACTGGTTGAATGAACGCGACAAATAGTTTCCGGCTGGGGAACAAAGGGCACAGGAATGGGTATCAAGTGGGTGGAAAAGTAGTAGATTTTCAAGTGTAATTGTGAATCCAACCAAGGTAACAGGGGAAGTCGAGTGGATGCTTTGGGTCACGTGCGGGACCAAGGCAATTGAGCGAAAATGTCCTTTACAACGGTATCGACTCTTATTTCTTCTTTGGTCAGCACACGGTCCAAAACACTTGGTGCGTCACCTGTTCTGAATCGGGTGCGAGAGGTAACGTGGTTGTACAGTGGTACATCCGCGGTTACATCTTGCACGTCTACTTTGCATTTTTCGCTGTGAGATCTTGGGACTTTGACTTCATGAAGGTTGAATTCCCCCACCAGAAAGGTGTGACTGTGCGGTCGCATCAAGACTCACTTCATCGCAGCAGATAAGCGGTGATCCAATTCCAAAGTGGACATTGGAGGGCGGTACACTATTGCTAGTAAACACACATCACCACGTCTTAGGTGCAAAAGACACCAGAGTGAATCGATAACCTACTTAGCTGGATCTGCAAAGCTATCAACATGCAAATCATATCAGCACTAAAACAGCACTTCACCTCTTCTGCTACGTCGTTCGTTTCGAATGAAAGTGAGACCGTGTAAAGCAACCTCAGCATCGGTGATCTCTCTATTCAGCCATGTCTCGGTGACCACAACTATATCACAAGGCATGGAGATCTGACGAATACGATGTTCGATTAGCTTGCAGAGCGAACCGTGTGCATTGGTATACAAGCAGATGAGAGCATCAGATGTTAGAAGCGTGTTAGTTGAGACTGATTCCCGGTGAGTTTCCCTACGGACACTAGTGGGGTAGGCTGCCGGTCGTTGTTTTGTATGACCGCCGACGTAAACCCTTGGGCCATATCCGGTTGTGGTGTAGAGTACGCAATGTCAGCTAGAGGATGACCACACTGTCATAATTCAACCGTCGGTGTGTTTTGACTGTCCCTGTTCTGAGTTGCACGTTGACTGGGTTGTACAGGTGAATTGCCTGTTCAGTGTTATCTTGTCTATTTGTGGCCCTACGTCTATCGCATTTATGCGTATTTCTGATGGCAGCATTTTGGGCACGTTTTGCCATATTTCGTTCCCATTTTTTATCGTCAGTTTGGATTGCACTGTTACTTTCATCACCCGGGGACCAGACCGGTTGTGGTTAGATGGTAGCGGCAGCCTTGAAGTCGAATTAGCAATAAGGTTTTCACGTATAAAACGCCACCCATCCCAGCCATGCGCTTTGGACTCTAGCACGCTGAATGTCTGAAGCTCTGAAACACCTTGGACATGGATCGATGTTACTTCTTTTTTTTACTGTAGCCATTCCCACTGTGTTTGTGTCTTTGACGTTCGCTCCACGAAACATCTGGAAAAATTCCAACAGTGCTTTGGGTCATGCGCATTGGAGTGGCTGACAACAGAACTGACGCTGCAGCATTAACTGACTAAATTGTTACCTGGAGTAACCGCGGTTCATCGTAGTACATGCAGTTTAAGTGACGGACGAAGCGCATCATATTGACTGGTTTCGTTTGAACCTATATTAATTGACACAGGGAGTCACCCTGTTTCTTGTCGTCTAGTAGCGGTCTTTTATGAAGTTCGTCACGGATTCAGTCACAATGGAGCATAGAAGAGTCAGGAAATTATCATATTGCCTCCTGTTCTCTATTTTGGACGGACCTGCGCTTTTATCTTTGGTTAGACAACGGACAGAGCCTTGAGTCTCGTGGTGGCATTGGTAGTGTTAACTGAACCTAGTTTGACGGCAGGCGAGGTTAAGCTGGGAGAGGCTTCCGACAACTGGGTAACAACCACGGAAATGCAACTTGGCAGTCCATTAATAGTGTTCGATGTGTTACATTCTCTAATGAAGGTGCGGCAACAGCATCTTTAGAACCATCCTCTGGTATCAGGGTTCCTTAATCTGGATGGTTGCTATTATGATCGGCCTGGCTACACTGTTTTGAATTGGAGTCTGCCGTTGAGCATAGCATTTGAGGTACTGAAATTTTGGTTCCTGTGGGACAGCTTTCACAGCGGGTGCTTGCTTTACCATCTTCGACAGTCTTTTGCACTTCTGTGCCAACACAGCCAAATATCTGACGAATGGGATAGCCTTACACTCAAAGCGGAACCAGAGGGAATGAGTCGTATCATTAAGTTGCTTTACATCGCTCAGACTAAGGTCAGCACATCTAAGCTGAAACTTTGTACCACAGTTTGTGCATTCTATACTGACGCGCAAAGTGTATCACAACTTTCTGTGCCACAATAAACCCTCAATTTACTAGCTTTGTGTCTAGCATGCGGCGTGTGCCATTGCGATTGCATGCATAGGGAAGCCAAATTCTTTAGATGGCATTTTGTTTTGCCTCACGCGGGAAGACCATCGGTGAGTTCAGTTGTCTTCGGCATTGGTTGCGTCAAACTTTGTGAGGATTTAAACCGGTCAGTTTTCGTGCCATCAGTATCTTTATACTAGCGCTAGTACTGTTGCAACTACCTTGCAGATATTTGCAATCCGTAGGAAAGCTCTGGAGTGTGAGAAACGAGGCAGTACTGATAACCGAGCTCTGGTCTAAATAATTGAATTAAATGAAGTTTCCACAGCTCTCCGTAAAAGTCAAGGCTGACTGGTCACAAACATAGAATATCTAACTATTGAACAGCCCTTGGTGTTTCTGTAGGTTACCCATTACCAGTTGCATTTATTTTTGTTACTCCAAAACACATTCCAGAGCTGGGTCTTCTACCCACGGTCTTGTGGGTCAGGTTATTGAGCCAATGGCTCCGGGCGGAGTCCGTCATGCAAACCTCCGAAGCACCACCACCACCACGCGCGCGATTGCCCCCAATGCAATCGTATGCCAGCGCACAAATCACTCAGCATCGGGTGCTGAAACATGCGCACACTACAGGACCGGAACTCGAGTGAGCTCCCCGAACGATGCGCTGCACTGATTGCGATAGAATTGGCTTGCTAAAACATCGATATTGCAGCGCTCAAAGAGACTCCGTTCGCTGAGCAAGGTTAGTGGCAAGAAGCAGGTGCTGGCTACACATTCTACTGGGTGGGCAAAGCCACATCAGCACCATGTGAACATGGGGTCGGATTTGTAATGTCCGATCGGCTCCATGGTCAGCTCGTGGGTAAAGCAACAGACATCAGCGCGCGACAGATGACTGTTCGCGTACGACTCGGAAGAGGTAATTGCCACTTTATAAGCACGGACGTTTGATCATTTGTTATCTTGATGATATGCGTGATCCATGCTACATTCAGCTATCCTCCGTGTTACGGTCTGTGCCGAGGAGAGACCGACTATTTCTGCTGGGTGATTTCAACGCGCGCGTTGGGCGTGATGCATCGGTGTGGACAGATGTTATCGGTCCGCATGGCACTGTTTCGGCGAATGCGAACGGTGACAGGCTGCTCTTACTGTGCTCCACTCACGGCCTGACGATCACGAACACACGGTTTGCACTGAGTGCGAGTGATAGAGCAAACTTTGACGCACCCACGGAGTGGTCACGCTCACCTGCTCGACTATGTCATCGTACGTCAGTGTGATATGCGTGAAGTGCGCATGACACGTGTACTGCGTGGAGCTGAGTGAGGCACTGAGCACAAATTGGTTCGGACTAAACTGTATATATATTTTCGTAAATCTATATATTGCACTCCCGCCGTAAACCGGAGGCATAAAATTGACATTCTCTCCCTCGGTACTGGGGCGAAATGTATTGCGCCAGAAGAGGCGATGGCTGAACGCCTGTGTGATGTGGAATGCATGGCCGCAGTGGGCAACTTGTGGCACCACATTCACGATCAGATGACAGCTGCTGCCGAGGAGACCATCGGGCGCGCAAACTGTAAGCGGCCTGAATGGTTTGGTACGAGCCATGCGACGATTGGCGCATTGGTGTAGGAGAAAGCTGCAGTATTTTCTGCCCATATGGCAGACCCCAGTGACTTGAGGAAGAATAGTCAGTTTCGCAAACTTCGACGGCGACTGACCCGAGAGCTTCGTCGCATAAAAAACGCGTGGTGGACGGAGAAGGCAAAGCAGATGAAATGCTTCGCCGAACGCCGGCAATATAAGGAATTTTTTGACTTCTTTTAGGCGGTGTATGGACCGAGGTTGGAGCCGCTGAGAACGCTGATCGCTGGTAGTTTAGGCGCTACCTGCACACAGACTGCAGACATACTGCAGATCTGGCGAACGTACTTTAACTGTCTCTTGAACAACCGTCCAGCGATTGACTGGCCTACATTGAGCAGCCTCAAGCAGCACGATGTGGAGACGAGTCTGGCGGATACATCGACACTGGATGAGGTGCAGAGAGCACTTGCTCAGCTGCGAAACTGCAAGTGTGCCGGGGCCGACGGGATCCCGTCTGAAGTATTGAAACACGGCGGACTCGCGTTGTTGACTGCGCTGCACCACATGGTGCAACGTGTATGGATTGAGGAGGAGGTGCCTTCTGTGCTGAAGGTTGCCCTTGTGCTATCACTGTACAAGGGCAGAGGGTGCAAGCGATGTTGCACGAATCATCACGGCATCAACTTGCTGAGTTACGTGAGCAAGGTGATTGCCCGAATCCTGCTAAACCGCCTCGTCAGTCAGGTTGTGGAACCTAACGTGGCGGAAGGGCAGTGTGGATCCCGTTCGGGTCGCAACACTATAGATATGGTGTTTGCGGCTCGTCAGTTCAGGAGAAGTGCAGAGAACGACATCAGCCATTGTACTCGCTTTTTGTTGATTTCACCAAGGCATTTGATACGGTGAACCGATAGGTATTGTGGTTAGCCTTGGATAAGTTTGCTTGTCCTAGTAAGTTTGTAAGTTTGATTGAATGTCTGCTCAGTGCTATGCAGTCGAGGGTGCAGCTGAGTGAAGAGACCTCGGATGACTTTGCAGTTATCTTTTACGTGAAGTAAGGCTGTGTTTTAACTCCTGCCTAGTTTACTATTTAACTTTTTTCCATTGTGTCTTGTGCGTTTGATTCGGCTTGTGTTTACGATGTCCGTGTGGAGCACCGTATTGATGGTGGGTTGCTGAACATCCGTCGTTTCGGTGCGAGAACTCTAGTCTGTGAGACAACTATCCGTATGTTGCTGTTTGCTGACGACTGTGCGTTGTTTTCACACAGCGCGTATGAGTTGCAGCATATGACTAGTGTTCTGGCTTCGACAGCGGCAAAATTCGGGTTCACCATCAACACAAGCAAAACTGTCTGTCTCTTCAGCCCCCACCGGATGTGCAAACTGCAATGGTGCCGCGAATCAGCATTCGTGCTGAAGTATTGGAAACCACCTCCCGCTTCTGGTACCGTCGGGGTGTGGTGTCGACTGACAGGCAGCTACACAATGAGCTGCGTATCCGCGTATCGAAGGCAGTTTCGGCATTTGGGAAGCTAGGGTACCGAGTGTGGAACAAACATCAGCTTACCGTTGGCACGAAGCTGACGGTGTACAAATCCATGGTGCTGTCCGTTCTTCTATACGGCAGCGAAACTTGAACGACTTACTGACGGGATATGCGAGCTCGCTAGCGGTTCCGTCAACAATGTCTGCGACGGATTCTGCGCATTGGTTGGTACGACAGAATGGCGGACACGGAGATGTTGCGCGGAAGTGGAATGAGTACGTGGACTGCATACTTTTGCTGAGACACCTGAGGTGGCTCGGTCATGTATGGCGTATGGATTCTACGCGGATACCAAAGCAGCTATTAGATGGTCAACTGATTGTTGGGAAGCATAATGTGGGGATACCGAAGCTTCGTTAGCATCACATGATCAAAGTGAGCCTCTCACATACTAATCTTGATTGAAATTCAAGCGAATGGAAAGTGGTTGATCGACGTACATGGCGCGATCTGATCACCAAGGCCGTCATCGAGGTGCAAGGGAAATCGCTCATGCATGCAGAGAAGAAGGGGCAAGTGCGGAAGCCACGGTCGCCGATTGATTGTACTCCATCGACATCGAGCGAATGGTGCTGTAGCACATGCGGTGGCGAATGCCTGAGTCAGGCAGGCCTAGTTAGTCATGATCGAGGCCACTCGGGAGCAACACCGAAATGACACCGAGTCCTACAGAGAACGTAGGCTGAGCCGGCGCAGCGTTCGTAGGTACTCTGCATTCCATTCACTAACCTCGTGCTTGAATACTGAGTCACTTTATTTCAGGTGGTGGGTTTGCAATATTGTCCTAATGCTTTTGTATCTCAAATAAATGTCTACTTAATCTATCTTCTATAAATTTTCACACGTCTCTTGAACTACTTTGTTTAACTTGGATAACCTTTTCACGTTTGTAAGATCATCTTGAAATATACCTTCTGACGTCTTGAAATTATCACGGACTTTTTATGAGCAAGTTATTTCATAATCTCAGTTATTGAAGAGTTATGTCAGCATACCTGTATGCATTATTCGATTTATTTTATTTGATATCGTCGTTTCAAATGATTGACTGTTGCTTGATATCCCCAGTGTGGCTGCGCTTGATGTGCATGTTGACAAGGTGCCTATCTGTCTATTACCCACTATCTCCTCTATACTGGCTCCAAGAGACGGTTGGTCGTTGCTGGAGGGGACGGAGTGCACGGTCCTTGTGGCCGTGCCATTCTCGAAGAGTGGTTCCATGCACTCAGCGTGGAGCGGACCACGGTCCTGCCACCGCCTAGTGTGCGATTGATTCCCAAATACATCATGCTTGGGTTTGCCTGTGAAGGAGTGCGAGCCGTCTCCGTTGACGAAATCAGCATTCCTTCTACATGTCTCCCGATGTTATTCCTTCGCGTTTGTGTGTGGCTGGGGTGTGGTTGGAGCTGTGGGTGGTGCAGCGCAATACATCCATGGTCCCTCTGTAGGCGCAGGCGTCCTGTGGCTGGCCTCATTGACACGCAAGTCCGAAACCGGATGCCATCAACCAACCAATACACAAAAACAGCCAAACAACAGTGATATAGAAGGATCGTCAAAGCTGGATTCGCTTCAAGGACATCAAAGTGCAGAGACTGCAATCCGGCCCAATGCTGGATGTATGTTTTATTCGGAAACAAGACTAAGCTGGAAAGCTGTGTTGCAAAAAGGATGCAGCCGCCATCATGTTACTTGCAACAAATGGTTTTCATTAATATTATGCATGTTAGCTAGATGTAGCAAACACCTCAGCTCCTGTGCCGCAATATGTAAGAAAAGAAGAAAGAACCAACAGAGAAACGCCGGTTGAGTGACCAGCAAAGTATAGATATTGTTCCAAAGAGCTAACAACCGGCCAATATGCCGCAAAAGCGTGCTACATTATGCCTAGTAAAAGGATCGTGGTTCGAGGGGGATGGACAAAGAAAGTCACAGCACGAACGCCATCGAGGTCGGCTGCTGGCCATGTCAACAATTGTATCCAGCCAAACGTGTTCATCTTCTTTCGGGCCTTAACCAAAGAGCTGAGAGGCTCCAAGTGAGGCCCACTTAGAAGTAAGACTTTCATTTCTTTTGACCAAGTCATCGCATGGCCACCGCTCCTCTTCTTCCATTCACACCCCGAGCGAGTAATCACCGCACGTCGCAGGAATCGGAGGACTGGTATGAACAAGGTGTTCCAGCCATCGGAGCCTGGCTAAGGACATAACGATGCGATTGTTTGTGTGCCTCAATGACCCATTGATCTATGCTAGGTGATGCATTTTTTCACTTTTAGAGTCACTCATACCAGAGTGGTCAATGGTTAGAGGCCAGACAAAATCAGCCTCCCGGTCCTCCAGATTAGGGGTTACATTAAGGGCTGTTTTATTCTTTAAAACTGCTTTCTTGTAGCCCACTATCAAACCCAATGTCTTGCGGTCAGGTGGTTGAACAAAAACCTTTGCCTGATTACTCTAATCGTTCTCCTGTCTGGGCCTGGGCGACCTGACAATTTCCTGCCCACGCAGTACTATGAACCTTTCATGAAACAACAAATAGCATTAAATTTCATAAACGTATGGTGACCTGTTGGAGTACTACGGACCACGAGCTCTTATACTCAGGACCAAGTATATAACTACAATAACTATTTTCTAAATTGCTTTTCATCGGTCTATCTATATCACGAGTTAACAGAAGACAGCGATCAGGGTTTGCATGTGATAGTGAATACCCCCAGCAAAGCAATTAGACTTAATTTATGTACTTTGTTACACAATACTGATCAATTTCTTAATCATGTGAGGAGACGCGAGGGAATTGTATCAAGCAGAAGTGTACTCACATAGGTAGCTTTGATCTTCGTGACCTTGTTGTTTGTCGCCCACGTTGTGGGGATGGTTACCATGGTATTGGGAACGATAATAACAAAACCAAGAAAAGAACACGAGGTTAAATAACTGACTAAATGGTATATTCCTCGACGATGTGAGTCACAGTCCAACTGAGTGGTCTGACCCACTTTTTATGTGAGGGCGCATAAAATAGTTAGTTCTTTACTTTTGATACAATGGATCCCAATCAATTTTTGTATTGATTGGAAGTTTGAACGTTTCGGTGAGATTAGGAAATTGGGAACACTAACAAATACAGATTTAACAAACGTTCAATAAAGTAATACGGCCATCCATGGAAACGTCCCCAGGGGCCTGCTTCCATGCAGGGTATTCCCCCGGTGGGTTTCTCCCGCATTTCCATCCTCCAACTGCCTGTATGCCGGTGTGGTAAATCCGCAAGTAAGTCAGCATCTGTTTCACAAGCGTTTTAGGGCTGTTTTCATGCATACATTATCGGCGATAAAGCCTCAGCCCGTTCCGTCATGCGGATTATTCGAGTATGGCAATTTTTTGCTATACATTAGTGGGTCAGTCGCAGTATGTGCTGCATGGGTATAAGTTCTTCGTTTAAAAACTGTAATGCGTCACCTCAAGAAGTCATCCCAGTCTTGACCAACAATGAAAGAATGAAGAATTTAAAGTACGGGGAATTACAAATATAAAATAATTGCAATATTTACCACATAGGCCAGTCACAAAGTGGTGAGAACTTTTGGCAAATAACGGCGTTGGTACAGAGATTTCGAGAGAAAGGATTGTTGCACTGCAGCCTGAATTTTATAAAGAATAGAAAGCAGTTAAGGCAATAAAAACGCACTTTGTAGTATCGCAGAAAACGTGCAGCCGAAGCCACCAGAGCTGGAACACGATCAGTTCATTGATTTTAGACAATCGATCGCAAAGAAAATCTCCGTTATCGATCGCTCATTGGAGACATGAAAAAGAAATAATAGTTATGCGACTGAGTATAGAAATTCAGCATAGAGCAAGTTTTGAGTGACAGTGAAAATGAAATGCAGCGATAGACTAATAGTCTTCGACAAATGACTCGTGCTCTTTTTGTTTCAAAACTGGCGCGTCCTTCCTCAAACAAACTATCATTGTTTACTTGCAAAATTAACATCATTTTTATTTACTCTGTTTTTAAGAAAGCCTTACTCATTTCGTTGAATGCGCTTAAGCTATTCGTACATCAAATTCAACTAGATAGCCTATTCACATCAGGCTGAACTATACAAGATAGAAGTCCTCTCTGACTGTGTTCCTGAATGGAAGTACCACAATCACATATTCTATGTCGCATATTTCATATCCGGTTTCCAACCGAAATTGAATAGTAGGATGCTCACTATGCACTTTTGCCACAAAGTTTGTGTAGGAAACTAAGATGTAAATGTAATCTGCACAGCTATAAAGCTCAAATCTGAATTCATTACATCAATGTTTATACGGAATTAGTGGGGACTAACCAACGATGCGTTTGCTGAAGGTGCGTTGAATACTCCCTATGACTTACAAGCCACAGTTACGTAGGTTGCTGAACGTAACGCAACAGTATGCTAACAAGTGGCTTATATTGATTTTAGATGTCATTATCCTTGTCTGTTGCAGTGTTTTCACCGATTGATAGGTTCCATTACTTGCATTGGTTTAGTAACAACATGGCTCGTTTGTTCGCTGAAATTTAGTGAGTTGGAATACCTCAGTTCTAAATCACTAACAGAAGTAAAATCTGGAATGGGATCACCATGAAATAGAACTAATCCTGCTTCTCTATGGCATCCATAAGTCAATACAGTACACTTTGATGTGGAAAGTGTATCTGACACTTGGCAGCCTAGCTCTCTTTGGCTTGCAGATCACATTTAATATTTGCTACCTTAGTTACTTAGTTGGATGATTCGAACGAATGCACGACTTTCAAGTAATCTGCAAAAAGGTATGTTTCCGAAACGTGTGGTAGGTATAAGATCGTTTATGTACAACGAGAAGATTTAAAACATTGCCTTGTACTACACCACATGTAACTTGTTGGGGTCTAGAGATGAACCCATTTATTTTACCTGTACTGGAACGCTCTGTGAGATAGATTGTAAACCGAAACAGAAGCGGATTTGAGATACCAAAAATACTCAGATTCAATAACAGTTTTTTGTGAGGTACTCGATCGAACCCTTTCTGTGTGACAAGATAGAAGACAATGCATTGAAGTTCAGATTCAATCGCTCCTGGGAGATTATTTAAGAAATCCGTTTGACAGATTATGCACGAACCATACTTTGCAAATCTGTGTTACGAAGGTGAAAGAAGACTATGCATTAAGAGGAAAAATATGTTTTTCCTTTAAAGTGCTTTTCATCAATCTTGATAGGATGGAATTGTGCTTAATAGAGCAATACTTACGAGTATCTGCTTTTGGTCCAAAGTTTTCTCATGGTGTAACAACTGATTTCTTCCATCCCTCAGGATACTGGCCCGACTAAAAGAACAGGGCGAAAATATTCAGTAATAGTACTGATATATCATCACCTCCACACTTGATTACAGCTGAAGAGATACCATCAGGATCAGGGTTATGTGATACCCGAAGCATGTTAATCATATCTAACAGAGTTCACCTTGGTTTTGAAATTCCAGTGTAAAATGCTAAAGTGCTGTCTAAAGAACTCACTTCGGAGGGAAGACCGCAGACGATGGACTCGCTGGAAGTAGCTGGACGTAGAACCACCGAGTGACAGCATGTTTTGGTGAGGCTGCCTCTCATCAAGAAAGAGAGTGCCGTAGAAACCACGGCTGTCAAGTTCTCTTCACCCCTCACCCTGTTAAATGAAATTAAATACAATCATGTGAGAATAAGACTAGGTGACATTTTGGAAACAGGTTTGTTTAGTATTGTAGCCTGACACTTCTTCGATATGCATATTACCCATTGATGAACTAGTCAGTGCGACTGCAATCAAAATTGTGGCAGCGCCGGGATGTTATTGACGCGACTCACACTTTTGAAGCTGGACACGATGCCCAGGCCATGCAGGTGTCAACTGCTCGTCAGAGTTCTAAAGTTCGAATTATTCCTTATTCATAATACACTTGAGCTGCAGGTGGAAAACACCTCAGCTATTGTGCCGCCATACAAAAGACAAGAAGAAGAAGAAATAACAGTGGCACGCCGGCTGAGTCCTCAGTAACGGATGGACATTGGTCCGGAGAGCTAACATTCGGCTATCGAGCCGCAAACAATTATATTATTTCTAACGAGTGAGATCGTGATTGGAGGGGGTTGCTAAGCAGGAGGAGGATGGACAAAGGAACTCACAACACAAACGCCATTGGGGCCTGCTCTTAGGCGTATAAGCAAGTGCGTCCAACCAAACGTGTTCATCGTCCTTAGGATCCCAGCCAGGCAGTCGGGATGCACCAACCGACGCCAACTTTGAAGTGAGGGTTTTCATTTCTCTCGACCGTCATCGCTTGGCCCCCTCTCGGTCTCTTCCAGTCGCACCCCCAGGCGCGAAAAGCATACACGTAGCGGGAGTCGGTGTGCTGGCATACGCAACACGTGGCCCAGCCATCGGAGTTTGACGCGTGATATAATTGTGCTGAGCGGTTCACTCGCTCTTCCTGCACCAAATCCGCGACGCCGAACACGCTCACTGTTCACGCGGGGCTCCCGCCAGACATGAGCTAAGCTGCGAATGCAGCAATGATCGAATGTGGCGAGCCTCTTTATGTCTGTCGACCTGATGGGCCAGGTTTCACAACGGTACAAAATGTTTGAAAGGACGGTTGCATTATAAACTTTGCCCTTCAGGGTGAGAGTAATGTCGCGTCTGCGCCACAGGTGACGGAGATTGGCAAAAGCACCTCGAGCTTTTCCTATACGGTTCGCAACCACATCTTCGATCCCACGGGCGCTAATATAGCTGCCCAGATACTTCAATTCCTGAACGACTTCTAGCAGATCCCCCCAGAGCTTAAACGCAGGTTCCTGCTAATCTTGGAAAAGTACTTTGCATTTCGATGGAGCAAAGCATAGCCCAAACGGTAGGCAGCCAGGGCTAATCGGTCCAGTGCTGCTTGGCATGTTTAGGAGCTGTGACAAATTAGGGCAATATCTTCCACGTACTCCAAGTCAAGAAGTCGCTCACCAGGAAGTAGCGTTACACCTACCAGGTAGTGTCCATCGAATGCTGATTCCATGACTTCGTCAACTGCGAAGTTAAATAGGAAAGGTGACAGCGGGCAAACTTACCTCACATCGCTGGTGCTACTGAAGGGTGGGGACAGTCTGCCATAAATCTAACACTGCCCGAATTATGCGCATCCAATGCTTTGATAATGTTTACGTATTTATCAGGCACACCTTCTCTCAGCAGACAGTTCCAAAGGGCACATCGATCGACTGAGTCGAAGGCACCTTTTATGTCAAGAAAGACGACAACGGCAGGTAGCCAATAAACATGCGGTGCTCCGACAATTGACGCAAGGTGAAGATGTGGTTGATAAAGCTCCATCCGCGATGAAACCCTACTGGCTCTTCATGAATCTCGTTTCACGAGTGTCAGTCACTCTGTGGAGAATGACAGATGCAAGTAATTCAGAGGCAATTGTGATCAGACTGATCCCTCTATGATTGTCGCATTCCAATGGTGAGCCTGTCTCGAAAATTGGGACTATGACGGAGCGGCTCCAGTCTGTCAGGACAGTCTCCTGCTCCCAAAGTTTCACTAGCAATTCGTGTAAAACATCCACTAGAGCAGATTCCCCGAATTTGAAGTGGCTGGGGGAATTTTAGCTGCCTTTGCGGCCTTATGCAATTTCAACAGCCTGATCTCACCTTCGACTACTGCTCGTGAGGGCGGATCCAAGAATACGGCCCAGAGAGAAGGGCGCTCAAGGCCCGAAAAGGAATGCGATAACTCAGGTTGGTTAAATTGCCTTGCAAACTGTTCGGTCCAACGCTGCAAGCGTTTTGACAGGCTGTGGATCGGCTGCCCCATTCTTGTCGCGTATGGTCTCGCTACTATCAGGTCTCCTGCTGCCTGTTTCCAGTAGTAGATGGAATAACTTACGATGATTACCAATGGTAGCGGCTGTTTCCATCTCCGACGCATGATGAGACCACCAGGCTTCGCGGTCTTTCTTCAGACTAGCACGCAGTATTGACCTGAGATTTTTGCGACCCTGATTGTATTCGCTTCCAGCCGGAATACGTCGGCGAGCATCCATAAGTTCTAGAGACTTTCTAGATACCCAATATCTAGGATGACAATTTGATTTGCCACATGAAGACATGTCTGCTGATAGTAACCTTTGACGAATATGCGACCGGTGATCTTCGAATGTGTTCAATGGGAGCTTACTCAGCCCGGATGTCAGCGCACTTTGATACACCTTCAGAACACCTGTTTTCGTCAGCTAGCTTGTGTCAATTCGTTTACATTGACGTTGCGGACTTATACCGAAATGCACCCGAAGGTCGGCATACACAAGAGGTTGATCGACCTCCGCGCTCGTGCTCCAAATCGAGCGACAGTCTTGGACACAGCCTCTCCAGCGGTAACTGATCGCGATATGATCGATTTGCGTCCATGGCTGATGCGAAGCTGGTGGGCGCCAAGTCACGCTTCTGCGGGTGCTGTGTCGAAAGTTTGTGCTCGCGAGAAAGAGACGAGCATCTTCACACAGCTGCAGCAATCGCTTACCGTTATCATTATGGGTGCCTACACCATGTTGGCTGCCCAGATGAAGCTCATCAGAGGACAATTTGCCGACTTGCGCGTTCAGATCATCAGCAAGAACCACAGTATGTGTGCTTCTTCTGTAACGAAGGCAATCGTCAGGTTGGTGATAGAAATCCTCTTTCACCGAATCATTGTTACAGTTTGTGGGCGCATTGACCGCAATGACCAACATGCACCATTTGTCCCCGCGCGACTTCGAGGCCTGGAACGAGCCTGCCAACTTAACGGCGCACATCCGGCTGTTGACTGGGATCCAAACGATCAGGACAACTTTAGCCCGGGGACTGAAAACAATGCCGACGCCAGCTTGACCGGCATTTGAAACTGTATCGTTGCCAGACAGGCGTAATGAGAATGTGCCGCCAGTGTCGCATGTGGGGGATCGTAGCGTAAGCACGGAGCTCGAATCTTGCAAAACGATTTCTGATAAACAGTAAATATCGATTGATAGGGTCACTAGTGTGCGGACAAGTGCTGCCTGTTACTCAGTCAATAGCAAAATGCGCACGTTGAGGCCTGCCAGTCTTAGCGAGAGGAGAGGACTCCAAAGGGAAACGGATGAACCGACGTTGTTTGCTCGGTTGAATATGAACTTGTCGACTGGATTGGAGCGATGCACTGCGACTGTGTGTGATTTGAAACTACAAGACCAACGACTATTGAAGCAGGGTGGGGGAGGGCCAAGAATTGGGGGACTGAAAATGGGGGATAAAAGTAAAATTGGAGCGGGACGATAATGATGAAAAAGTGCAAGAAGAGGTATAAGAATACGGGAAGGCGTGAGTAGTAGCATCCAAACCCCTATCCATTCTGCTCGATGCAGCAGATAGGGCGACGCTGATTCTGCTCTGTGATGTCCAGAGCATCAAGTAGTCGTTAGAAGATAGGTACATTGTATTGCGTGGACAAAGTACTGTCAGGTTGCCAAGACCTAGACAGGAGAACAATTAGGGTTCTCAACCAAAATCTTTGGTGCAAAAACCTGACTGCAAGACGGCGGATTTGTCAGTGGAATACAGAAAGCCTGTTTTATGGAGTAATGAGCCACCCTTACTCCAAGCCCCAACCTGGAGGAGCAGGAGACTGCGTTTGTCTGGCCTCTAACCATTGACCAATCTGGTATGAGTAACTCAGAAAGTGCAAAATAGCACTATCCAGCATAGCTCAATGGATCACTGAGGCACATAAACGATCGTACCACGTTAAGATCCAGTCTCGTCGCAAAGTCCGGATAGCCAGGTGCTTCAAAGCTCACAAGAAAGTAGCCGGGTTGCTATGGCTCCACGATGAAATTATTCAATAATTAGCGCAACCATAACCATTATGGCCATAGTTCTACTGGAGGGGCAGTAGTACTACCCCGTTGACTAATGTACAATTCCGGATCCTAACTATTTGAATCTGGTCAGCCAAGTACACCGCCACTGTCACCCATTGCACAGTGGCACAAGTTGCTGGTTTGTAAGAGAAAAGTCATGGGTTCGGATACGTTAGGATCCGGAAGATGTGCACTTCTGAGTGGTCCAGTGGTACATGTGATGGCTGTCTGGTTGAAACTGTCTGTGAGGAATTGTATCAATAACACAACAAACAACCTTAAAACTCCCTATCAATTAGTGATTGCCTACATGTCACTACGATTGCTAGTAACTTGCAAAAGTAGTCAGAGTGATGGTGGCCAGTCCAGTCCTCTGCACGTTCGTAACTTGCACGACAGTGAGGGTGAGACGCGTTATAACCCAGTTAGATAGCAGTTGTGGCAGCCTGTAGCTTTCAACCTTGGCTCGGTAACATAAGTTGCTTGTTGATGTGAGTAAAGTCATGAGTTTAAATCCAGCAGGATTCGTGGAGTGCGCAACACTGACGAGTCCAAACAATACGCAATGCCCGTCTAGCGCTTTCTTAGATGTATGGTGGCTGTCTAGCTTTGTCTAGCTGCCATGGATCTCCTCAAAAACACAATAAACACTCCTACCAATATCAGTGTACTTCTATCCAAACCATAGTTAAGCCCAAGATATTATCTCTGCGACAGCTTTGTGTAAACCTTCTATGTGAAGCTATATCAAAGACTTTTTGAAAATCTAACTATACTGCACTTCATACTTAGCAGCAATCTACCGAATTCGTCATCTGATCAAAGAATGCTAATTGACAAAAGGGAGGGAAAGGCCTTCGAAGAAAACAGTGCCTTGCGGATGAGCATAGTCTGCCATGCAGCTTAGTAAAATAAATTGTTCGCCATCGCATTATTATCCTCTATTATTGGAGTACTGAGAAGGGGATACTTTCATTTAGGGAAGTAAAGCTCTTGTTGTCTCCGGAGTAATATCCTCGCAGAATGGGAAGCATGGACCTTCGCATGTGACACGAATGTGGGACCCCATCATGATACTTGCAAAATAGGTCTATAGTTGCGTGGATAAGAAAGACTATTGTGATGGGCAAATGTCCAGTCATAGAAAATGTAAACAAAGTTCCATCTTTGATATATGCTACGCGACTGGTGGAATACCCTGCCATTTCACTTTCAGTGGTACGAAAACCACGATACTTGCGTAACAGAAGTAACAGATAGAGATTTTACTATTAGCTCTGTGGGTTGTATATCGACCATATTCAGCACAGATAGATACCAACTGCGAAAAATGAACCAATATGCCATCAAGGGTTAACAATAAACTTGTGTATGATTTCTAAAAATTTTTTTGTCAAGAGGTACGTACCAGTTATGACGAGAAATGCATGAATCGCCGCCATACCAAGCAAAAGTTAAGGATTAGGCGACAAACATGCTGCATTAAAGCGTTTTTAATAGCTTGACTACTTACGCTTAAATATACTATGTTAACAAACCGAATGTCTTTAGCTATCAGAAACTCATCTTCCATAAAAACATTTAGGATGTAACCAAGGTAGCATTTGGCAAGTAAAAGTAGATGACTATCTCCATCGTTTGCACAAATGAATGAGATGATTAATATGGCTTGATAAGGTCGAGGACTCGCGGTACCCACCACACATATAAGTACTGTAAAAGACAGGAAGAAAATGTCTGTTCACACGGTATGAGAAGCGCTGAGGGTTACTCGTCAGCTAAATTGCTAGTTATTACTTTACTTACTTTCAGCGCTTGTTTAGACGGATAACTCATGGTTTTCTTTATTCTACATGTTGCTATGATTACTTAACTTGTTGTTGGCTTATGAAAATATGAGCGTATCTTTGGGTTGGATCAATTTGATCTAATTTTGCACATTCCTTCCACCATTGCTCATCTTTTGTAGTCGTTTGGACCGGAGGCTCCCTACGCGCCCATGACGCATGAACCCATTGGTTGCTTGGGCGACTTTCGCTTCGTCACTAATCCATCTAACAAATGCAGGTTGTATCCAACTTCTAACGTATCCATTTAGCGACCATGTGTGATGCCCGAAGATGGCTGTCAATAGTTTAAATTGCTCATAAAAACAATTATCTAAAACGTACGCCTTGTCTCATAATTGGTGTCATTCATAATTGGGACACAGTGCCTAAGTTAGCTGTTCACACACACTATTTTGAAGTGTTAAAATAATTGTTACACACCAATGCCGTAGTTTTCTGGTTCACACTTTCTATGCAATGCCTGTTCTCTAAACTGCTAATTCTTCGAATTACATATTTCGCCTGAACGGTATTCAATACTTCCATGCTGCAATCTGATCCCAATTCCTGTTGGATTGTTGAGTGTAAACTTCTATGCAAGTTTTGTGCCTTAATGGAAAAGGAACTATACCATTTCCCGGCCAAGTTGTCCTCTTGGGCAACAGAAATAGTCTGAGGGGGCATTCAACATGAGTCCACTCAATTTTTTGTTCCGTGCGTACGCCAGTCACTTGTGCAGGTGTGTAGGTGTGCTTGTATAGCCCGTCGCCTTCGGCCAATTGGACCTCAGACGCACTAAGTCATAGGGGTGCAGGTGGGACGCTTCAGTTCCTACGCACGGAACACGTTAATTGAGTAGACTTATGTTGGATGCCCCTCAGATTATTTCTGTTGCCCAAGAGGACAACTTGGCCGGAAAATGGTGTAGATTAGCCATTGTAAAAAGGCTTCACGGCATCAGTCAGAAATTGCTTTAATTTGGTTCAGTGGATCTCGTTTCATCACATCGAAAATACATCTAATACGTGTATGCTTTGTTTTTTATGGTTGACTCATTTTTAAAATTTTAATTGCCTCGACGAAAGATGTGAACTGATTATAAGCGATAAAATCACCTGGAATACGTTGAGTAATGTTTCTCCTTCGATATCACTACAAATATCAAGATTTGATTAGGATACGCACTATGAGATGAGCAATTTATAAAATAGCAAGGTACAATCCCCAAGTCTATGCTTTCAACACAACAGAAACTTGCTATTCGTTGAAAATGGCAAACACAAACGGAATCCAACTGACGCGCGCATGAAACTGACGATATCACAACACACTGCGTATTGTATGACAAAGTAAACAAATGGAAACAGTCCCTATTCAGAAGGGTGCGGAGAGATGGGTGGCACGCAACAACGACACACACACACACACCAGTATCCAAATAGATAGATTCCGTGTATTACTGTGTATAAGCCGAGGCATTTTGGACAATTTTCCATGTCTGTAGTGGGGCGGGTTCGGCTTATACAATGGTTATCCGCAATTGGAACAATCACATGCAAAATCCACCCATCAATTCACTGTATACCTAGGCCCCTATTTTGCCTTAGCCCCACTCGCTAGTGAGAGACAATACCCAAGGCAGAATTTAAAGTGCCTATAGGTAGACACGTTAAGTTTGTGTCGAAAATTCTCGGTATAGTGCACATTTGACTTTCGCGACGGGTGACAGTAACAGAAACTACCTGATTACACAGAATCGGACACCAACACACACAATAACATTGAAAAAGTCATGACAGAATGGCACCTATCGGTAGATTTTATAGGCTCACATATCCAAATGCTGCACAATGGTATTAAAATTACTCAAATGCTTTGAAACTAGAATCCAGGTCGAATATCCAAACCGTTTTTGGTACTGGTCGTCTGCACTTGGGACATCAGGGTGAATATCGTCATGTTCAACTTCACTGCTCTCGTCGTTGTCGTAGTCCTCAAAAATGGCATCGTCCTCACTTCCATCCACAGCGTTACTGATGCAACACTTTTTGCATGATCGTACGATAATTTCTGATGGAATATCCAGCCACGCTTCTTCCACACATTCTGCAATTGTAACACGGTCAACACTTTTCTCATTGCCATCCTTCATCAATGTCATGTCAGAGGATGACATCCATTCAATCCACCTGGCCCGAAGCCTAGCTTCAATAGGCTTATTGAGACATACATCCAGTGGCTGCAAGAGTGATGTATGTCCACTGGGAATTAAAACCACGGACAACTTCAGTTCACAGCATTGTTTCTCCACGTTCGCAGTTCGGCGTGCCCTAACGGAATCCCTAACGAGCATAGATGATTTCTTTAAAAGGGCACCGCTTCGCTTCCCTCAAACTGCATTCCGTTGGTGTATAGTGCCACTCTCTTCCATCCATCCTCTCGCATGAGCCCGCACAAACATGCCTCTTGAAAACCTCGCTACTTTAGGCAGCATTACTCTTAAAAATAAGAAATGGTGAGAGATGGGAACCATCCGCCATACACCCTAAAACAACTGTGAACCCTGTCTTCTCGTGTTTCGTCGTCTTTACAAAAACTGTCTTAGCACCATTCTGCTCCACCGTGCGATTTGAAGGCATATCAAGGCACTCGGGCGTCCAGTCCATTTTTCTTATTTGGGACGGTTCAACATCGTATTGGTTTCCCAGCTGAACCACGAACTTGTTAAATGTTTCAACTTTAGTGTTCAGTTCCTTAGGCATTTTCTGGGCGAGTTTTGTGCATGTCAAAACAATTACACCATCCAGAGGAAGCAACAAAATTCACCGGTTTTGATGGCTGGAATTCCGGACTTTTAACATTGTGAGCGCCCTGATGCGAATGATCGTTCGGGTAACAATTAATCCGCTGTGCTGTGACCCCATAAGCCACTGCGCTAACGTTCCCTTCAGTGTACAAAACATGGCTGTTCTACCACGTGCTGCTCTCTTGCCTACAGTCATTAGTGACAATTCTGACTCTTCCTTCTGCCATTTTCTCACTTGTTTTGCATTCACCGTGAAATGGTGTGCAGCCATACAATTATTAGATTGCTCAGTAAACGCGATAACTTTCAATTTGAAGCCAGCAGCAAATGCACGTCGCTTCAGTTCAGACATTTTTTCACGTTGCCAACGTTTTGGAGGGTCGCATGACATGTGGGCATATTCCCTCTCAGCTGGATCGTGTGATGTCGCGTTAGCGCTATTTTGATTAAAGATTTATATCGCTTATACATTATGCAACGCTAGGTAATCTGGTGCATTAAAAGTGCATCGTTGTCTCACACCACTGATCGTGAACTTCCCCTTCACCCACTGCTCCACTGCAATACAGATGCATGAGGCCCCCGACTATGCGAGGCGGTGCCTGACATAACCTTTCGCCCTACCGGCTGTCTTACTTGTGAATTGACATCTAATCAATGCATTGTATAGTGCGGTTAAACACGTCGTTCTGGCTGCTCTAAGCCCCCTTAACTGCGATCATAACACATTAGGTTGCCAGAACTAACCAGTAGTAGAGCAGCTCTCGCTTGTGCGTATTCAAGTGAGAGCAGGTATTGATGAAGTCGAAATTATAAGAAATGATGTCGTTTCACTTTCTGCTGATTTTAGAATGTCAGCTAATATATGGACTTACAATTTTGGGCAAATTTGACTTTGCAAAGTAATACTATCGAATGATATACGGATCGGCTTATGGTTGGCGGCATCCGCTTTCGGATTTGCCTGTCACTGTGGCCAGCCACAGGACGCCTGCGCCTACAGAGGGACCATGGATGGCTTGCGCTGCACCACCCACAGCTCCAACCACACACCCATATTCAGTGTAAACCCGAAGGAATAAGACCGGGAAGCATGTGGATAGGACCCACGTTTCATCAACGGAGTCGGCCCACACTCCTTCACAGGCAAACACAAGCACGCTGTATTTGGGGAATCAAGCGAACACAAGGCGGTGGCTGGACGGCAGTTCGCTCCACACGGTGTGTATGGAACCGCTCTTCGAGCCTAGAACGGCCACAAGGACCGTGCACTCCGTCCGCTGCAGCAACCACAAACTGTCTCCTGGAGCCATTATGGACGAGGTAGTGAGTAATAGGTAGGCACCTTGTTAACATGCACATCAAGCGCAGCCACACCGGGGATATCAAGCAACAGCCAATCACTTGAACCGACAAGATGAAATAAAACAAATCCAATAATGCATACAGATATGGTTGCATAACTCTTCGCTAAATTACCATATGGAGTAAGTTGATTAGCAACGAATGCGCGATAAGGAAAATATATCCATAAGTTAGTTAAATGCTACAAACGCCACAAAGTCACAAAAGATAAGCGCAATTAGAGTAAGCAACTTGACCAGTTAATAGAAGATTATTCAGGTAGGCAGAACAAACCAAATAGAGTGGAATGAAATTTAGCCAGCTTAAAGAGACCTAGTTTAAGTGTAAGTTGGTTTGGATCGGCTTATACACTCTACTATACAGTACTATAACTTGGTTGGCTGTTGAGACAGAGAAATAAAGTGCACTTGCACTATGGACATAGAAAAACTTTGAAAGTTAGCGTAAATATTTTAACATTTGATACTGCGTGCAAACATAGAGTTGAGTGCAAGAGGTCAAATTCTTCCTAAAATTGGAGATGCATGTATTTCTTATGGCCTCCTCAGGGATAAAACCAATAACCAGTATGCTTTCATCTGTTCACTAGTGGGGGTAACTAATGGCACATACCACATCTACTATCTTTCATCATCTTTCCGCGTTTTACTATGCCAGATAAAAAGTAGTAGTCGAAAAGCCCAAATAAATCAAGGAGATGGGCTTCCAGGAAGCACTGGACGGAAACGAATAAGGTTGCGCCTAATCACCAACAAGCGACAAGCATGGCCACTGCCGACTTCGTCGCCAATGAAAAATGCTGCCTAAATTTACACATTGTCACTGAAAACTGGGGGCCACAAGAAGTCAAGTCCAACTGAACTGGTCTACTTAAAGTGCACAAGTTTACTACACATATTCCCAAATATGCCATGAGCCAAAGGAAGGAGAAACATCTCGCATAATGAAAAGGTATGATGATAAGGGTTATCACAGCTACACTCAATCAACCAGCCACCATAAATTATGAGAACGCTGAACGTCTGTTCGGCTTTTGTGGACTCGTCAGTAGGATGCATTCGCCTGATGCTGCTACAGACCAACCTATGGACGTATGCGCCTACGATACTGCGATCTAAACCACTGAGTCACCAGTGACGCCCGCTGACCGTCATGAATAACTTGTTACGGCGGAGTAGTGAACAGCAAACACCCTGCTATGTCCAATCTAAACATTCAGACGACAGGAATGGCTCCCAGTTTCGAGAGCCCCTTATTACAACCGGGTTAAGATGTGCTTCCTAAACCGTGAGACATGGGATGCTTACACGAAGGGTATTCAATTCAGTAGCAACTGATGGGTCTGAAAAATTTGCATTGTAGGTGCCGCTACTTTGGTTTGCATTCCGTATGGTCGACAACGCCCAATGCACCTTCAGCTGCTTTGTGCTTCCCCGGAGGTTGAAGCACTGTCAAACTCCAAAGTCACCACACCAACCTTAAACTGCTTGCCACATACATATCTACTCACTTGAAAATACTCATGTGGTCTGTCGGTTTCAATTGCCCTCACGACTGTTAGTGCAAAGAGCGTGAAGCGGCTCGAGGCATCATGCAACGATTCAGAAATTCTGATGAGTTTTGCCTGAACAATTCCATGTTAACAACTTAGAGTTGGACCGGTTGCTAAGCAACTGTCTTCGTTCAGTGTTTCTGAGCCCGTTTTTGTAGTACCAGGATGCTACGACGCGTGAGTTGTGCTCACCACTAAGGCCGTTTCCACTTTTCCAACTGTCTTTTTGAAGTTATCTAGCAGCCACGTTCCACAAATAAATTCCGTTAGATCGTCAGCTGTCGGTGTTTTCTGTGTTGTAATTGTGTGCTTCTTTCCGTTGCGGTGTCAGCTGATCTCATCCTCCGTTTGTTCTTTTCGCTTTGTGTTTGAGAGAGTCCTCATTGACTGGTCAAACTGAGCCATCCTCTCACGTGAGGCTACTCAACGCATTGACCAACAGTATTTTGTGTATCGCTCACTGAAGTGCGTTCAGGCCATCAATCTGCATACCTCGTGCTCACTCACTGAACCATGGTCATCCACCAATGGTCTACCAAAACAACTATTTCTGGGTGGTTGACTAGGATCTCAAGAAAACTGGCATTGAACGACCGGATTAATCAGTTGAGAGAACTAGAGCATGTTTGACAAAGAATTCAACGCTGCAGCACTTGCTGCTCATAACGAGTAAGCGACTGTTTATTGTCAGACCCCGCACCATTTGTAGTTATCGAGCTGCACACGGATGTCCCGAACTGGAACTTGATGCCAAGCTAGCGGAAGACTCGCAACAATACGCAGTGAAGTTGGCACGGGAGGGCCAGTTGAAGCATAGTGAATGCGGAGATTACGGTGAGAATCTTGCTACGGAGGGTTCGAGTGGGAAAGCGGAACTTTCCGGTAAGCGATGCTCTTTCTGTCTTACGATGCATCAATACATGTGGGTTTTATATCTGTACTTATTTTTGGTGAGCTCTTGAAAACCATGTAGGTGGATACCAGCGACTGACTCCGCATTATCATTCCGACAATATTAAGTTGAACAGCTGCGATTTTATTTGGCATTACCTTCACCAGTCCCAAAAGTGGATCGCTTATCGAACTAATTAAGTAGGCGATGGTCACCACCTATAGTCTATCGGTTAAAACGACCTTACTGGCACTGAATAACACGCGCAGTTGAGAAGCAAAAATCTGCGACCTTGAGTTAGTTGGACTTCCGTGTGAAGGATCTCTTGAACTTAACAAAATCCCTAATGATTTTCGGGTTTTGGAGCAATGCTCGCGGAGCTCAATGGTCTGGTGATCGTGGAGATAGGCGTCAAGCACTGCGCCGTTTCATTCCCAACTAGGCTGTCTCTACCCAATGAGTCCAAACCAGGACGAAGCCATCGGTCATAGAGTTCAGGGATGGCAGAAAGCCACACAAAAAACCCTTAATGCATAGTTTAACTTGCAACATTCGGAACTTGATAACGTTACCCAATGGACAGATAATACGTATGATTGGGTGTTGAATGCTCAATTACCTGAACAAGCAGAGTAAAACCATCGCAGCGCGATGTGGTAAAAGATAGAAATTTTACTGTGTCGTTGAAATCTTTCATGACATATATCAGTTAGTATCCGCTTTAGTAAGATCACACACCCAAAATACATCGCAATTCAGACCAGTGTTTCCAGAGAATGACGACCAGGCGCTACTTTTTATCGGTTTTCGTCGGTGGGTATGCCGTCCTCCACCTCATATTTATAAACAATAGCAGTCATCCATATCACGCAGCTTCCTTACTGGCTAAGACTCGAATGTGGTAACAAGCGAAAACTCACATCAGACTATATGTTCTTTCCATGTGTTGAACATAGATAACTGCATGCCTTTCAACTGGTCAAAGCATTCTGTGGTTCCATCTAAAATAATTATCAGAAACCGTGATGGTATTGTGACTGCGATGCATTACAAGAAAGCAATGGAGTCTTGCATACCACTTGGATGACGGAGCAGGCAAACAAAAATTCGTACCTACTTTACACAACAGAACACAGTTACCCAAGGTACTGTTCTCAGTAGCGTTGCTCACAGCTATCGATGTGAACGCGCAGTTATATTCACAGCGCAGCTACTGTTTATCATCCGCTGAATGTGAGCAATAAGGCGTAAGTGGATACTGGGTAAACCAATCCGTCAAGTGCACCATGGCGTCAGATTCAGGTGTCTCCTAAACAGGGCACCGAGCTAGGCAAAACATAAAGTTAGCGTTTAACTATTCAACTCAGCTGTTTATAATAGTGCTGGAACCAAAAAGATGGTCACATCAAGTCCAAAACCGCTGGTTTGAGACAATATTAGTCAAAAAGTGCGTAGCTACATAATGCCACCGCTGGGTCACAGTGCTTGGGCACAAAATCCCGACTTATACAATGGGTGTATACGGCTTCCTCGATGTTTAGAACACTCTTCGGAAACTGCGCGAAAATACTTATGAAGAGCTGGCTAACTTAAAGGTATTTCTGATTTAGAAAGTTGTGATCCCATGTGACCGGCCATTGTCCCCTACAAGAGGAGCTACCTGTGTGGCAATGAAGGATGGTTCACGCCACATCCGAAAATTCATTAAATGTTACTGTCATCCTTTATAGCTTAGTGTCTTAAGCTACTGGTTAGTGCCACAACCAGCTAGCGGTTACGACTTCGGTTCTTGATGAAGCCAAATTATGCAATCAATCAGCAGCTCAATAGAACGTAAAAGGACAGTCGAATGCTTTATTTGGTTAGTACTTAGGCTATTTGTCCTGTAAGCTGCACCGATAAACCCTGCAAACGTTGGCAAAAATCACCTTGGAATGACCTTAAATGGTATAGGTAGAATTCGTCACCTCTAAGCTCACTCAGACAGCCGTCACAAGCTCGAAAAAGCATTGTACGCTCGTTTCATCCCTTCGCGAATCGTCAGCAGTACGCATTCTATCGGACCATGGTGGGGCTCGAACATGCAACCCGACTGTTTCCCGTCAGTGGTTGAGACCACTGAGCTACAGGGGACGGCAATGACCATCGTAAACAACTTACACGTCGCTTGGTGAGGGAGCTACCCTGTCCTCTGCCCGGCAGTAACGTGTAAGTCAGTGGATACTGAGCGGCGCTATATCACATCCAGTAAGTTGTTTACGATGCTCGTTGCCGTCCCCCGTAGCTCAGTGGTCTCAACCACTAACCGGAAACAGTCGAGTTGCAGGTTCAAGCCCTACCAAGTTCCGATGGAATGCGCACTGCTGACAATTTGCGAAGGAATGAAACGGGCGTGTGCCGGCTGTCTGAGTGAGTCTAGATATGACGAATTTCTACCTATACCATTTAACTCGCCTTACTACTCCTATGTAATTACATTAAAGTTACTTACTGTGGGTTATGGGGTTGCAGTGAAGAATTTGCGACGCCAAAGGGCTGCTGCAGGTCTACAATTCACCTTGTAAAGTCATGTCAATAGTGCCTAGGAGGTGGCTCTGAAATAGTTACATGACTCTACTGCGTATACGTCATGTACCACAAGAGAATTGATCTGGCCGACATGTACGGTTTATCTTCACAGGTACCGTTAGCAATGACTAGCCGTGTTACGCTATTCGCAGGTTTACCACGGAGTATGCTATTCCAGTGAGATGCCATAGAAGATTGGACAAACCGTAAGCGACCCAAGCAAATTAAATGCGGTATCCATGTAATAAACTTCTTGTACTCAGCAGTATTATGTAGTTTGTTTGCCAGTACTTTCTCACGGAGCCAGGTACATTTGCCTGGCACGGGTTCTTGCTTGGGGTATTAGTGACTCTTCGGTTACTCCTCAGCAGTGAAAGGTATATAAACGAAAGTCATTAGCCGGTCCAGTATGGTCGTACAATTTTGGTGCCCCTGATTTTTGCAAAGTTATTCCTCGCCATCTTTCAGAACTGAATGAAGCTTACACGAGGTTAAACAGCTCTACAAAGTCTATATTAAAATGTCGGATAGTTCAAAACGCCTCGAACGTTAGAGGAGTACTTAATGAACCATAATGAACCACTACGTTACTTTTAAGTATAAAATAAATATTTTTTTCTCGATTTAATGTGGATGCACTAATGAAATATATAGGTCAGTAATTAGGTTATACACATCTTTGTATTTGTGGACATTCGGTACAAAATGCTGAATTGAGGTTGGCTATAGGAAACAATGAACATGATCCAAGACTTCGTACTTCGTAATTCCTCAAGTAGAGAGGTTAAGATACTTAGTTTTCACTTTCAAGCCACTTTATGTGGCTTGGAGGCATTGCTAATTTCCTGTTAGACAGCATCGATTCATTTCGCCCTCCGGTTTTTCTCTTTTACCGCTAAAGATCGTTTGACACGCTCCAGGGGATGTAAGTGATGGTGATGATAGAGATAGAAAAAAATATGCGTTATCGCGTAAGGATACCGCGAGTGTTAACTAATACCTTTAACTAGGGTTGCGAAATATTCTGGAGGTAGAAACAAGTGTCTGAGGAATCTAGTTGCCCCTAGATTTTCATTTTCGGTGACAGCGTGCTGATTGCGCAGATAAACATAGGCGGGTACTAGCATAAGAATGAACATTAGAAAAATTAAATTAAAATGCCACTCCTAAAGTCCTATGTTAACACGAGAGCCATAAAGCAGGTTTGAATAATAAAAAAATCTATATGTTGGTTGGAAGTAAATAGTATGAAGAAAGAAACCACGGATGAAACAAAAGCCGTGACTTTAAGTGCTGTGAGAGTGTTTGTTTTCACACAGACGCGTGGTACATCCTCAAGTTCAGGGAAATGGGAACGGAAGTTGGAGTAGTGGCGAAAGACCAAGTCGAGGATTAGATTTGGCTGTCCAAATTGCTATTGTGTGCATGGACTTCATGGAGATACGGTGAATCTTTGAGCACAGTAAATAAAGGTATCCAAAATGAAATGAAAAAAGGTAGTATTATATTTCAAACATCAGTACGCGAGTGTCGTCAAAAGGTCATTGTGCTTCATTTCTCTAGAGGAGAAGGAGAGCACATGTTGTACGGGTAGAATGACTAAGTGAATCAGTGAATTTTGTCACTCCATATATATCACTGGGCTTTCCCCCATATAAGTTTGTTATACTCACGTTTATGTCGAGCATGTCTCATTTTATTCACCATCAATGCACTGCTTAAAGGAGTGCAGAAGCTCTGAGTCACAGCTTTCTGGATGCGCTTATTGTTACCCGCACAACTGTGTAACGATTGGGAAATAAGTTTACACTTAAGGTAGTTCGTGTTTTTTGATTAATGACATGTTACATCTTCTCTGTATATAGTAATTAAGGGAAAGCTGAAGTGCCACCTCAACATCTAAGGTACATCTACGTTTTTGGATAATATTAAATATAAAACTCAGACTGTTATAGTTTTCTTAAACGGAGGGTTCGATGCTCGTCTAAAACCTATGGATCTAGTAAGTAAAATTACCCGAGTTTGTTATTTGGTGCTTCTTATAGGAGCAATGTACATAGTAAATTGCAGTCATCATACCTTATATCCGGTTGGAATATAGTAACGAAGGGTATTTTACTCCTAGACGAGTTCCAGTTGCAAATAAGTACGTTTTAGAGTCCTTAACTGCAAAGGAGTTTATTATTAGCACACCCCGTCTAAGAGCATTTTCAATAGCACATTGCACCCGTCTGGAAATTGAAGGTGGTTGAGTAGTGCAGTCTAAGTTCACGAATTTCGGGAAAGTTAGAGAGCGTTTTACCATGTAGCTTCAGTCAATTGCAATATTGCACCAATGGCATATGCAGTCGCAAGTCTGGAATAGGAATTCGCTATTCAAATTGCTGCACCAAGTTTGTAATTCGTTCAGATCCGCTTGAATGTCGGCTGTGGCTTTACTTATAATGTCCAAATGAAACGTAAAGCAAATTTTGACATTATCGGTGAATGCTTTTATTCACTTAAAAGAGTTTGTTCTAGGCCATACTAAAAGTTTGAAACCGTACTCATCCAACGCTGAGTGTAGCTGATACATCGTATACGTAGCCGCCAGTAGTGAAGCCATTCACCGCCGTTCTTGTCAGCCCGCCCACCTAGTTCATATGATCTGCCATGTGACCTTGTGTGCATGAGCGTATGTAAACAAACGCCTTGCTGGCTTCTCAAGCCTGGACGGAGTCAGTAATTGGATCACAGGTACGGCCCAGAATGAATACAAGCGTAGAACAAAACTCAGCGAGCCACACGTGAACAGCATTGCCAGTTGTTAAAATCACGGTTCCAACTGGAAATGAAAATATGAATGTATCAAGGTTTTCACGAAAAGTGTGTCCATCTGATGACTAGGGAAGTAAAAAGGATGCACAAGAAAGCAGGCTCCATTGGTTCCGCGCTCTTTATACGGCTGTTCATTATTGTTATTTGCATAACTGTTTAGTACAGAAATGCGATTACCTAGTGACGATGGTCAAGAACTAAGAATTGGTAATATTCTCCTTTTGGGATTAGCCACGGCCGGGCTTGATAATCTGGGCTCTATGTTCGAATGTAATGGCTGCTCCAGAGGTAAATAAAGCTAGATACATGGAAACTTCAATCTACTACTAGTCAAAAAGCCAACTTCTCCCTACTCAGGCGACGCTTTCTCGCTTAAGGAATATTGCCTGATAGTAAGTGTGTGGCGCATGTTATACGAACAAGCCGGGACACAACCGCTTCTAACTTCGTGGACACACACGCGTCTGTTGCTGCTGTACAAGATTTAGAAGCAATTGATATAGTTAAACTGGCTCGATCACAATAAGTGCCAAAGGTGCCACATATTCGCCCGTCACTGCGTCAAAAATTGGGAACAAATTCGTTGTCGAACTGGTTAATTCCAGATGAGATCACCAGGCGTTGATCATCGTGTACCACAGTGTTCCTGAATGAGGCTGGAAGTCCATATAAGGCAAGTTGTTGGATGGCGGAAAATAGTGAAAAGACATATGCTTAGTAATTGGTGTCCGTGCTAAACGGATAGCACGGTGCGCATCGGGAAACATGCCAACTGTGCCCCTACGGTGAACCACGGCTTCTACAGGGAACTCTGCAATCGACTATTGAAGTCATTTTCGACTTACTCATGCGGGGTTCGGATTTTGTTCGACGTCCCTTTGAGTGAGCGTCAGCAGAAGAAACTGTACTTTGGTGACTACCACAAACTGAAGAACGAAATATCCATCTTTACTCATTGTGCGTCCTGAGTGCCGGACTTCCGCTTAACGTGATGCCTAAGCCCTATGACTGGGAGAAAAAGCGCTGCATTTGTCCGGCGTGGTCCCCTGATTGCGTGATCACGAAACCAATTCCAAACATATTATCATCATCATAAAACTACTAACTTTGGGGTCCTAAAGCGATGTGTTGTATTTTAGTCCAAATAGTTGAAGCGTGGTACAATGGGGCTTAAAGCTCTTTTCGGATTGAAGTCTAAATAAGCTTAACATCAGAATCCGTTTAACCGACAGTGTGCAAAATCCTCGGAGTTTAAGGAAGTTTTCAGTAAGTATTGCCTTGAAAAATGACAACTGTGGAACTTAACCAAATATTGATGGAGCAGCGACTTGCACTATGCTTGCTGAAATCGTAACTTCATCTGGTGGTCAACCTATCCGTCAATAAGAGGTGGCTCATTGTTCAGTGTCCGTAGTTTCTCCGAAAATGTTAGTTCTCTACCTCACAAGGGTTGGCAAAAGCTCACACATGACATATACACAATTAAATGTGCTTCTGACATGCAAAATACGCTCTTGTTTGTACATAAATATCAAGTCTTCTCTGTAAATGCTCTGAGTTTCAAGCTCGTCAAGCTTCGTTATCTTTGGATCTGCTCATAATAACTGAAACCTGGTTAAACAATGAAATAGCTGACGCCGAAAGTGTTCTTCTTGGCATGTCCGTCCTACGTAAAGATCGACAAAGTATTGGAGCTGGTGTCGTTTTGTGCCATCGCACCCACATACATCCTGCAATAAGTAATGACCTAGGGACTCAAGTCGTTGACTTGCTTTGGGGCTACCTGCAACTAAGAAGCGATGACACAATTGTTGTGTTGTCATCGCGTAACTTCCTTAGATGTCCACTCTAGAAATGACAGCTGTCTGATTTATGCTTTAAAGACCTTTCTGATACGGTCCTACAACGACGTTTTCCTTGCTGGAGAGATTTAAACTTGCACCCTTTAAATGCTCCGGCTTGGTTCTTTGAGCAGTTTAAAGCCAAACTGCAAGAGCTAGTGGCTGGGCTACCACGCCATAGTCACGATGCTTCCACTACAATATTCAAAACGACCATTTTGGATCACATGTTTACCGATGATGAACTTGGGATGAAGAGAGTAACAAAGAGTAGCCTCTTGGAGCGCAGTAATCATGCAATATCGCTTTTTTGCTACTTATGTTACGTAGGATAACTCATCGAGGACGTCGATGAGTTCCTTATGATACCACATTACAGTAATTTATCCGACCTAATCAAGACCACTGATTGGTCTTCCTAGTGAAACAACCCACCGGTGTCGCTTGGGAGAAATTCGTCAATCGTTTTAACACTTCGGTAACAAAGACCAAATAGTCCTTTACTTACAAAGGCGACAATGGGCTAGAGAGCTAAGAGCACAAAGAAATCCACGTTGGAAAGCATACAATTCCATGGAAACGCCAAAAAAGCTGGAAGACCTACAACTGCTTAAACCTTGTCTGCGAGGACAAAATTGGAGCACCAACAACATTTAATTAGGGCGTTCTGCTCCGAGCCAAAGCTACTTTACTGGCATGTCAACAAACTTCACAAAGTGTAGTGAGTTCCCCCTGGTCTAAACACTGCTTGTGGTCAAGCTTAAACTGCGCAAGAAGCAGGTAACTGTCTTGGGCAACAATACACTAGTAATACCCAGAACGTACAGCCACTTCATACCATCCTTACCCTGACCACACCACCATAAGGACGTACCCACATCTCCTTCACTGCTGCGGATGTGTGGAAGTACCTGTTGTCTTTGCTTGAGCATAGTTCTATCGGTGTAGATAACTTAGGCCCAAACTTAGCAAAGGTAGCTACTGGGATCTTGGCTGAGCTGTTGTATCGATCGCTTCAGCGCTGTCTGGACAATATTCAGGTTCAATCTGTGTGGAAGCACCGAATAATACCTCCATTAATCAGGGGAAAAGCGTGCTAAACATGCATTGCTACTACCCACTAACTCTTTTACCTGTCCTCACAAAATCTATCGAATCTGTGGCTACAGGAGCAGTCCTGCGGAATAACATCGTGTTAAGTCAATCAAGTACACTTAAGCTTTGTGCACTCATCTGGACGCCTTTTGAGCATTTTCACATTAACACTGCAGAATTTAATACAATATCTTCATTGCGGAAAAATATGGCAGCAGTAAAAGGAAAGTCGCATCTTCAATCACGCATACGGTAACGAATGCTGTGTTTCATGCCTGATGGGTCTACTGACTAGGGTGATACATTAGGCGAATAGAGTTTTGATATGATGTGGTACAAGAATAGCTAACTTTACATTTTGATCATGTGGAAGAAGTAGTCACACTGCTGGTTAGGATAGGATGTAAACGGTGAGAGGGGTCTCAGAAAGGTTTGCAAATAATCGGTTGGTATAGTTTGTGGGCAACGTGTCGCTTTTTACACAAAAGCTTCATCAGGCCGAGTGAACCAGTCGAGGATTGGTATAGCACTTATAGCGAACTGGGATGATAATTGCAACGAAAGGAATGTAGGCAGAAGGTCAATCGCGTTACAAGTCAACGCATCACTCCAAATAGTGCTCGGAACGGTCACAAGTGGTCCGCGTCACAAGGTCACACACCTAAGCTCTGTTAACAATGGGTGCGGGAATCATGTGATGCTCCTTTTCTGCCCTGGATCCGTCCATTGACGCTTATCAGGCGGGTCGGGTTAACACAGTTCGACACACGCTCGAAAGTTTGTGCCCATAGCTGTTCACCTTGCCAATCTCGACCGCCTCAGCAGATGTTGGGTAAGAGGGGTCGTTTAAAATTCTGGGCGCAAAGTTGCTACAGACTTCAAAATGTTTGTTAACCACAAAATTCATGAGCGCCTCTTTCCCTAATCCAGAGCAACGAGAAATAAATTTTATTGAGTGGACCATAGGCACCTAATCATCTTGTAGATCCCCGGCGAAAATAATAGAGGAACAGCATAACCAGTACGTGATGATATTTGCAGTAACAAACATTGGAATCAAAGCAGGGGGAAGGTAAAGCGTTTTGCACTTCACGGCGTGATAAGTGAGCCTACTAACATTTAAATCTTTAAATAATACGTGTAGTCCAAGCAAATTTGTGAGATAATAAAAGTCAGTGATAGTTTACGGTAGATGAGCGAGGTTATAAGAGGGGATATGTATGCCGTGTACCGCAGTCTGTTTGGACGTCGAAAAGAGAACTTTACATCACAGCACTTGGAAGGGTTGAGAGATGGGGTTCGGGAAGTCGGCCATTCACCAGTTGATATAACGTTGTAGTTTCACAGAGTCCTCAATGACTGGGGTTATACAACCCAGCAATGCGTCATCAGTATATTTGCAGCCAATAAAGTTTGATGGAATGGGGGATTTTCGAAGTGGGTGAAAAATAGTAAGGAGAGGATGGCTCCCTGTACAACACTGCGATTCATTGGGAGTACAGCAAAGTATTTGCCGGATAGATGTATCAAGTGGGTGTGGGTGTGGGTTTGGGAGCAACCACGCATCATACTACACATTTACGGGGAACGACGTTTTCGGACAAAATGTTGTGCAGTAGATCAGTGGAGATTCCCAACGGCACTGGTTTAATCGCGCCTTGGGTGACAAAAGTGTTTACAAGTATTATGCAACGCGAACGCAATGAACTGCATCAGATAGGAATCGTAATCCAATATAGGGCGCCGTCGTCTATAGGGAGACGGTTTGACGTCATCAGTGAGAATGCAGGCGATGCTTAGCTTTCCCGAGATATTTAGTAGCACGAACGTGCACGCGACTGGTGGACACTTCCGAGATCCCTTCTTAGACACATGTTCTTTTGATTATTGGGGGTTTTGTTATTAGTATGGTCGATTTTCAAATGTCGGGTATGGTGGTAGCAGTTAAGCACCGATGCAAGATTTCTGTCAGAGGTGTCGTTGAAACATATCCTCAAGCTTTTAGGCTGACTACCGGTCTACTAGACTTGTTTGACTTCCGTCTCGTAATGTCTTTGCAAATACTTGTAGAATCAAATACAATGGAGGGCTCGGTGGTGCTGAGAGAAGGCAGGGATGTGTGTTAGATCACGAGAAACGGATCACTTTTGAGTGCTTCTATATCTTCGGTGTTGTATGTTCTGTAAGGTTGATTTCCGGAGAGTTATCTTAGAAACTTTCACAGGTCATGGCAACATAGGTTTCCTAAAACAGTCCGAATGTATAGGGTGTTTGACCTTTTTGCTTCAGGTTTTATGGCCAAGAACAGTTGTTTAACACGAGTAGTTAGCTTATGTTTACAAGCCAGTTCTTTTCTCCTCTGCAGTTGCTTGTGCAAGGGATATGAAAATCTGTCATTTCGCAACTAGATTGTCTGAAGGTTCCAAAACAGATTTAAACAGACAATTGCATAGTTTGTGGGATGCTTAAATTGAGCAGACAAGTCTTTATCCGTAAAAATTAAAAAAATGGTTGTTTTCCGTTATTCCACGTGGTTTGCTGAGAAGTTCCCCGTTTAACGATCCTGGATGGATTGCTCAGCGCAACATAGTTGTCCTTACTGTGTTAGTTGAGGCACGTCTTTACTATGTAATGATCGGACTTCTGAAGGTGAGCACGCTTCGATGTAGAAAATTAGTAGTGTACGTTCGTAAATACTAAAGCTAGATGCGCATCTCATCTGGCTGAGTATTGCACCAAATTGGCTAAGCTCATGATACTAATGAAAGTTGTGTCACTTGTATCAAAGTTGATGACGTGAACACCGATAGAGCATTCTAACTTTGGCTGCGACTCCAAGGCTAGGTTCGCTGCAACATTTGAAACTCCGAACAGAGCTGTTACAGGCGCTACACCCACACGTTCCTCACGACGACAGTTAAGAAATCATTTGATAGGTGACAGTTTACTGAGTTTGTTGACTACTCCGAGTTCTGAAACGGACTTGCACAAGTCTTCGCTGCTTAAGTTGATTACACCTCCGTAATGCTGAGGCTTTCCTGGGCTGCCGGATCTAACATTGTGGTAGACATTGAAAGTAACAACTTCTTCATCAGTGTCAGAATGCAAGTAGTGTTCCTGTAATATTTATATACCTGCAAACATACATAACCTTCGCTGCAAAATGCTTGCACTAATCTTACGTTTCTGGACAGGATCAGCGGAAGTTGCGTCTTGTTCAATGAACAGCATCTTGATCTTACTTGCCAGTCAGCACGGCTCTTTTTAACTTTTCCCGGAACTTTTCTTGCTACTTATTTTGCAAGTGCTTTTGATATTATGGCTCTACTCAACCAAGGTTGATTAGCACCCATTGTCTCGAAGCGAAATCATATCATCAACAGAGCATGACCGCATTCGTGACTAAAGAATGAGTTCATCTGAACAACGTGTAAAATAGTCTTTAATGACACGAAGAATCCGCAGTTAGTATGGAAAAATATTTTTCGCTGATAACAGGAACAGCCAAATTTCTAGGCGCAGCGTGTATTCTGCCAAATCCCATAATGCACCACTAACCTTATGTTAGCCCATGCAGATGAACGGAGTCTGTCCATGGCGCGAAAGGAGTTTACGCTACTTAAGTTGACTTCACAAAAGGCATTGGATACCCTAAATTAATGCATTATTCCTTACAAACTTTAGAGTTATGCGACTGGCAACCCCATTTTGGGATTGGCACCTGCATTCCTACGCTAACGCCTCCTGACTGTGTGAGTTCGTAGCGTTTTGTTTGACTCGATAGAGATGAACTGTGGGGTCCCACAGAAATCAGCGTTAAGGTCACCGACAGTATTGCTGTTCATAAGCGACAGCACGGGGGAAATCACTCCAAACTATCTACTTTCTACAGATGACCACACTATTTTTGGTGGATAAAGTGACCAGATGATCCCATAGCACTGCAAGAAAAACCCAGCTAGGTTTACGAGCGGTTAGCTCAGAACATACTTGAGTTTGACGCTGTTAAATGTACGATAATGAGCATACTACTCCAGAGGACCTATTAAGAGGGGTTAGGAGAGAGCTCTTTGCAAGGCCTTTCCCAATGAACTGCGTGTGGGATGCTCGTGCAAAGCGGTCACATTTTATCAAAGGGAGCCAAAAAATACATTTGGAAAAGTAAGTCAAAACTTAGGCCTCATGTAGACGGCGTTTGACATGTTTAGTCCAGTAATATTTTTGCAAATGCTCGACGGTTATGTGAGGCCGCATGTGGAAATCTCGAATCAGGTCTGGCACTCTGGGTAAAAATATCATCTAGCTGTTCTAGAGGTTCCGCAACGAAAACGACAAAAAGTTCAAGGGTCTGCTCCATTTCCATTATCAACTTAGCTTAAGAGACCTAAGGGTATTCAATGGGGATCTAAACTAATGCAGAAAATCCTTAAATATCCAAACCTAACATAGAGAAGCTAATTGAGGCTCAGCCACAAGACCTTAGTGAGAAACCACCACTTAAAATTGACTATGATGGATAGCCGTTTGGAGTGTCACCAGAGCGTTTTCTGACTTCTTGTGTGCCAGTTGTGGAACACTCACAAATGCTATCCTCTCGCATCCAATGGTTATAGAATCCAATATTTAAGTTTAAAGCGTATGATACCCCCTGCATTACATGGTTTCAGCCAAGTTTGTGAGACAAGGCATGAGGTAACCAGACGGTGTGCATACTTAAAATCTACAGGGAGTGCACCTCTATACGGAATGTTTACTTCGTACATTAGAGTTTCACTTTCATTATACTTACGGGACCTAGTAAGCATTTGATTTTTAAGACCGCAAGAACAAGTAAGATCTCAGCGAAATAAGCTGAATTCAATATATTTCGCGTATTCTCATCAGTCACTTAAACATGATGAGTGAAAACTTCAACCGCTTTAGAGTAACAAATCAATGCCAGAAATCGATGTTCAGGCGTGTTAGCGAAATGGTCGCACATGAAAGAGGTAAAACAAGGATAGTGGAAGGAGTGTTTGCTGAGCTAAGCAGTATTGCTGCGGGCGTTTCTTCACCATCTGAGGTGCGCTACTGCGTAGCGTAGCGGCCCGATGCGAAGTGTAAACATTAGGTTAGGGATAAAGTTATTGGGATTTTTAATCTTAAAAGTTAAATGCATATATATTGGCACACATGTAACCATTTTATTTTTTAAAACATTCTTATTGGCAAACTTGCCAACCGAAACCATGGTTATCTATCTCAAATGAAGAAAACTCTTAGTTGCTGGTGTTTTGATGAGTTCTTCGAAGGCGGTTTCAGCAAACATCTCATAAGGTTTTAACAATTTTCTCTCTAAGGAGGCGCTTGAAAATGGGGTAATCGGTAGGTGAGAGGTCAGGGGAGCATGGTGGGTAAGGCAGTTGCGGAGCTTAACTCGTGCAGCATCCGCAGGGTTGCTTGTGCGACTTGTGGCCGAGCGATATTATGCAGAAAAAGTGGCCCGTTTTTTGACCAGTGCCGGGCATTTGTGTTGAAGTTTTCGGTGCATCACTACAACCTGTTGACAATAATTCACCGCTATAATGATAGCGCCTTGCATCCGAAATTGGTGATGGATCAGAACAGCCGCAAACCATCGAACAGTCTCTATAAGGTTTTAGGTGCACCTTTGGCTTTGGAAAGTCTCCTGGAGCTTGATCATGAACCAGCCATTAGGAGGTACTTCGTCGATTGTCTTAAAGGATACAGTTTTCACCGTAAATCACAATCCGGTTGAGAAACGAGTTGTTTTGGTTGCGCAAAAGAATGGAAGGCGACACCTCAAAAGGATGATTTCTTTGGTTTTCATGCGATTTGAGTGGCACAAGCTGATACGACTTTTACGACATCTCAATCTCGCGCAAATGTATTAAGACTATTAATTGCGATACTGCTACTTCAGTAGCAAGAACTCAAATTGTTTTACGTGTATCCACTTGAACTGGTATATATATATATATCAGATGTTTGTATATAGACAAGGTGTCATCAGAACCAGGTCAGAAGGGAGAGATAAGTGTGCGAAATAAAACAAAAATTATACAGCCTTATTTGGGAGGTTCAGTACACGTCGTTTTGAGTGTTTTGTAATGATATATACGGCAGATTTAGAAACCGGTAAAGGGGCACAACAGTACTGGAGACATTGATATTTGTTACGTGCCATCACCTCCAGCTTTTGCCAACACAGGAATTCTGCGTCACATGGTCCGCAACTGGGTTGGCGCACTGATCCGACCAATGCCAAGCTTGAGGATGCTTTCCTCATGCTCATTTCCCACGTTATTTATTGTCCACTGCGACAATTTTCCAGTCACTGCCAGGAAGCACAAATAACGCTCGTCGAGGAAGCCAATAGGCTGGCATCCGTAGCCCTTAGCGGAGGCAATGCATGCGGTGTCGAAGAACAACTTTTTGTAGTCTGAGGTTGTTCGCTCCAAGAACTGGTTCACGAACCACCATATTGCTTCTGTGGTGTTACAACCACACACGAGCGATCCTCCGCAGACTACGGTTGTCAAAACTGACATTCATCTCATGTCTTCCGAGCGAACAGTCCAGGTCTTACAGCCATACGGCAAGATTGTACAGACAGAAGCATTGTACACCCTTCCCTTGAGCTTGAGACTGACCTCAGGACAGCGTTATAGATGTCTCATTTTGTTAAAGGCAAGGCGGACTTTTGCAATGCGGCGTGAAACCTCGTCTCCAACACCGCCACCTGTCGTGATACGATTCCAAAATGTTCAGAATGCCGCCATCAATGGGGAGCGCAGACGCAGTCCACTGGCAATCCTGTAATAGGGCTTTACATTTGACTGGGGTGAAATAGCAACCGTAATTGAATGCCACAACCGGAAAGCGGTTCGAGGTGTTTTGGTGGGTTTCTACACAACTACTCAGCAAAGCGATATCATCGGCGTAGTCCAGATCCTGCCGAACAATCTCCTCCTGGTGTCAACAGGGTGGCTCGGGTTGTTCCCTCTCCCAGAGAATGACACTACAGCTGTGTTCCAGGATGTGATGGGCTTTCGCCTAGCAAGCGTCCTACCTAAAACAAGCCACAAATGTCCGTTTAACAACTCTGCGATGCGGTGGATTTGACTCACCACTGCTCATTGCTTCCCTCCGGGGCAGCATTCTATTGCAACACTTTGCTGCTGTATTTGTGGGGGGATTTGCCTCTGTTTGTCACTTGACCAAACGAATGGCGGATGAACCGGTAAATCAGTCACCGGCTCTTAACGAGCTTGATTGCCTGAATTCGCTCCGCTGCCTTGTGGATAGGCTATGAACCAAAATCTCGGAGTTGAGTCCCCTAAGACCACTCCCTACTTCAAACTAGGCAACCGAGTGATATCTCGCCTAATGACGAACCATGGAAACACACTCCCTGCTTGAATGATGGCCATTGATTAATTGTTGTTCACTTCCAATGGCCATCCACAACGCTCTTTAAGGCTCTCGTAAGCTTTCTATATTTTTGAACCACCATATTGTATTACAGTTATTATTGGTTCCATCGCGAAATGCATTGTTGATACCATGAGCTGTTTCCGTTGCATTTCTACCTAGTTTGGATTGTCACAAGCAAATTATGCGAATTTATCCTCTTTCAGTTTTGCAGGAATTTTGCTGTAAAGAAGTAAAAACGCGTTTCTGAGTTAACATCACAATTGTTAGGTAGAGCCCAAACCAGGCTCCAAAATATACAGAAAATCCAAAGCAACTCAAAACTATCAAAAACCGCAATTGACTATAGAATTGAAGGCTGGTAGCTCAGGTTGTTCAGATGGTTGTTGAACTGTTCGCTGAGCTTGGCAATTTTGTTGCAAACGTTTCGTCACCATTGGAGGTGACATCATCAGTGCGTAGTGGAGTGGCGTGCAACATCGTAGAGTATCGTAGAGGAGCCTCGGTGAGAGTGCGCTGAGCGTGGTGTGCGTGCGTTTTTATACCGTCGTGGTTGGCCGTGGAGCCGAGCAATCCTATTGGTTGGACTTCGATCCACGTTCAGCTTGCTAAATGGGCAGATGACCTTTGACCTCGCCTCCTTTGTCTGCTTGCTCATGCGAGCGTGTCTGCCGCCAGTTCGGGCTGTCTAGTCACAAGTTCCACCGGATTCAATCGATCGAGTTGGCGGTCGTTCATCAGTAGTGTGGAGTATACTGCATCAATTTCGATGTGTCGATTGATTGCATGCGTTGTAGAGTACCAGGCTTCCAAAAACTCCCTCTCGTGTTTTGTGCTTCCATGTGCTAGGAGTTTTACGTTCTCCAGATCGATAGGATGACCTTCTTGATCTTCATGCGTAGCAACCAATGAGTGTGGATCATGCCTTCTGACGGCCGCCTTGTGTTCAGTGATTCGCGTACAAGGTTTTCTTCCAGTTTGTCCGACGTAGGTTTTATCGCAGTCACTGCATTTTAGCTGCTAGATTACATTGCATTGGTCGGCTTGAATGACTTTTCCTTTGGGTCTTGTGATCAATTTCCTTAGAGTGGCACTGGGCTTGTGAGCCACAGAGATTCCATGTGGTTGCAGCAATCTTCTTGTTAGTTCGGAGACGTTCTTGATGTAGGGCAGCACTATCCGTTTGTTTGATGGATCAGATGACTGCTGCTGCTGTGGCATTAGTTCCTTTAAGCTTCTTCTGATGAAACTTCTGGGATAACCGTTGTTTCTAAACACTCGATATAGGTGATACTCTTCCTGTTTGCACGATTCGACAGTGCTGCAGTGCGTTTCCGCTCTTTTGAAGAAGGTTTGAATGCAGCTCTTTTTGTGATTCATCAGGTGTTTGCTGTGGTAGCTTAATATCTAGTCCGTATGCGTTTTCTTCCGATATACGCACGTTTCCATAGATCCATTTGTAGTCCTAGTGAGCAGTACATCCAAAAATGCTAGCTTGTTATCCTCCTCCAATGCAATCATAAATTTGACATCCTCGAATGTGCTGTTGAGCAAAGCATGATGGGCCTGTACTCTGTTCCGTTTTACGATGACAAACGTGTCGTCCACGTATCGTATCCAGAGGTTTGGGCTGATAGATGGCAGTGCAATGCGTTCCAGTTGCTGCATTACAGCATTACCGCGTTCCGTATCAGCTTTTGAGCTCATCCGTTTGCAGTGAGTCCATGCGACTAGCTCATTTTATTCACCACGTTGTCTCTTCTCATAGTGGCGACCGGTGCTATTAGCATTCATTTTTAAAGTGACTAATCTAAGGGCAAGCATTTCTTAATGGCAACCAGTAGTCATCCTCGCATCCAACATCCACATGTTTACCAGAAGGTCATGCTTTGATGCTAGTCACTTGGATAAGTTGGGTACAGGCATGTTCAGAGACGGCATGCCCGAAGGTATGTACTTTCTTTAAGACATTGCAATAGGATCTTGGGAGATCATGTAAGGTAGCTGTGGGTATATTTTGAAAAGCACCGAACTTTTCGGAGCCATTACCCGGCCCCCCCCCCGCGCCCCCCGGCGCCGAACGGATGGGTCGGTTTTCCCGCGTAAAGTAACTACAACCTTTTTATGTCCGTTTGAGCCCCCCCCCCCCCCCCGCCCCCCCCACCCTAATGACTGGTGGTCAGGTTTTGTTTTTCTCGCGTGTTTTTATTTATTTTAGTTTACGTTTTTTTTTTGTTTTTCTTCCGCAACCCCCCCGTCAGTTAGTAAGGGGGTCTAACCCGCGTACGGTTGTTGGCGTTGTACACGCCACATTGTACGGGGCCAGAGAGGAGTGCGAGCCCCCGGAGGCGAGTCCAATAATTGTTTTTGGGGCCTTCTTGCCCTATGCGCCGAGTCACCCACTCACCCATATAGGTGGGTTTGGCGAGAAAGAAAGAGAAGGAAAAGAAAAAAAGAAAAAAAAAAGAAAAAAAAGAAAAAAAAAACGAAAAAGAAAAGAAGGAAAAAGGAAAGAAAGAAAAAGAAGAAAAGACAGAAAAAAGGAAAAAGAAAGAGAACAAAAAGGAAGAAAAAAAAAAAACGGAAAAAAAAAAAAAAAAAAAAAAAAAAAAAAAAAAAAAAAAAAAAAAGAAAAAAAAAGAAAAAAAAAAAAAAAAAAAAAAAGACAAAGAAAGAGAAAAAAAGAAAAACAGAAAAAAAAAAAAAGCACCCAAGAAAAGCTTTTTTTTTTGTGAGGCCCTTTTGCCTCTGCTCCTTCCACCTTTGCCCCTATTCAAACCGCCCCCGGGCTTGCTTGGTACCCTGTGTTGTTTGGTGGGGTCCTCATTTGTTAGGTTTTGTTGTCATTGGGGGTAATCTTTCTTCCTTATATTTGATTTCTTACTTGATGCCCACTCCACAATAATTTTCGATGGGCGCCTGGTGAGTGGGGCCCCGCCCGCTGTTACCTGCTGATACTCTATTATATTTTATATCCGCCCGCTGTGGATCCGCTGATGTGTGGGAAACCAACAACTTTCCAAATAAATAAAAAAGTATAGTTAAGTAGTTTTTAATTTTTTTTTTGAACGAACTTCTACTTGTGTTTGAAAATTCCCCACCAAGAAAAGTATCACCGGATGGAGGTTTTTCGTGCGATCACTGCCCCCCCCAATTTCTCTGGTAGACGGAGAGGCTCGGTTTGCCCCTTTCGATGGTTTCTTTTGCCCCCAAAGCCAAAATAGACCGAAACGGGTGGACAGCCAGTGTGCTAAATCTGGTCGCTCTGATGTGCAGGGCTTGGCACGTCTGGGGCAGTTTGAGAGTTCAGGTCACAGATAAGAGGGAGACGGATGAAGGTAGAGCGGGAATCTAAGCGGCACCAAGGCAATGTCGTTTCGGCATCTTAATTTTTTTTTTTTTTTTTTTCTGTTTTTTTTTTTTATTCTGAAGCCCAAGGAATTGGTCACCTTGGGAGCAAAGTTCCACACCTTCTGAGTCATGTACTGTAAATGTACTCTCTATGACTTCGTCAACAGCGAACTTGAAGAGAAATGATGACAGCGGGCATCCTTGTCTCACACGGCTGGAGATATTGAATGCCGGGGACAGTTTGCCGTAAGCCCTGACTCTGCCTGTGCTACGCGCGTATAATGCTCAGCTAATACTTACAAATTTCTCTGGCACACCTTTCCTGAGTAGAAAATTACAAAGGGCACATCGATCAACCGAATCGAAGGCACCTTTCGTATCGAGGAACACGACAACGGTGGGCCGCCAATATGTGTGACGGTGCTCCAACAACTGACACAAGGTGATGATGTGATGGATGCAGCCACGACCCTGACGAAAGCCGGCTTGCTTCTCACGAGTCTGGTTTTCCCGAGTTCCAGTCAGTCTGTGAAGGATTATGGAGATCAGACTGATTCTTTTATGGCAGCCGCATTCCGAAAGCCAGTCCCCTTTGATGATGGGAACAATAACGGAGCGGCTCCAGTAGGTTGGGACAGTTTCCTGCTCCCACAGTTTCACTAGTAATTCAGGTAAAACATCAACAAGAGCAGAGCCTCCGAATATGAAGTGGGCTTTGTTCAACTCCAACAGTTCGACCTCACGTTTGACTTCTGAGCGTGAGGGCGGATCCAAAGGGACAGCTTAGCGAGCTGGGTGATCAGTGGCCGGGGAAGAATAGAACAATTCCGGCCGATTAAACTGATTTTCAGAAGGTTTAGCTCAAGGCTATAAACTTTTGGACAAATTGTGGATAGGCTGTCCACTCTCGTCGTAAATTGTTTCACTAACCCCAGGTCTCCTGCTGCCCGTTTCCCGTATCAGACAGAATAATTTACGATGGTTACCAAGGGCAGCTGCTACTTCCAGCTCTGACGCACGAAGAGACCAGAGACGTTGTAATTTCTCTTATTGGTACTGGATGCAAAGTACGACGATTGGTAGACATTTATGTACAACTTTGTGCGCACCAGCTTATGATCAGTAGCACATTCAGCTCCACGCATTACCCGCGTTATGCGCACTTCACTCATGTCCCGCAGACGTTAGATGACGCAGTCCAGCAAGTGAGCATAACCACTCCGTGGGTGAGCCCATGTAGCAATGTCACTTACACAAAGAGCGAACTGAGTGTTAGTGATCGTGAAGCCATGTGTGGCACACAATGAACGCAAACTCTCTCCGTTTCCATTGACTATCCCAATCCCTTGCGGCCCAATCACCTCAGCTCACACTGTGGCATCAGGCCCTACACGTGCATGGAAGTCACCTAGCAGGAATAGTTGGTCACTCATTGGCTCAGACCTTATAACGGAGGCTAATTGTGAGTAGAACTGGTCTTTCATATCATCCGGATAACTCGTGGTGGGCCCATACGTGCTACTAAACGTTGCAAACTTACCACGTCTGAGCATACACGAAGCGACATCAACCGTGGGATGATAACAATCGGCTCCCCTGTCAGTGGTCAGTAATAACAAATCCGACGCCTTGTGCACGTAGTGCTGTATTTCCAATCCAGTGTAAAGTGTACCCAGCACCATCCTCTCGCAAGTTACCTTGATCAGCCAGTCGGGTCTTACTCAGTGTTGCGATATCAGTGTCATAGCGCGCGAACGCCATGGCGACTAATGCCGTTCGTCGCTTCAGTCGATGATTAGTGTCCCGGTAGTGTGGTGTGCGTACATTCCAGCATCCAACTTTAACAGTTTGGCGTGCCGGCCTGCGGCCACGTTTGGCTATTGATCCCGATTGTGGAGATATGGGTGGATTTGTCTCGTTCGAAGGTTGGGGTGAAAAATTGGTTGGGGATAGATGAGGAAAGGGACGAAGAAATGTGGATTGCTATGGAAGCCGGGAACAAGCAAATGATCAGTAGTGGTTTAATGTAGCTTAGGCACCCTACAGTGTGTGAGAGGTGTGGTGACACCTACACCAATATTGCTCGACGAACTATGTCGGCCAAGGGTGCCATTATTTGCATTGGACTTCGCATACTCAGTAACAGTAGGAGAATTGCGTGTGTAGTGTTACCAAGAAATCCTGGAACTGGTCTCAAGGGCTACAAAGAAAGAGATGACACAAAATGATATAAAATGCGTGAAAATGCAATAACATGTGCGAATACAAGTAGGGATGCATGATGTGTTAGTCCAATCGTGGTGCATGCAGAACAGACGTCACCATGAAGAATTTATTAACTAAATGAACAGCATAATAACATTGATAACCTTTCAACGTAACACAAAACAGAAGTAAGAACACAGTGGAACAGTGATGAATTATCTTTGGTGTGTGCTGTAAATGCGGTCTTTTGTATTAACTGCAGGTTATTCATGTCAGAAGGTACGCCAGAGCCGGTCCGATTGTCTCTTGTCCGAGAGGTAAGCGAGCATTCACATGTACGTGAAACCATCAAGCAGTCAGTCGTGTGTGACTATTTATGGTACCCTTGATCATCCATTCTCTGCGCTAGGATGTCTCGACCATTTCACCAGTGCCCAGAGTGCGACCTGTGTCCAAGCATTTCGATTCGGATGTCACATCGTGTTGCCGCTGTTCGTGCATCGAAATTGATCAAATGTCTAAATCTTAGTGCGCAGTACGGAGGCACTTGACCTGGCTACATTGACGTCAGATTGTAACCCGCAATACTACAGGGTGTCACACGAGATGAAATGTAATATGATCCATGTATCAAATGGGAACGTAACGAGACACGAACAGATGTTAGCGCTACCTGTGATTTGGGCGAGCCCCAGTTTGACATCGAGCCAGAAGATACTGGTGTCACGCGTGTTAAAATGCGATCAGTCTGTCAAGCGGAAATGTGCTGCTTACAATTGTTTCTAAATGGCTACCACTTGGTCATTCAACATGCAGACGAGCAGCACCGCCTGGTGCTAGTATAGATATCAGTTGACATAATATAAGGTCCCTGGTTCGAGTCGTAATGCTGCAGTGTTGCGTCAAGATTTTCATAAATTCAGTCCGTGGCAGCACTCTGATTGCAACGGATCCCTAGTTGTTCTCCCAAACCGGTGTGCGTAAGGTATGACAACGAGAGATAGTCGGCGGTTGCCGAGTGGTCTGCGTGTCTGGTTTGTAACCACAAGCTCACCGGTTCGAATCCGCGTAGGAGTGGGCGCCATCGCGGTGTACTCAGCCCACGCGCGATCGATGGTGGACGCGTGACAGTGAAACGCCGTTCCGACCTACAGCTGGTGACTTATTTTGCATTTTTTGTTGTATGCTATTGGCTCGAGTTCAAGACCAGGGTTTCTCACACTTTTTGCGCAGTGTTGACGCCATCAAAATGTCAACTTAACTTGGTCACTCAATCGCTTTTGTGATGATAAAATCCGTAACTACAAGAATGTGAGGAGGAAACGAATACGTGTCAGCAATCTTGCTAATTATGTGTACCAAGGGAGGCGGGGAGGCGATTCACCCCGGGTGGCAGGTGACAGGGGGTGGTATTTTTAGTGCCGCCGATTGTTCGACACTAAATACAGAGGGCAAGATATCCGAACAAGCTGAGTTGAAGATGTTAATGTTACTTTGTATGATCAACAACACATTTGCGCCATGTGTCACACCTGTGTAAATATCCCTCCCAGCGATCCCCTTACTTATCCCATTGTGGTTACTTGCACCACATTTATCTCATTGTCCCAAACGATCAGCAGTTTCATCGAAAATGTATGTGCACTTTGCCCTGAGCCGATTGTGTAACCTTCACGCACCTGTTCTGCCCTCCGTCAAGGAGAAAAGTTCACCACCGTCGCATGCCGCAAGAGTAGTCGCTACGCCAGTTTTTATCACAACGGCAACCTAACGTAGCGGCGATTGATGCTCTTTGGTTACAGCCGCTTCTTTCGTCGAGCGTTGTCACTCGGGCTCAGAGAACGAATTTCCTTACGGCTTGGCTTTCCGTACCACCACTGGAGCAGTTTGATACTTGGGTGTTGCTTGTTGGCTTTCATAATCACGCCAATATTCTAACACTGCCCTTAGTTTGATAAATAGCATGAAGCATCAATAATAGGGGAAACTGACTACATAAGTCTGAATGCCGGGATTGCTGATTAGTGGTTAATGTCTTGATTGGTTCTCCGAGCTGAGCAATTTGATTGCAAATGTTTCGCCATCAATCGACAAGGCTTCTCTAGGGTGTCATAGCAATTAGCTTGTTAGCAGTCATTGAGCTTCGTGAAAATCCAGAGGCGGAGTTGCTCGAAAGACAGTAGCTGTTAACAAGCTGATTACTGTTGTGCACTGAAAATGCCATATCGATTGGTGGAGACAAGTCTGCAATCTAACTGCTCAACTCTAAGGACCAATCAATGCTTCAACTACTGCATAACTTGAAGTATAATCAGCAACGCCCCCATAACCTTACCCGTCAATGCAGTTTATGCGGAATATCCATATGCAGTCCAGAACAGTGACCGGGAAAAAGGTACATGAAAATCGCGTACAGAGAAAAAAGCGTACAAGAAAAAAGCGTGCATGGGGAGTACGTACATGGAAAAAATGCTTACACGAAAAAATTGCGTACACGGAAAATGCATGTAATGAAAATTTAACCCTCAGAGAATGGTGCACACGGTATACGGCGTAGAGCTAAATGCACCAGTTGAATCGCTTTGTACATAAATTACCCAACGTGCCAAATTCACCATGGCACATTCAGACTACTCAACAGACAGGACACTGCTTGCCTACCGCAAGTTGCCGAAGCTTTAGCGATTTCATGGCTCTAACTTGGTGTGATCAGGCCGAGTTCGTGAACATTTTATAGCGCATGTTCAAATATCAGTCCAGAGGAACGGAATCATGAACGGACAAGATTTTATTGTACACATACAGGTGTCCACTATATGGTGGGATCGGTGAACCGTGCTGGTTGGGGAAGCGGAAAATGGCAGCGCGTGTCGCATATGTGCGACGGATCTGACCATGGACGTGTTTTTCGATTTATTAAAACGTCTTGAACTGACAGTCCACATCTCTCATCGGTCGTCTAAGTTTGCAACGGAAGAAGTAAGTTCCATTACGATTGTACCTATTGAACGGAAACAGAACGGGGTAAATCTGCAGACTGCCACAAATTTTTCGTCCAAGCGACTTTGTGGGAAATTTACCATGTGGGCATCCTTCCATGTGCGGTATCATTGTGTGAAAATGGCTATCAGTCATCTGACGTGGTCACCAACCTCATCAAGCCAAGGCCAGGCTAGCCACGAACGCGGTCTAATCACACCAAGTCCATCAGAGCCACCGAATCGCTGAGGCTTCGGCAAACTGCAGTAGACGAGCAGTGTTCTGTCTGTTGAGTATTCTAAATGAGTAGTGGAAAAGTTGGCACGTTGGACAGTCGTTTATGTACAAAGCGATCAAACTGATATATTTCCGTCTTCACCGTATATCGTGCGCGCCATTCTCCCAGAGTGAACTTTTCCTTGTACGCAATGTTCCGTGTACGCATTTTCCAGCGTACACTATTTTCCGTGTGCGCCCTTTTCTTGTACGCCTTTTGCTGTGCGCAGTTTTTGAGTACGCTTTTTTCTTGTACGTTTTCCTCATAGAACCGCCGCTAAGAATGGAATCTCATGTGAACGCACGCTAGTGACTCACCGGCTAGCGACCATTGGGGATCTGCTGTGAATCGTGTTGCTATGGTGTACGGAGCTGAAGCACGGCCGTGAGCGTGTGTGACGCGCTACTTGTGTGTTTCTGTCGTCAAGCGAGAGCAACACACCAAATGCACCCGGGTGTTTCAGCACACACTGACACGTGGACTGCTAATCAGTTCATCGAATGCAACAGTGCGCTATTCGTATTCAACTTGTGAAGAGTCCTTTCTGCTACACAGTGACGGATGTTGTACAGGACCATGGCTTTTAAACATCTCCTGACCTCCGCTGACGGTGACTCGAAAGTGGGCATTGGATGACGACAAACCTACTACCACGGGCTTCATATCTATACCATTTCCCGGCCAAGTTGTCCTCTTGGGCAACAGAAATAATCTGAGGGGACATTCAACATGAGTCTACTCAATTAATTTGTTCCGTGCGTACGCCAGTCACTTGTGCAGGTGTGTAGGTGTGCGTGCATAGCTCATCGCCTTCAGCCAATTGTACCTCAGACGCACTAAGTCATAGGGGTGCAGGTGGGACGCTTCAGCTCCTACGCACGGAACAAATTAATTAAGTAGACTCAAGTTGAATGCCCCCTCAGATTATTTCTGTTGTCCAAGAGGACAACTTGACCGGGAAATGGTGTAGTCCTACTACTGGAATTGGAACCGGTTTGGTTTGGTAGAGCGGATGAAATGAAAGTGGTCACTAATTCTATAGACGCTCGAAGATTACTTTTGTTTTTACGAAATGAATGTGGTTGTAACACTGATTTAACACAACTACCAAGGTAGAGAAATAATAATTTATCAGACGATTATATGGTTATTTTGGATAATTCCAAGATGAACTGTCCCACTCGGGTGTCACGTTCTCACGGTTTAATTCGTTTTGCGAAAAGTACCAAATCACTGTTGAAAAAGAGAACAGATTGGAACCCAACTCCTACATTGTAGCAGCATATACTTTAGGCTGAGACCCGACAAGTGCAAACCCATTACACTCGTTAAATAGGTTCATATGCTATTTCGACTCGGTCTGCTCACATAGTATTTGTCCTCATCTCACTCGTTTCGCCTGCATTATCCCTTACGATTTTAGACCGCAAACAAAATAGACGTAACAGTATTTTCAGCGTCCTAGTTTGCATATTCACTGATGCTGTGTGCTATCTTCTTTAGATCATTCATATTTTGTTATGGAACACAATCGGATACACTCACATTGAGCCAGTTAGGCGGTCCCTTGAATCAGAGGCGCATCAATTTCTTTGTTTTACTCTGTGATCCGCGGCACTGTGCATATGCGCAACACAATACTACGACGTCTAAGTTTACATTCTAAACGCTGCACTTATACAGAGGGAATGTGAGCAGCCGACTCACTATCAATTGTCATTGCATAATCTACTGAAACAACACGCACATGTGCTCACCTCATGGTGACTGCGCATGCTCCACACATTGCCTGATCCGGCTAACCCACTCAATCTGCTGCTAGGGTGGTTGCTTCGCCTTTGGATGGTGTTATAGTGGATGTAAGAACAATTCACCACTCCCCGTAGTTTTGTGAGTTTTATTCCACTCACCCCTATTCACCCCGTCCTCTTTTATTGTTCCCCACATACGTTTTTTGTTACCTCCCCTTTGTGACTAGCTTGCGTTGACACTGAATCTTATGCTTAATGGCTTTTCCCTTACTGTACATTTCGCCCGTTCGTGTGACACCGTATCGATCCTTCTCCCCTGGAATTACTTTGATTGATCGTCATCCTTTCTTCATAGCCTACGATATGCCCTAATTTGAATCATGTGGTTGAGTTGCACACACAGACGCTTGGTGACCGGTTTGGCTTACGGCGTAAACATTGTTTGTTGCCCGACCGTTAGCGTTCTCACTACCGTTAGTAGGTGAAAGCAGTCGTAGGGCACCGACACAGCAGAAGGAATGAAAGTGCAGCGCGGAAGCAGTCACCGTAGTGTCGTCGCCGAAATAGGGATTTGTGCTCCTAGTTTAGTTCTCCCCATTTCCCAACTTTGTTATTAGAGGTTTGGAAGCTATTTAGCGGTTACATCCGCAGCACCATGCTTCACTCCATCTAAGTGTCCGTCGAAATAATCTTGTGGTTCCTTACATATTTTTCACTTCATATCTAGCCTTGCGTTCTTTTTCAGATATAGACCATCAGGTGGATGACCAGAAAGTAAGCATTTTCTCTGTAAAACAGGTTACGAATTGCCTCTTTACTTCCAGTCGGTGCTCTGCATTGATTCTTATGTTGCAGTCTCCAGTGCAACTATGGTAGTTATCGCAATAACGAGATTATTGCATGTAAAGATGGCATTATTAACCGGCCACTTAAACAAGGTCTTTTTAATCTGGATACCTGTCTTCCCACTTTATTTCTTTGTTCTGCCAACCTTAGTAATCTTCTGTTAAGTTGCACACAATGCTTACGCTAATTGCACCTATCTTCGTTAACTTTATTGCTATTGTAGCATTTTTGAGTAATTTGTGGACATTTTGCACTTATCGCGGATGTGTTGGCAACCAATTTATTTAATATGCGCATTTATTGAAGAGTTATGCCATCGTATCTGTATGCATTAATCGATTTATTTTGTTTGCTCTCGTCATTTCAACTAATTGGCAGTTACTTGATATTCCCGGTGTGGATGTGTTTGATGTGCATGTTGACAAGGGGTCTACCTGTCTATCATCCACTACCTTGTCCATACTATGTCCAGGACACAGCTGGTCGTTGCTGGAGCGGACGGGGTGCACGATCTTTGTGGTCGTGCTAGGCTCGAAGAGTGTTTCCATGTACTCAGTGTAGAGCGAACTACGGTACAGCCACCGGCTTGTGTGCGATTGATTCCCAACTACAGCGTGCTTTTGTTTGCCTGTGAAGGAGTGTGCGGCGGCTCCGCTGATGAAACCTGGCTCCCATCCACATGCCTCCCGGTCTTATTCCTTCGGGTATACACTGGATATAGAGTGTGTGGTTGGAGCTGTGCTTGGTGCAGCGCTGGCCACCCATGGTCCCTCTGTAGGCGCAGGCGTCCTGTGGCTGGCCACAGTGACAGATAAATCCGAAATCGGATGCTACTAATAAGTAACCGGCCACCAACTGCTTAAGACTGTGTCAATATGGAAAAGCCAGAGTACTGATGATTGCCGTACTTGATGGAATGAACACGTTGCCCGCCCTATCCTGTCAGCTTGACTTCAGTGGCATTCACTTGCTGTTCGTTCTGTGCACTCATTTCAATCCGACCATGAATTGTATAGAGACACACTGATCTTCGTTCAGGCTAAACCTCACCAATCCAGAGTTGTCCGTCCTGCCCGCACAACTTCGGCTATCCGGCGTGGACGGTAGGTGCTTATTGTCTGCCGGTTTAGTTCGTCGATCTGACCAGCAGTCAGTACACCTTGTGTCGTCACTTTGGGTTGGCTGGCGCTGCGTTTTGTGTGCTCATTGCTGTACGGACTAATCCGGGCCCATCTTTTCATAATCCACAATGCACTGTGCTGATACCAAACAGGACCAGCTCTGCTTCGTGACTCTCGCCCGCCTAATTGGGGTCAGCTAACTGGATGGCGCTTAAGTGACATGCTATCAACTGGCTTCAGACCTGGTCTTTTTGCCCAAATGTCGGCCTCTATCTCACTGGAATCCGTGAACTCTGTGTTAGTTTAACGCAACAAACCTTGGGAAATTCTATTGACAGTTTTAAAGGTAGTTCGACTGGGACATGATAGTACTACATCGGACCATATTATATGAAACTAATTCAAGAGTTTGCATTCCTCACTCCCGAATGCTTCCGCAAACAGCGAATATTCTTGAATCAGGGTATGTACGATGGTGCCGGATCGCTCTCCGAACTGATGGTCGTTTGCTGATGCCTAGTCATCAAACTGAGTGGATCAGTTAGTGCACTGATCTTTATTTCCGTCAGTAGGCGCCTTGACCCTGAATGTTTGCTTAGAGCATTAAGGTTTTCAGGTAAGTCCCCCTTCTCTCCCTCTTCTTATTCTTTATTTCATAGGTCCTCATGGTTGTATGGCAGCGAAGCATCAGTTCAAATGGCTGATGTACTGCTGGTGGTGATGATGATGATGATGATATTTCCGTCAGCCATGATACCCGGTCTGCTGATGAAACGCTGACAATTAATCCACTCAGATTAAAGTATGAGACAAAACCATCATTTCTAACCAAGTGTCTGTACTTAGCACTATTCGTCAAAAATGAATCACAATCTTTACGATGTAACTTGACCATGAACGAAACCAGCAGGTATAAGTCAAAACATCCCATAGGACAGATACGTGAATAAGATGTTTTTTGAATACTGGTAGGGTGCACGTTCCCTCACAGAGACGCGCTCAGCCGGAGGAAAAAGGTGGAATAGTGAAGAGGTTATAGGACTAGTAAACACTAGACCGAGACGATGTGAATAATCGAGCGCAAGTATCAAAATGTAAACGACGTCGAACCCGGCGGGCTACATTCGCTGTTCAAGAAGACGGGGTGGATGAAGCAAACAAGAGCGAACTTCAGCATAGTAACTCACAGAATAGACGAGTGTGAGTGGACAGAGACAAAAGGTGAGGAGCAGTAACCCAAAAACGAATGTTGTGTGATCGATAAGCAATAAAATTTTACACAAAACAAGTGTCATCTATTGGGACGTAACAGAACTTCCCCTAGAAGACTGAACCAAAACGCCTTCAATATAAAGAATGATTTGAGTCGAATTTTTTTTAAAAAATAGTGCCGATTAAAACGGTTGTCAGAGTTCGTATCGAAAGAGTTTCGTCGGGAATCGGGGTCCGCTGTGCCGTTTGCATTTTTTATCTACCTGATGGCAGGGCGGCGTGCATCGAGACGAGTAGTTGGAGCTGGCTTATCGAACTGTAAAAATTTTGCCAGTCTAGAAGAACAGCCGACAGGACCTCAAACTTCGATGCTACTAAATACTGGGCTTATGAGCGGCCGCCACCGAGCCGCACTTCGCATCCACCAAACCGACCCTAATCTCACGAAGTATGTCCAGCTTTCGAGTTTGATACCTCGTTGACTGTGGCGCCCGTTGAAGGCGTCGCTCGTGAAGATCGGAGGGGAGGTTTGCGCATGTAGGGGCGGTAAGAAATAAAACGCACGCAGCCAAGCACCCAAAAGTACTAACGAAAAGATACCTTACTTGCAACATTCGATATTTTTGTGTTATTGGTTTTTCTTCAAGGTCCCCTGGAGGTTGGGTTTTTGGCTTTAAAATGCCGTCACCAAAACTGGGCAAGTGAGTGCAATATTTACGAGACTAAATGTATTTACACGATACTTGGTAGGAAAAGCGAACAGGTTAATAAACCTCCCGACCACGGTGGTTGGTCCTGGGTAGTGACAATTTGAGTGTAGATCATGTCGGGATGGCTGGTGTCAGTAGACCCGAATCGCCGACTGATTCGAGGACGCTGGAAGGTAAAAATTTAGTGCTCTTAGTTGTAACGTCGCACGAAGCGTTGCTAAGTGAAGTATGTCACTCGTTTGCACCCATAAAGACTGGTTTTAGGCGATCGATGTTGATAACTTCGTGTCGACCACCACGGTGCATATTGAATGTCTTGTTTTTACCACTCAGTACTCTGAACATTCCCGATGTACGGCGAATGTAATGGTTGTAGAACACTGTCTACACAGATAAGTACTTGTGTACAACTTGACAGGTTATGGACACATACACCGCTGTCTGCTTCAGCGGTGAAGCAGACGTGCGCAACTCATGCATATGGTGAGCTAACCGATCACGGCAACTCCGCGCAAACGCTGCTTGCAGCCGTAGACTTGGTGTGCTGGTGTTGCGTTGAAATGGATTTTTACATTGTTTCTTAAGCCTAGGAGAACGAGAGGAAGGGTTTCGCACCATGAACCGTGTGGGCGTGGTCGGAGCGCTGCCTTCATGTGGCGATGAAATCGTCGTTAGCTGCTGCATAATACTCCGTCTTCTGGACGTGGCGACAACCTAAATCCCCAAGCAACATGTCGAAAGTGGACGAGCAATTTGACCCTTGATCGGTGGTTAAGATGACAGGATAGCCGTACTGAACTAATCATCACCATAAAATGCCTTTGCTACTGTTTCTGAAGAGTACTTCAGTAAGTTAATAGCCCTCGACCACCTGGTGAATCGGTCGATGCAAGTTGGTAGGTATATCGATCCCTTTGAAGGTGCTACAGTACCTACGATCTCGATTTGCACGTAGTGAAAACTTGGGTCTGGCGTTGCAAACGTGCTTAATGAGCTTTTCATGTGCTTTTGCACCTTTGCACGTTGGCATAGAAGGCAAACAATAACCCGACTACAGATGGGGCGTTTGACTTTGCGTCAAACAGCTGGTGCGGTTACGAGTTTAACAGATACACGCCAAGGTGAGACAAACCGTGCGAGTGTCGAACACGGTCTGTCGAAACTCGCGTGGTACGAGTGGGCGCGGCGTTCCCAGAGATAAATCGCAATGTATAGTTCCGTCTGATGCTGGCAGCGGAATATGTCGTATGTCCAGTGAGAGATACCTGCGTAGTAGATCAATCTCAAGATCACTGCTTTGCGCTAGGGCCATGGATACCAGGTCGGTAGAAGTGCCGGCTTCAGAGGAGATCGCCTGGAATCGAGAAAGTGCGTTGGTGATGGCATTGTATGCACCTGAGACGTTGTGTATTGGTAGTAAACTGAGCGATATAGTCTAGGTGACACCACTCTCTAAGAGAGTATCGGGCGGTTGTCGAGCCAAGCACGTACATCACTGGTATAGGTGCAGTAAAGATGGCAGAACTGAGGCCTTCTAAGACATGTCTGAAATGACGTATGGCCAAGTAGATGGATATTAGTTCCTTACCTAATGTGCTCTAACGACATTTGGCAAATTGCAAGCGTTTAACGAAGAACACTAACGGTTGAAAGGTGTCGCCCACCTATTGTTGTAGGACAGCGCCACACGGACTCCACTCCACACGACTTCCTTCAGAACGTGTGGGGAATTGACGTCCATGCACCTTTGGCTGGTCTGACTATACCGAATTGACGAATTTGGTCGAATTCATCTCCTGCGGCATGTAACTTGACTGAGACGAGTCGTCTCAGTCCAGCACCCGTTGGCTGGCCACATGTGACTATTCGATGAACGGCCTCTGTCGTGACTGTTGCAAGCTGAACATCCGGTCGTGCCAATCGCGGGTACTCGGAGACTTGGCTCGTATAGTCTGATCGTGTGTCGGTGATACGTAAAATGGGACTGATTATTGCGGCGTATAAAAGAACGCCTTCAAAACTTAGTTTTGTACGGTCGTGTAAAAGCCTGTGGCGACCTAACCAACAAACAGTCAGAAATAGCGGAAGAAATGGCTACAGAAGATTGCAACCATAAAAGTTAACTGAAAATCTCGGAGGAAAATTTCGTCTAGGTTTGTCAGTCGCTGACCGTACGAAGCTATCGGATAAGCGTTAGCCGTACGTAGGTTGTACCTTGGTCTTGAATGCTCGTCGTTTGGGTTCGCTGGGATGGCACTCACTTGCACTCCCGTGCAGATGATGAAAGTGATGCAAGTCCGTCGGTTCTTAAAGTACAACAAGCAAACCGTTTATTAGTGATGGAAGTGCTGGTTGTGCTAAAATAAGGCCTTTACGCTGGCCCTGAGGCAACTGGTTCGTACCTTACATAGGGAGCAGCACAGCAACCGGCTTTTCCACATTATTGACGGTGATGCCAACACAAATCGTCGATGGATTCGGTATTATGAGACTGAAAACGTGTCGATGAAATATTGCACTTTTGTGGAAAAAAGTGATGTACTCAGCGCAGTGACAGACGAGCAGAAAGGAACGGTAGCCAAAACTTGGTCAGCTTCCTATGGGAACGCGTTCTGCTTCGAAGTCTTCACTGCTGCTGGCCCACTGTGAGTTAGGGCAAGTTCCTTGCCACGAGGGTAAGTTCGGATTGAAAACTTGGAGCATGCGCGCCACTCGTTTTTCATCTCAAAGAATGCGTTAACGAAGCTACTGGTTGTCTGTTGCGGAATACTTTCGAACGCAGCGTCCACTATGGTTGCTAGTTCTTTCAGGGGCTTGTCCAGAATCATGAACATTATCACGCGCAACGGCTCTGGGAGACCTGAAAGCTAAAGCTCCTTTATCCCATCTTTGCCCAAGAATAAGGGACCGACAATGCACTAAATATCGCGTAAAAACGTCGACGGCTTGAAATTACCCTATGGGAGATCACTGAGCTGTTCCAATTGAGCCTGTGAGCTAGGACTGAACTCCTTTAAGGTCGCTTGTATTGTCGTTTCATATTTAACATCATTCGGCGGAAAAGTAGAGTATCCTGAATCGGTGTCATCACCGATGAGGGTAGAGGTGGGACGAATTGATTGTACTTCCATCTGTCCGCCGGAATGTGCCTAATTTCGAGCTCGATCTTGAACATGGCAAACCAAATATCTGGGCTGAGGTGCATGAAATCTGGAACAGCCAGTGTTAGTATGCCTGCACTGTGAAACGACTTATAGCTACGTTGGAGTTGTGCATAACGAAGACCAAAAGAAACCGAGATTTGAGGAGGTCGTTAAAGTTAAGCAAGAAATAAATAAATGTATCTGTAAACTTGAGCATACGGAACAAACTCACAAAAAGCCATACGACGAAAAGTTCAAAATTCGCGCGTGCAAAACGGTGTACCTAATTCTATGGGGCTATTAGCTGCTCTACCTTTGCTCAGTCGACTGCATTCACAGCGTTTTCCATTTCTTCCTTAGGAGAAACATGTTCCTCCGTAAAGATCTCAGCTTGGTCCTTTATGCTGTCGAATTGCATCCAACGGGGTGAACCCCGTGAATGATACTGTTCGATGAGTGACAAATCTCAACTCAGATAATGCCACCCCATTCTGTTTCCTTATGGGTTACACAACCGGCTGGTTTGGAATTGTCCAGTTCGCATTGTTTAAGAGCGTTTGCGCCTGTTGGGTGCAACCTTAGAGAACTATGGAGGAAGAGGATTTCCTTAAGGAGGAATTTGAAGGCGCTAATGATGCAACTGCCTGGGAACAGTTTAGTCCAGGACGGTGTGCGGAATCGATCGCGGATATCAGAAGAGGCGCTACAAGGTATTCGTGGAAATCTTTGTTAGTTTCTCACGCACTCACTGCACCGATGAATGAGTACGGCCGTCATATTACGATCTGTGCTTAACGCGTGTTTACTTAGCTTTCGCCGTTTATGCAACGGAGCAGGTGACGCGTATTAAGGATGTTGACCAATGGTAGAGAATATTATCATTTCAAAGTGGAACATTAGTGAGCTTATAACGATGTTTATTACTGAAGAGGAAACTGGAAGGTTATTATAGTTTAATAAAAGGTTAGTGGCATATTATCGCCATTTCGCATGTCAATCGGCTAGTAATCTACAACACTTGCGTCGGTACGATCAAGAAACATTAGCTTAAAGTGGCGTTCAAATGCACCTGCTCTATGCATGTGTGTGTAACACAATAGCAAGACACGTGGTTTAGAGTAGTTCTTGTGGCACAGCACGCGTTTGTTGACAATGAGTAAACGCTGCTAAGCGTCTAACCAACAGTTAACATAACTCTTGCACCTCAAGACATTGCAAAGCCATAAATTAACGAACGGCAGAGTAAAACTCGCATTGAGTATTGTAGTCCTAAGAATCACTAGGACATTTACTCATCGGCGGTCCAGAAAGACCTCCTGCGCATGCGTCGAAAGCACGGTGCTTCTCATGAGCCTTCCGCAAGGAATGACTGGTGTCACAAAAGAGCAGCGGTAGGCATGTGTCACTGTTTCCGGCAGCCCACTACAGCATTCGGATGAATTTTGCTAAAGCTTAATTTCGGCCAATTAGTCTTCATTACCAATGAGCAGAAGATTGCGAAGTAATTTTACCGAGAGCTCGTCGTATTAGCTTCTAGGTCAATTAAACAACCACGCTTCCGGAAATGAACCAGATGACTGTTTCGCCTTATCGGGACTCTATATCGGTGCACTTCCTTCGCCACTAACAGAAACTGAAAATAATTGCTAGTGACGCAAGCCACTAACCACTCTACAACTTAACCCTGAAGTTAAATGTTGTTCTTAATTCCCAGACATCTTCCGGTCACATACGCTCTGAGGTAAGTGCGCCACCACATTACGGCAAGTTCGTAGTATCAGCATTTATAGGTTATATTAAACTATTTATGGTTTATCTACTTTTCTCTTACCCTTTGATACACAATATTAGGGCCAGATACGATATCCCAATTTCTGATCGCTTTCATCTTATGGTGTTTAGTACCTACTATTTTCAATTTAGGCGTTACTGGAAGCATTTCGATGTGAAGTTCTACATACGCACAATCGATACCGCGCCAAGCATGGACACCCGTGTTTGAAAAGATCAGTGGTAAGTTCACTAGTTGAATGCGTTTCATGATTTTTAAGAAAAATCGACGAGCATGTCATAATTAGAAAGGTAATATCTAAACACCCGTTGATCATTTGTAATAAGATAAGATAAAAGGCTTCGATTATCGTAACTTAGATCGCTGCTTCTCCGCCGGTTCAACCAATAGCACACACACACACACACACACACACTATACACGTTAGCTAGAGGTGGACAACACCTCAGCTAGTGTGCCGCAATACCTAAAAGAAAAAAAGAAAAAAATGCAACAGGTGCAAGCCAGCTGAGCAACCGGTAACGGATGGGCATAGTTCCGGTAAACTATCTGCCGGCTATTATGCAGCAGAAAATATTAATTTATTATGCAAAAGGATAAAATCCTAATAATGAGATCGTGTTTGGTGGGGGAGGCTAAGAGGGATGGCGTGGGACAAAGAAACTCACAGCACGAACGCCACTGAGGTCGGCTCCTAGCCATATCAATAAGCGTACCCAGCCAAACGTGTTCATCGTATTTCGGACCCAAACCAGGCAGCTGAGAGGCCCCAACCAAGGCCAGCTTCGATGTGAGGGCCTTCATTCCTCCAGACCAAGTCATCCCTTGGTCACCCCTCCTCTTCTTCCATCCAAACCCCCGGCGCGCAAACGACGCACGTCGCGGGAGTCGGTGGCATGACATGCGTAAAACATGGACGAGCCATCGAAGCATGGTGAGTGAAATAACGATGCTGAGCGGTTCACTTCATTTTGCTGTGCCGTAAACAAGGCGTCGAACACGCTCGTTGCTCACGCGATCTTCCCATCAGATATGAGCTAAATTGCAAAGGCACTGGTGGTCAAACGTCACTAGCCTCTTCAGGTCCGCTGCTTTAATAAGCCAGGTTTCACAACCGTACAGTAGGGTAGAACGTACGGCTGCATTGTACACTCTACTCTTCAGGGCAAGAGTGATGTCGCGCCGGCGCCATAAGTGGCGAAGGTTAGCAAAAGCGCCTCGAGCTTTTGCTATACGATTCCTGATCTTATCTGCAATCCCACGGGCGCTGATACAAATTCCCAGGTAGTTGATATTTTGAACGACTTCTATCTGCTCCCCACCGACGGTCAGCGTAGGAGGCGGTCCAGACCAATCTTGGAGGAACGCTTTGCACTTCGATGGTGCAAAGCGAAGCTCGAAGTGAAGGACAGCCAATGCCAATCTGTCCAGTGCCGCTTGGCACGCTTGTGAGCTGTCACAGATGAGAACAATATCATCAGCATACTCTAAGTCAAGAAGTCGTTCTCCTGGGAGCAAATCCGCACTTTCTAAGTCGTGTACTGTAAATGCAATCTACATGACTTCGTCAACAGCGAAGATGAAGAGGAATGATGACAGTTGGAATCCTTGTTTCACACAGTTGAAGATAATAAAGGGTGGCGACAGCTTGCCGTAAGCCCTCACTCTGCCCGAGCTACGCGCATACAATGCACGGATAATATCTATATATTTCTTAGGTACACCTTTCCTGAGTAGACAGTCCCAAAGTGCATGTCAATCCACTGAATCGAATGCAACTTTGATATCAAGAAACACGACAACTGTGGACAGCTAATAAATGTGACAGTGCTCCAACAACTGAGGCAAGGTGAAGATGTGGTCAACGCAGCCATGACCTCGACGAAACCCGGCTTCAACTTCACGAATATGGCTTTCGCGAATGCCCTCCAGCCTGTGAAGGATGACAGAGGCAAGCAATTTTGGGGTGACGGAGATCAGACTGATTCCTCTATGGCTGCCGCATTCCGATCGTGAGCCTCCCTTAAAAATTTGGACCATAACGGTGCGGATCCAGTGGGTTGGGACAGTTTCCTGCTCCTCAGAAGAGCAGAGCGCCCGAATCTGAAGAGGGTCGGAGGTAGATCGTCTGGTCCCGCGGCTTTATTTAACGCAAAAAGCGCGATCTCACCGTGGATTCTGAGCGAGAGGGTGGATGCATAGGCACAGCCCACGGAGCGGGGCCTTCATTGGTCGGCGAGAAATCTAAGAATTCCGAACGATTAAATTGCCTTTCAAGTTGCTCAGCCCAACGCTCTAAGCGTTTTGACAAGTTGTGAATAGGCTGTCCACCCTCGTCACGTATACTTTCACTAACACCAGGTATCCTGCCGCCCGATTCCAGTATCAGCCGGAATCACTTACCATGGTTTCCATGGGCAGCGGCCATTTCCATCTCTGAAGCACGATGAGACCACCCGAATTCGCGGTCTCTCTTCAGGCTAGCACGGAGTTTGGCCCGGAGCTCTTTGCGAGTTTCATTGTGTTCGCTTCCAGCCGAAATATGCCGGCGAGCATCGATAAGTTCCAGAGACTGCGAAGAGACACAATCTTCATATTGACGATTAGGCGTACCACATGAGGATATTCCTGCTCTTAGTAAGCTCTGGTGAATATGAGACCAGTGAGTTACAACTGCATCCTGTGTGCGCCTACTCAACTCGCATGACAGCGTACTTTGATAGGCATTCAGAACAGCTGTGTTCGCCACTTGTCTGGTGTCAATGCGCTCACCATGTCGGCTTGGGCGTCCGCCAAAGCGCATCCGCAGGTCAGCACATACAAGTGCATGGTCCGTGTCTACACATGTGCTCCAAATCGAGCGACAATTCTGGACGCAGCCTCTCTATCGGTAAGTTATCGCAATGTGGTCCGATTTGTGTCCATAGCTGGTTCGAGGCTGGTGGGCACTAAGTCACCCTCCGGCAGGTGCTGTGTTAGAAATTAGTGCTCGCAAGGAATAAGTTCCCCTTCCCCACATAAATGAAGTAACCGCTCACCCTTATCATTACAGGAGCCCGCCTCATGTTGACCGCCCAGATGCAGCTCATCTGTGGATAATTTTCCAACTTTAGCGCTCAGACCCCCAGGCAGCGCAACTTTGTCCGAGCTACTTCTGTGGCTAAAGAGCTCGTTCAGTTGCCGATAGAAGTCGAATTTCACCGAGTCATCGCTAGATTTCGTCCGTGGCTATCCAGCGATGTCGAATAGACACCTGTTAGTCACATGCGACTTCGGAGCTTTGAACGAGCCAGCCAATCGGACCACACACATGTGGCTACTGATTGGAATCGAATCAACCAGAGTAGCTTCATCCCGGGGATTCAGGGCAATACCAACACCGGCTTGGACGGTGCCCGAAGCTGCATCGTCACCGGATAGGCGCAGTGAGAAAGTGCAGCTGTTGTCTCCTTAAGTGGATCACAAGGTGAGCACAGAGCTGGAGTCTTGCAGTCTGGTCTCCGATAAGCAACATATATCGAGCGAGAGGGTCTCTAATGTTCACACAAGTGATGCCTGTTGACCGATCTGAAGCAATGTGCGAATACTGAGGCATGACCATCTGAAGGAGGATGGAGGGCTCCAAATGGAAGCCGATGAACTGGAATGGGCCGCTTGATTGGACTTGGGCCTGTTGGCAGGGCAGGAATGACGCTCCGCGTTCACATATAATTTGAAGCTAAAAGACAAGCAAGGTGGGAAAGGGCCGAGTATTGGGGGTTTGACAACAGGGGGATAAAAGTGAAGCTGGAACGGCTCGATAAGGGTGAAATGCGTAAGAGGAGAATAAGATGACAGGAAGGCTTGAACAGTGGTATCCAAACCCCTATCCACCCTGCTCGATGCAGCAGATAGGGCACCATTGGTTATCCACTGCGTTTGCCAGGGCATCAGAAATTTGTTTGAGGAGAGCTTCATTGTATTGCGTGGGCAGGATACTGTCAGGTTGCCCAGGCCTGGGCAAGAGAACGATTAGGGTTCTCAACCATAGCCTTTGGTTCAAAAACCTGACCTCGAGGCAGCCAGGTTTGGTGTTGTGCTACAGAGAGTTCGCTTTAAGGAATAAGGAGCCACCTCATTCGAACCCCCAACCTGGAGGACTAGTAGGCAGGGTTTGTCAGGCCTCTAACCATTGACCAATCTTGTATGAGTTGCTCTGAAGGTTCATAAATGCACCACACAGCATAGCTCAATGGATCACTGAGGCACACAAACCATCGCACCACGGTAAGGTCCAGCCTCATTTTGATGGGTTCAACCTATAGATCAGTGCTTCATTCTGATAGTCACTGTTTTTTTCTTGACACATCATAACCTCAAGACGCAGAGTTTTAGATACTGTCCGCATCCGTCAGGGTCAATACTCAAAAGCGCATTGCTTCCACTCTTGTAACAGTTACATCTAAAATGTGCCGCGGCTGGATCGTATAAGATCCGTGGTTCTGCATGGCAAGCATAATCCTTCTGTCCGCCATATCTCAGTGGACGAACGTCGTATATCGTGCTGCATTTACCTAGCCAAACGTTTGAAGTATCGTTTGAAGTGGGGATAGAGCACTTCCAGCTGTGCGAAGGTCAAACACCTTCGCTTTCCTTTTTACATAACACTCGACGGTCATGCATAAAAATCGGAGATTCCCTTATACTCTTCAGCCTCGGCTTGACTTCCAACTCTCACATGGGGATATCCCAATTGAAGTGCGAACTAGTGTCCTTACATGTGATGGAGGAAGACAATGACTAACTGGTTATTTGAGTTCAGAAAGGATGTGAGTATTTGTATCGTCAGCTTATTTTATGAATAGTCCCGTAAGTAAGACTTCGCAAAAGTATTTGATAAAACTGATAGAAACTGAGAGCGATATGAAGAGTTGAATGATCTAACTATTAAAAGAAATATCTACTCCTACGTTTTCTTTATACAGTCATACATGGGTGCTGTCAGTGGAAGTCGCGTATCTCAAAGATAACCCTGCCCTCTGCAATGTTCGTACCTTTCATAGCAGGATAGGATGGGCTATATAGTAGTTGACTTCTAAATCATAAAAGTTTAGTAGTAGCTTCTGTGTTTCAGTGGTATCGACAATTGGCTTTCGTTACATCCGCAAATGTTCTGGATACGGATCCTGTTTCAGCCAATAACTACGCACTACAGACAATTTTCATTTGTAACAAATGGCTTCCTAGTGCTTCATTTGGCACGTAAAGAGCTGTCTGATTTTGAAGCTATTGTGACGATAAGCCCAATCAAAAGAAATTAACCGAACAGTCAAAAAATACATAAAACGGACGACAGTTTGTTATATCGTGCAGTGAGGCTAATGCAGGGAAGGTTCCCGCTACCTACTTGGCAGTTCAAGTCAAGTTTCCTTACAACTTGGAGATCAAGATCGTTGGACCACAGTGGACGCGTTTAGCCTTAATAAATTATGGCGAATTCTATGCTCTGTCGTTATGCCTGTTAAAGCCACCAAGAATTATCCCCGATAAATACCCACCTGACCCATATAACCGTTCAACAAGAAACACCGTGAACAAGTTTAGGTATTATCACACGAAGAATTAATTTCACGATAAACGTGAAATGAAAATTGAGTTGTTTCCATAAATTATGTAAGCAAAACGGCAAACGTTCCCCTTGGATGTGGTGGGAGGTACCTGAAAACAAGAATTTATTTTTACTCCTTACTTCATACCAAACTAAGGAATCCTATGTGTAATAGATAGGCATTTGTATGCACGCTATATCTTACAAAATAGGGAGCATATACAAGCGGATATGTTTCTTGGAATAGTAGGAAATTTCATGTCGATAACTTCTGCCATCCTGGTTTCTTTTACTTCAGTGTGTCCTCCCAAGAACGGTGCAAGTTGCTGTGAAGTATACTTCTTTGATCCCCTTGATAGCATTGTCATTTATTTCTGGTGCTTACCTCCGTTACAGACACTTGACTCAATGGCCTTGAGCTGGGCGCGCCAACTGCGAAAGAGCGGGCAACCAGCCTACAGTAACTTGACGTATGCGAACCAATTAATGGGGGAGAATGTTTCCGATCGTTGTACAGTGAACGGCAGGTTATCAGGTGAGCAGCAATAATGTGTTTCCATAAGACTAAGTAACCGATAGTGGCATATTAACTTTAGCCTTCGGTTCAACGCTGGTTTGTCAACAATTAAAATTTCACTCTGCCAATCAAAATTAATAGTAAGGTGAGGCACTCTTTGCACGTTTCATATAACCGTACGTCTCAGACTATCGTCGCCGATCGCCACCGATGACTACTTCTGAGATCAGCAATATTCAGTACAAAATTTTCACCATCTCAACTTGAATAGCTAATATTTCGGACCCTAAGATGTCAAAAAAGGATGCAAGTCGAATGGAGAAATTTGAGATGAACAAATTTTGGAACCAAGAATTTCCGTCTACACAGACTACAATCTTGCCAGACCCCAACATAGGTATTTGAAAGTTGTATTCTTAGGCATACATCACTTGTTGACGTCCAGCAGTATGATACAGAAAGAAAAGGTTTCCGACAGAGTTCGACGTCATCCAGCTCTTTAAAAGCATAGCTGGCGTTTATTACCTGAAAAACATGCCTTAAAGCTCACGGAGCCATCAAGAAAGAACACCCTTAAGTAGCGTAGGTTTCAAGCAGCAAGACGCTTACCAAACAATTCGTTTGGATTTAGGGCTTATGATGAACTGACCAGGGTAACATGTGTCATTTTACGTGCGTAGACGTATGTGACTTCCCGCTTGTTTACTATGAGATGCTCTAACATAATTAATGCTTACACATTAACAGATTTGGATGAATACTTGTTAAAAATGAGGTATGAAGAGTGATTCTATTAAGCAAAGTAACTGTCCACAAAAATTTATTGAAACTAATGGTTGAACCTGGGGTAATTGTGAATTAGGGACCATAATCGTCAAAATGCAAACGGCGGAAATTCAGTAAACATGCCTTCTGATGTTTAGAAATCTATCCAAATTAGGAGAACTGTATGATACGAACTCTTAACCAAAAAATAAACTGATTGCGTAAGGAGCTAATTAAATCGCAAATCAGTTGTATTATTGAATTTGGTAAAAGCCATTTATCCAGGAAAGTTTTTCTTGCATGTAGTCAACAGTCGTAGACAAGTTGTATGTAAAGATTGCACTTTCAAGAGATATTACTTGTTTTTAGAACATTTGTATAACGGAACAATGGTTTCTGATGGGTAAAAGTTGTTTGATAAGACACGTGGGATTGGCAGGATGGTAAAGACGAAATAGAATAGAGAGCGCGGTAACAACCTGAAGAGCGTCTTAGTGCATTCAACATATTGTCTACGTGCAAACTACGCGAAAATTCTTCCTCTATTTTGTGGGGTAACTTTAGTGAGTGGATCGTACACGCGTCGTATTAGTTCCTAGCATGGATAGACTATATTTCATAGTGTAGAAGAGTTAGTGTGGAGTCAAAACAGCTCTTGAACGTGGAGAATGTGGGACAGAAAACAACTTCATTTAGGAAGACGTTCCTTAGCTGGCGTACACGAAGATAGTACAACCTCTGGCGACATTCCAGTCATCTGTGTTGTGCTGCCAACTTGGAGTAGTGGCGTTTCAGGGTCGTGTAGTGACTATGTTGCAAAAGATGGCAGGGAACCTGGTTGAGACTCTTCGGGATCCAGCCGAGCATGATAAGATTGCCGGAAAGGGCCGATACTGACCGCTGTACAGCCTATTGTCTTCAGTTTGAATTGCTAGGGAAGGCGGAACAATCTTCGATGTGCTTGAGAAATCTATGCTGTGGAGTTTCGAGCACGTCTAAATTTTGATTCCACCAGAGCTTCGAGGCTTTGATGACGCACTGCCAACCAGGCCATACTTCGATGTAAAGCAACTGCCAGTGAAGGGATGGATCAAGCGGGTAAAACATCCTACATCATATACCGACGTGTCTTCCGACATGTTACACCTTCGCGTATCCCTTCTAGCAGTCACGATCATCCTGTAGTAGTACTCCAATGTTCCGATGCTGGGAGACCAGCTAGAAGACATTGTCCTCAGGCATTTATATGCTGTTCAATCGAAGACATGTGGGAATCATCTTACATGTATACAAATTAAGAGTGTCAGCGTAAGTGCAAGGGCGCGTTGTTAAGGTGAAATATGAAGCTCTTGACTAAGCGTCGCGCCCGGCATTGTGATGTCAACGGGCTGCGGTCATTACGTGTTTCCAAGGCACTTTGCTTACAGTCGTAGTGTCTCAGCTCTTCCGCCAACTTAGTTCTATCTGCAAGCTTCTTTTGAAATCTCCCAGCCTTATTAAGATGATGATGATGAAGATTTGAGGCAACCACAGGAGGATCGGAAAAGAATAAGTGACCGCGGGATGGCACCTGTCAAGTGGGGGCAAGCGTGTCATGCAGTCTAAACGGCACCTTTTACCGGCCTTAAGATGATCCTTGTTCAACTAATTTCCCCAGACTCGGGGTTAGCTGCCACTGGTTTTACTTTAAGTCACCGCAGTTCAATGCTGCTTCAAGTTTTGTCAGTCTTCGTACCACACATTTTTACCTGGTCAACTAACTTCAAGTTGACAATACGGCTGCGAACTCGCTTGATAGATTGTGGTATCTGAGTTGCCAATTAGATCATGGACTAGCAAATGCTCTGCGTTCTAGCTCAACTATCTCTGATTGCATAGAGTTTGAAACACTTTCTGAAAAGACAATCTATTTACCAAAATAAAATACATGTACTCCACCGACAAATAGCCTAATCTGAGCAAAACAAGGCTGAACTTCGTCGAGAAAGCAAAGGTAAGCGATTAAGATCTGTTTTTCAAAGCTGGCAAACTGGTACCAAAGGAACGATTGGAAAACACGCGGATTACTCAACGAACCATCCAGCTTAATTACAACATACTTCGGGAGCTTAAATAAAGGGAGTGATCACCTTCAAAATGATCAATTAAAGCTACCATCTTTTTAAGTTAAAAAGCCGACTTTTGCGGTTCGTTGCCTAATTTTAACTGTAGTACTACCTTACACGTTGTAGAGTTTCACCACAGCCCTACTGCGCAATTCTTACAGAGGACAAGCGAAAGTGCATACTTCACTGAATGCAATCAGACGCTTGTAAGCTCGCGGCGAGTGCAGCATGGTTCCACATTTCAAGGGAATGGGCCTTCTTGCGTTCTACCGGTTTTAGTTCCTCCTTCCCCAGGACACAACTATACCACTTTTAGTTGTGTTGTAGAAACTACTTATTTGCTTGCGCACTGTGCTACCGAATCGCGTAGCACCAGCCCAAAGGAGGAAGAGTTCGCAGCGACGAACTGAATGATGCCTATTTTTCAGTTATTTAAACAGGTTTTAGATTGGAAACAGCCTCTACCTTGTGAAATCTGATGACTCAGTTCCACAAAGAAGGGAGCAGGGCTGAACGTTTAGACAACAACCGCATCGCTCTTCTTCCGTTGCTAGTTTAAGCCACAGATTACGTCATGTGCGACTTGCTTGTGGCTCATCAAGAAACTACGACGTTTGTTATTACTGATTAGTAGCAAGGAAATTGGTATAATTCAGCTAATCCATCATTGCCACTCTCAATCAACAGGCTTAGACTAGTCTGGAAAAGAACTATATGCCGACCTTTCGACCTTCTGGGTCTCGTCAGTGGTGCGCCACCCAGCGGATCTCCGCCGGGTTCGCCCCCATGACTTATGGATGCCAGCAGCAAGTGCCACTTCGCCATGGGTGACAGCCGCGGACCTGCGTGATTGACTGTTGACTACGATATAGCCCAGCTCATCTTCCACTGCCATGCCAGTTACGAACTGTGCAGACGAGAGTGGCTAGCCTCACGAGTTAAGAATTTCCGCATAGTGCCCCTGCCCGGCACGAGGACTTGAAAGCTATAAGGACAGATGTTTTATATCTTACTGATGAGTAGTGAGGATTTTGGTATAATACAGCTAATTCATCGCTGTTACTCTCAGTCAGCAGGCTTAGGCTTGTCTGAAAAAGTACCAGACGCCACCGTTTCGTGCTCCGGAACACTTCGGTTTCCATCCACAACTAATATGTTGACAGTACAGGGCAGCTGCATTTGGTCTTCCCACGTTATAGAGAGCACAGATGCGACCTAGCTGGATTTCTCATGAGCATCAACCTAACTGAGCTTCCTTTAGACTGTCATAGTCTTTTGTTACTCGTGATGCTCCCCTGAGTTGAAGCGCAAACTACCTGCTTCATTACCAGTTGACGATCGGAGTTCATAATGCTGTCTGACCCCATATACTTTGAATATGTAGGGATTAGCGATTAGGTCAAGTTGGTTTTAACATCCATCGTTGACCTTGCGCATGTTGTCCCACCACATTTCCTACTTTAAACAGATGATCTCTTGACATAGTGATGAACAGAACCTCGATTAGTGTCTACTCCAGCGTGACCTAGAAGTGATGTATCAGTGGTCAGCCCGGAATACCCTGCTACGCTGCTTAAGAGCACTGCGGAGTGTCACTTCCAATTATTGCACTGTGGCAGAGCTTATAACCATCCTCTATACAAATCTGTGGACCTTGCGCGAGAAGTTGTCAGTTACGATCAACTTAAAGCACTAATAAAACATCTTGGTGTTTTGAGCAGCTCAGTGGTATTATTACAAGCTCTAAGTTTTTCCAGTGGCACAATGGTATAATATGTACAAAAAGCTGATTTGTTAAGTCACCTAGGGTTGGCTATGAGATACACGTAAGTACAGAAAGTATGTGCCAACCAGGCAAACGGCGCATCCAGTTCCTTACTTGCCTGACAAGTTGTCCTCCATGTAGAGGGTCACATGGCGCCTGCCACTACAGAGTGGCCATGCGTGGCTTGCGCTGCACCATCCACAGCTCCATCTGCATCCTCTATACTCAATGTACATCAAAAGTAATAGCAACGGAACGCATGTGGATGGGAGCTATGTTCCACAAACGGAGCCGGCCCACGCGCTTTCATCCTGCACAGTAGTAGCATTCCAGTCAGACTACTTATGTACTCATGCATACCAGGCGTACAAAAGGAGGTGCCTGGTCGTAGTCCGCTCCACACTGGATACATGGGACCTCACTTTGAGCCTAACACGATCACGAGAACGGTGCAGCCCGTCCATCCAGCAACAAAGAACTGTCTCCTGGAACCAGTATAGACGACTTGGAGGGTGTTAAACAAGTGGGCATCCTGTCAGCATTCACTTCAAGTGCAGCCACACAGGGGATATCAAACAACAACGAACACCTGAAATGAAAGAATCGCAGCACGCAGGCACAGGTACAGACCAACTGCAACCATGACGTAGCACAGGTACCACATCAACCGCCTTATTGTCCTGGGTTAGCAAATTGTATGGAAGCGGACGCAGAGTGTTTACGAACACTGCGCTGATGCTGATGAGATAACCAGCTGACTCGTAGCGTGGCAACATAAGTGGCTTATCAAACTTCCTTGTCTCGGGCACTCACTATCGCATGTGCCACGGCACCTTGCGCTCGATCTCCATGGTCGAGACTCCATGAACACCTGGCGCTTTTGTACCGGGTGTTATCTTTTCTCATAGAGCACTTAAGCAACTGTCCTCTTGATGAGCTCGCGCCACGTGCGCCGATCAACTGCCTCTGAATCCGAAATTCTGAACAGTAGTTCGTGATAAACTCACCCTGCTCATATTATGATAACGTAACTACAGTCCTCCAGCGTGCCACTTTCTTGCACTTAAGCGTCCATATAGTAGCTGCTTGTGCATCTGCGTCGAAGTCATGCGATTTATATGCCCCAGCCACCACAAGCGCCGCAGCAGAAGTTCGCATACTAGTGCGGCGCAGCCCTTCCGTGTCAGCAGCTCGGGCACTGTAGCCAGTGCACAGCATACGACATGCACTGTTTGTGGAAGCGCTCCAGATATCCGATGAAGCGTTCGCGTTTCGCTGCCGTATAGAATACCCGATAGCACCATCATCCTTACACGTTCTCTGAAGGCAAGAGACACACTTCAACAATTGTGCCTCCATGTGTAAAGACATTAGAAAAAGCAGGATACTGAAACTTCTATAATGCAAACTTAAGCAACACACTATTAGTAACATATTATGCATCAGAGGAGACATGCTAGTTGGAGGGGGAAGATAAGCAGAATCGAGAGGGACAAATAAGCTCACAACACAAGCGCCACGGAGGTCGGTTCCTTGCTATGTCAACTGGCGTACCCAAGCAGAGTGGTTCAGCGTCCTTCGGATCCCAGCCCCGCAGTCGGGCCACACCTATTGAGGCCAAATCCAAAGTGAGGGATTTCATTCTATTGACCAAGTCATCTCATGGCCATCCGTCATCTACCTCCATATACTCCCCCGGCGCGTAAACAAGGCGCGACGCCGGAGTCGGTGCGCTGGCATGCGCAACACGTGGCCCAGCAATCGGAGCAGGGTGCATGATATCAACGGACAGCACCATCGACTTGCGCGGTCGTGCTGAACCGACAATCCACTGTTTCTGGATCTAGCACTCGAAATTCTCAACACACATTACTGTGCTCACACTTAGCGAACTCGGGTTTGCTAGCTCTATGCACCAGTGGATTTACCACTGCAGGATTTTCTAGCAAACACCCTCATTGCATCCTTTATTGCAATTTCAACGGGATTTTTTTTATACAGAAATCCAGGTGCGCATTAACCTGATTTTTGCTTGCAAACCGCGATTCGTGCCCTCATTCGATAGAGTGCTCTTAGCGCTACCAAGCGATTTCTTTACCACGAGACTCGGACACTCCGGTTGATAGCTGCAGTACATTTAGCAGCCATCAATCTAACACTCGCCAAACTAGGTGATTTTACCCCTCTCAATACAACGCAACTTTCCACCGGCCTGATCGATAACTAGTCGGCCACCGTCCACACCGGGAAGGTCACGTGCCGACCTCAGTCGGCTTTGTTTGCAACTGTGGTCGCACTCGTAAAATATTGTCATCGACATGGTGTGCTTGTCACAACACGCTCGGCGAGCACAAGTTGCCCACTTGACTAACGCCTCGGCAAGGCCTCGCAACATAACAACAAGGAAAACATTGCGTACACGGTGCGCTAAGCTGCACCAAAAGGTTCTTTACGGTACAAAATCGTGCTCCAAGGTTATTAGAATTGGGGTAACTTGTGATAACTACAGTAAGAAATTTCATCCCGAATGCCAAAATTTAGGTGTAGCAAAAGTGAAAGAACGACACTGTACCCCAGACTCCGGTTTTTCTGTACAGACTATATGAGCAACACAATCGTAAGGTGCATCACCGTGCCAGCTCAGAAATGTGACAAACTCTCAGCTATTGTGCAGCGTGCGACCGCTAGTGTAGAGGTCACATCAGAACCAGTTGCATCAGAACTGGACTCCCGTTGCCCAAAGCTAGGTTCAAACGTGGAACAAAATAGCTAAAACCAGACTATACTTAACAGCGCAAAGCCAGAAACCCAACACGCGAGAACTAGCAAATACTCTGGCAGCCAGGGTCTGTCAAACCCGGCGACACCAATTTCGCGGAGGGTGGTTTCTCCCTGGGCTGGGTGTCTGTCTCACATGATATTCTACTGCATACGGGTTTATCTAACACTGCTGAATGTCTGACAACTTACGCATCCGTCTTCGCTGCAAGCAGGCCAAGGGCAAGGTTAACGTGCGTATCTGCAGCTACTCCAAAGAGTGTTAGAGATGAGATGAACACCACTACGCCTCCGAGAAGACCGCACACCACGCCGCCAGTAAACGGATGCACTCAGGTATCTATTTAAGAAAAGTAGGAAGACGCATATTTCGATGCAGTTAATACGCTCCAACCTGCTTACATCGAAGGCTAGCTCTAACAAAGCTACACTACTTGACGACCTGAAACCTTGGGAAATCAAATGTCAATCAATGTAAATCCAGGCCAAAGAGGCTGGTTCTTTTCGCAACCTCCACCACCCAAACTCAGTTCACTGTATTAAGCCAAGGCTACTTCAGTGGACCTTTCAGTCGGGTGACGAAGCGGAGACTGCCCTCTTGTCAACACAACGTCTTCGTGTTTCGTCCTACGTCGTCCCTGACATGATTGAAGTGAGCGTCAACAAAGGAAGAAACACCCAGGGGAATACGACAAGCAACTCGACGAAAAATCGCTATTTTTCATGGTGCACCGAAATCCAGTCATTCGACGAGTCGCAGGTCCAAGCACATGAATTGCATGGGCGGCGATGCCTCCGAGAAGCCAACTCTCTCCAAGACGTGCTTGCCAACTCAAGGACAAGGTTACCCATGTCACTCAACTATAACGGAAGTGGTCCAAGGGTGCTGAAAGTCATGTTCTACTCCAAACAACTAATTGAAAGAGTGCCCTGAATTTGGCACAAGTCACTCATTACAAACGGCCATCAGAGATACGTCTGAAGCCAGTGGAAGGTAGGCCATCACTGAATGAGGAAACACAAAACCAGCGAGAGGTTGTCACGAGCCCAGCTGTCTGCGTTTACGAACAGCAGCGCAGTACAACTCCCCAGCCATTCGAAGAGAAAAGGACAAACAATCCATTGCAGTTTGTCGCTGAAGGATTAGGTAGTGGATGATCTGTGCCATAGCCCGAAACCGCCCTGGGGGTAGGTAAGAAATATATCCAAAAACTATTGTCATTTGGCTCCACCAGGGTCGGTGTAAATTCACGGGAAGCGTTTGCATGTTTAGATTCGCATCTATCATCCATTGCTCTCAGTTGTTTTTATACAAATGTGCAAATCCTTCTCTGCAAACCGGCGGAGCTCCGACCTCGTCAAACCTCAGTGTGTTGGGATCTCATGATGGTAACCGAGACATTGATGAACGACGTGATTAGTCACGCCGAGATCGCACTACCTGATATGGCAATGTTGCGCAACGCACGATTCGCAAATGTAGGCTGGTGTAATTCTGTACTACTGTTCTGATCTCCTCACCGACCGCGTGAAGGACCCTACCATTTAAGCTATGTAGGTCTTACGGTGTTGCCTTCACCTAAGGCGAAGCGATTTGGGCTTCGTGGTTATTGTATACTGCCCACCGATGTCTACTTTAATAATGAACCAGGCCCTAGCTTCTGCTATATAATGAACCTACTGGAACGATCTTACATCCATGTTCCTCTGGTAGGACACTTCAATCTGCACGGTGTAAAAATCACGGCCACTTTGGGTGAACAACACGGCGGAATTGCAAGAGCTAATCGTCGGTTCACCGCTACACGACCATCTTACTTCTACAACACGTTTGGGACAGGAAACAAATCGGCCATCTTGGATATAGATATTGCAAACGAGGAACTCATGATCGATATGGTAACAGAATGCACTCCATTGAGCCTCAGCGATCATGCGACACTAGTGTTCTAATACTTGTGCTATGTAGAGCATCCTAAAAAGACATACCGCCAATCTTACGTCATAACCAACTATGATAACCTGTCGGAACTCATTGGTGCGACAACCTGGCTTTTCCTAACTGAATGGTCCCCTGAGGTGGCCTGCGGAAAATTTGTCAATAAATTCAACAGGCTCGTGGTAAGCATACCTGCAACCAAAATCCACCGACCCAAAAATATGAAGTCGCTTTTAAGGAGAAGGATTCGGAAATGCATGACATTGATGGACTTGGCATGGCACGCCCACCTAGCCTCTCCGAATGAGGATACTTGGGGCGTCTATGCAAGATAAAGAAACCAATGTGTCAAACTCGTCCGGGAGGATAAAGTAAAGACCGAACGAGACATTGCAATATAATTTTGCTCTAACACCAACCTACTATACAGACATGTAAACAAACTTCACCGAATGAAGCGCGGAATTCCGGCCCTGCATGCAGCATACGGGTTAGCACGAACGGCACAAGAGGCGGCCAACATTATTGGGCAACAATTTGGCAGTATTAACCAAAGTGTGCAAATCATTCTACACCATGCCTATGTAGATCGTGCCGCAATCAGGTCTTAATCACATATCTTTTACAACTGCAGCTCTGTTGAAGCAGCTGATGTCCTTGCTCACCTGGTGCGGACGGCATACGCCCAAAGACGTTGAAACTTACCGACATGAGCTTAGCGGAACAGTTAGCAACACTCTTTCACGGATGTCTTAATGAGATGTACGTACCCAGGATGTGGAAGCATGAGATCATCACTCCAATCTATAAAAGTGGTAGCCGTGCAGAATCAGCTTATTATCGCCCGATAACACTTCTTCCGGTGATCTACAATATCACGGAGTCCAGTGTAACTGAGGCGCTCATGAAGTACCTGAAGAATGACAAAATCCTCGTTCCGGCACAGCACAGAGTTCGCCAAAATCGGTCCTGCACTAGTGATCTCTTGATAGCTCATGCAAGCTGTACGGAATATATAGACGCTGATCTATGAGTAGACGCAGCCAACCTGGATTTCTCGAAGATATTCGACCGTCTGGACCATCGCCTACTGTGCACAAACTTCGGAATTCTGGTATCGGGGATCCCGTTCTGAGATGGATAGGCGACTTTATCGTTCAGCGTCACCTAAACGGGAGGGTTGGCAGCAACGTGTCGAAGCAATCAAAGTTCAATGCGGTGCACCTCATGGCTCAGTACTAAGGCCCCGCCTGTTCCTGGTCTTCATAAATAACCTCGCAAGCGCACTGTCTTCAAACCGTCTACTATTTGCCCGTGATCTAAAGATATGACGTGCCATCGCTTCAGTGGATGATCACACAGCCCTACAAGATGACTTGAACAAAGCGTACACATGGTGCATGAAGAACTTGCTGCAGTTCAACGCCACCCCACTCTTTCCGAAAACGTTTGGCGCGTACCTGAAGCCGCACGCGGAAGACGCTATACAAGAGCAGCAACCCTGGCAGAAACAGCACCTTATGGCGCTCAATCCTTCATAAAGCAAGGCGACAAAATACTTCAGAGGTTTATCCCGCCTTCCCTACCCCCTCAGACTGAAAAGTTTCAAAGTCTGCAGCGGATGTTACCGGTGTCTAAGAGGCGACTTCAAATGCCGGATCAGATCCTGAGAAACCCCAACCACAAATGCCGTTCTCTTTTGAAACAGTCAACACATCTCTAAGGGGTCATCAGTTTAAGCTGGTCACGCAATACAGCCGACTGGAATGGCGACGAAAGTTCTTCTCCCTCCGAGTGTCGCAGCGTTGGAACGCTCTTCCAGGGCACGTAATAAATGCCCCAAGCTTATCCCTTTTAACAAGCGCATTGACGATAAGCTTACATGTTTGCACTAAGTGATATAGCCTATGACCAAAAGATGATGCCATTAGTGCATAAGAAACAGTGGGAGCTGTCATAAACATCCTAAACTCCAGGCAGGAATACTTGCACATGTGCTATTCCAAACCGTTTGGTGAGTCATGTATTTCACAAGTTCTTTTACTGACACCGTTTTTTGTACTATTGTAGTTTTCCCCCTTACCATCCAACAGGACCTCTCATGCATTCGCTTTTCTACCCGTACTAAACGATTTCACCATTCTGCATTGTGTCAACAGTAACCTCGCGATTCCTCCACAAAAGACATTCCACCTTAACAAATGCAGCTGTCGATTTCTGGACGTGGATGTGCAGCTCGCTCTTCATGCGCAGATCAGTCGAAACTAAATTGCCTAAATAGAAAAGGTGGAGTTGCATGCAAAAACTCGCCAGCAATCGGGATATGAGACAGGTACACGGACTCCATTCCGGATGACGGCTGGAAATGACAAACAGTCTTGCTTGTATTGACAGCTAGCCCGAATTTGGCCGCTGTCGAAGCTGGAGCACTAGTCATGTACTGCAACTCTTCCGCGCTGTGTACAAACAACGCATAGTCGTCAGCGAACAGCAACATACAGATAGTTGCCTCACACACTAGGGTTCGCGCACCGAAACGACGGATGTGCAGCAACCCACCATCAACACGGTGTTTCACACAGATGCAGTAGACATAAGCAGTATCAAAAGTATTAGACATCATTGCATGAAGGTAAATATTAAACTGAGAAAGAGCTAAGACACAGACTTGCTGCACACCAGAGACAAAAGCAAAGTCATCCGAGGTCTCTCCACTCAGCTGCACCCTCACTCGCATAACACATGGCAGACATCCAATCAAAGTTATAAACTTACTCGGACAACCAAACTTACTCAACACCAGTCACATTGCCTCGCGGTTCACTTTACCAAATGCCTGGTTGAAGTCTATAAACAATGAGTACAATAGCTGGTGTTGCTCACGATTTTGCTCTTGCAACGGACGAGACGCGAACAACATATCTATGATGTTGCGCCGGGAAAAAATCTGCATTGTTCTTCCGCCATGCTCGGTTAGACAACCTGAGTGACGCAGCGGTTGAGCACCATCTATGCTATTATCTTACCTACACAATTAGCACATTGACACCATGCTACTTCGTGACACATTGCTTGCTCCACTTGTCCTTGTACAGTAGTGACACAAGGGCATCTTTCAACTCGGATGGCGCTGGTTGTTGCAACCATATGCGCTGCTCCGACTGGTGAAGCGCATGTAAGAATGCGGCGGTATCCCGTAAGAACCTGCGCACTTGCGGTTGCGCAAGTGCTCTCTGCATCTCATCCAGTGTCGGTGTGTCGGCAAGACATCCTCATCACTTGTTGTTGCACCCCTTGCAATGTAACTCAACCAATCTCTTAACGGTTGTTCAAGGGACAGTCAAAGTGCTTTTGCCAGGCCTGTATCCACGTTAACACACATGCAAATCCATCTATTTGGGGGCTGGTGAGCACGATGGTTGTTCGCGTCTTCATGACACACGATGAGCGGTACAAATGGTATACTGCATAGTCGAGCAATTTAAACAATGAATAAAGTAGACGCGGTAACAACATAAGTCAGAACAACGTTCAAAGGCCGGCAACTGCTCCGAAAGGAGCAAATTACAGCGGCATTCCAGCTGGCAGGATCAAGTGGCCAATTTCAGCTAGTAGTCCCTCAGTTTTTAGTTGTAATTAATTTGCATGAGATAGTTTGCAAGTTGCTTGATACGTTTGTGTTTAGACCATGGATGTACAGAATCAACTGCTCTGTTTAGTTTAACATGCTTTCATATTTTTTGGTTGGAATTTTCAAACATGTATGGAACATATCAATGGCGGCCGATTAGTTTTCTGAAAAACAAATGGACCAGTAGTAAATGAGGAGGAAGAACTGGCATCTCCCAACATCTCCCAACAAAACAGAAACATCCAAAATAACCACAGCCATTGTACTTCTGATCAGAGCAGAGCAATCAGCAGTCATCATCATCATCATCATCCTTATCCACGTTAGCTAGAGGTTGGACACCTCAGCTAATGTGCCGCAATACACAGGAGATAAAAGGAGAAAAATAATGCAACTGAGCAAGCCAGCTGAGCTACCGGTAACGGATGGGCATCGTTTCGGTAAGCTACCTGCAGGCTACTGTACATAAAAAATTACTACGCAAAAGTATGTACGGCTAAAAAGTGAGATCGTGCTTGGAGCGGGAGGCTAAGAGGGATGGGGTGGGACACAGAAACTCACAGCACGAACGCCACTGTGGTCAGCTCCTAGACATATAAATAAGCGTACCCATCCAAACGTTTTCATCGTCTTTCGGACCCAAACCAGGCAGCTGAGAGGCCCCAACCAAGGCCAGCTCCGTAATGTGGGCCTTTATTCCTCTTGACCAAGTCATCGCTAGGTCACCCCTCCTCTTCTTCCATTCACACCCCCGGCGCGCAAACAACGCACGTCGCGGGAGTCGGTGGGCTGGCATGCGTAACAGGTGGCCGAGCCATCGGAGCCTGGTGCGTGAAATAACGATGCTGAGCGGTTCATTTCCTTTTCCTGTGTCATAAACAAGGCGTCGAACACGCTCGTTGCTCACGCGGTGTTCCCACCAGATGTGTGCTAAATTGCGAAGGCACTGGTGGTCGAACGTCACTAGCCACTTCAGGTCCGCTGCTTTAATGGGCCCGGTTTCACAACCATACAGTAGGGTCGAACGTACCGCCGCATTGTACACTCTACCCTTCAGGGCAAGAGTGATGTCGGGCTGGCGCCATAAGTGGCGAAGGTTAGCAAAAAGACCTCGAGCTTTTGCTATACGGCTCCTGATCTCATCTGCAATCCCACGGGCGCTGATAAAACTTCCCAGGTAGTTGAATTTTTGTACGACTTCTAGCTGATCCCCACCGACGGTCAGCCTAGGAGGCGGTCCAGACCAATCTTGGAGGAACGCTTTGCACTTCAATGGTGCGAAGCAAAGCCCGAAGTGGAGGACAGCTAGTGCTAATCTGTCCAGTGCCGGTTGGCACGTTTGGCAGCTGTCACAGATTAGGGCAATATCATCAGCATACTCTAAGTAAAGAAGTCGTTCTCCTGGGAGCAAATCTACACTTTCTTAGTCGTGTAATGTAAATGCAATCTACATGACTTCGTCAATAATGAAGTTGAAGAGGAATGATGACAGTTGGAATCCTTGTTTCACACCGTTGAAGATAATAAAGGTTGTCGACAGCTTGCCGTAAGCCCTCACTCTGCCTGAGCTACGCGCATATAATGCTCAGAAAAGGTTGCATATTTTTCAGGTACACCTTTTCTGTGTAGACAGTCCCAAAGTGCATGTCTATCCACCGAATCGAATGCACGTTTGATATCGAGAATCACGACAACGGTGCGCCGCCAATAAACGTGACGGTGCTCCAACAACGGACGCAAAGTGAAGATGTGGTCAACGCAGCCATGACCTCGACGAAACCCGGCTTGTACTTCACGAATATGGCTTTCACAAGTGCCAGTCAGTCTGTGAAGGTTGACAGCGGCAAGCAATTTGGAGGTGATGAAGATCAGACTGATTCCTCTATGGCTGCCGCATTCCGATCGTGAGCCTCCCTTGAAAATTAGGACTATGACGGAGCGGCTCCAGTCGGTTGGAATAGTTTCCTGCTCCCACAGTTTCACTGGTAACTCGCGTAAATAATCTACAAGAGGAGGTCCCCCAAATTTGAAGAGGGCTGGATGTACATCATTTGGTCTCGAGGCTTTATTTAATTTCAACCGTGCGATCTCACCTTCAACTTCTGAGCGAGAGGATGGATGCAAAGGCACAGCCCACGGAGCGGGGCCTTCAGTGGCCGGCGAGAAATCTAACAATTCCGGCCGATTCAATTGCCTTGCCAGTTGCTCAGCCCAACGCTCCAAGCGTTTTGACAAGTTGTGGATAGGCTGTCCACCCTCGTCACGTATAGTTTCACTAACACCAGGTCTCCTGCTGCCCGTTTCCTGTATCAGACGAAATAACTTACGATGGTTACCAAGGGCAGCGGCCATTTCCATCTCTGATGCACGATGAGACCACCAGAATTCGCGGTCTCTCTTCAGGCTAGCACGGAGTTTTTCCCGGAGCACTTTGCGAGTTTCACTGTGTTCGCTTCCAACCGGAATATGCCGGCGAGCATCGATAAGTTCCAGAGACTGCGAAGAGACCCAATGTCCATGTTGGCGATTAGCCTTACCACATGAGGATATTCCTGCTGCAAGTAAGCTCTGGTGAATATGAGACCAGTGAGTTACAACTGCATCCTGTGAACGTTTACTCAACTCGCATGACAGCGTACATTGATAGGCATTCAGAACAGCTGCTTTTGCCAGTTGTTTGGTGTCAATGCGCTCACAACCTCGTCGTGGGCGTCCGCCAAAATGCATCCGCAGGTCAGCACATACAAGTGCATGGTCGGTGTCTACACATTTGCTCCAAATCGAGCGACAATTCTGGACGCAGCCTCTCCATCGGTAACTTATCGCAATGTGATCGATTTGCGTCCAAAGCTGGTTCGAGGCTGGTGGGCGCCAAGTGACCCTTCAGCGGATGCTGTATCGGAAGTTAGTGCTCGCAAGAAATAAGCGAGCATCTTCACGCAAATGAAGTAACCGCTTACCGTTGTCATTACGGAAGCCTACACCATGTTGGCCGCCCAGATGCAGTTTATCAGTGGATAATTTTCCAACTTGAGCTTTCAGATCCTCAGGCAGCACACAGTGTCCTTGCTACTTCTGTGGCTTATTAGCTCGTTCAGTTGACGCTAGAAGTCGTCTTTTACCGAGTCTTCGCTACAGTTTGTCGGTGCATAGGCAGTGATATTGAATAGACACCAGTTAGTCACACGCGACTTTGAAGCTATGAACGAGCCAGCCAATCGGACCGCACACATGTGGCTACTGATTGGAATCCAATCAACCAGAGTAGCTTCATCCCGGGGATTCAGGGCAATACCAACACCGGTTTGGGCGGTGCTTGAAGCTGCATCGTCACCGGATAGGCGCAATGAAAAAATGCTGCTGTTGTCACCTGAAGTGGATCGCAAGGTGAGCACAGAGCTGGAGTCTTGCAGGCGGGTCTCCGATAAGCAGCATATATCGAGCGAGAGGGTCTCTATTGTGTGGGCAACTGCTGCCTGTTGCGCGATCTGGAGAAATGTGCAAAGATTGCGGCATGCCAATCTGAAGGAGGATGGAGGGTTCCAAATGGAAGCCGATGAACTGGGTTTGACCACTTGCTTGGACATGGGCCTGTTGACAGGGCAGGAATGACGCTCCGCTTTCACATGTAATTTGAAGCAGCTATTGAAGTAAGGTGGGGAAGGGCCGATTATTGGGGGTTGACAACAGGGGGGATAAAAGTGAAGCTGGAACGGGTCGATAAGGGTGAAATGCGTAAGAGGAGTATAAGATGACAGGAAGGCTTGAACAGTGGTATCCAAACCACTATCCACCCTGCTCGATGCAGTAAATGGGGCACTGTTTATTATCCTCTGCGGTTGCCAGGGCATCAGAAATTTATTTGAAGAGAGCTTCATTGTGTTGCGTGGGCAGGATACTGTCAGGTTGCCCAGGCCTAGACAAGAGAACAATTATGGTTCTCAACCATAGCCTTTGGTTCAAAAACCTGACCTCAGGGCAGCCAAGTTTGGTGTTGTGCTACAGGGAGTTCGCTTTAAGGAATAAGGAGCCACCTCATTCGAACCCCCAACCTGGAGGACCAGTAGGCAGGGTTTGTCAGGCCTCTAACCATTGACCAATCTGGCATGAGTGGCTCTGAAGGTTCAAAAACGCACCACCGAGCGTAGCTCAACGGATCACTGGGACGCACAAACCATCACACCACGGTAAGGTCCAGCCTCACTGCGATGGGCAAGCAGCATTAAGTTACGATGTATCCGACCGTATGCTTTGTTGTGGTCGAAGAAGCGTGGTTGTATATATTCCTACTTGCCATTTGCTGTTTTCGGTGCAAAATGTACAAAGCAAGATGTCCCCTTTTGGACGGGTGTTTAATTATATTTGTCGGAACGCTAAGGCATCGTTCGAATTGGTCTGGATCAAAACTTTTCTAAGATTAGTTCTCTCAAAACTCTCGTATCCACCGTAATGCTTGTGTTAGGGTCATATTTGCGTAGCATTCCGCATAACGTGCGATTGTCAGCGAAAGATTGTGCCAGGAATTCATTACACCAGTTGACGACGACAAAAGACAGTCCAACCGAACCGAGCCGTTTGCTCAAATGTCTTGGTGTTAATTCCATGTATACCGGTAATTTACCTGAGCGATCTTAATAATCTACGTGCAGTTGTAACTGAGAGCATGTCAAGTCAAAGATAAGATCAGTATTGCGTTCACAAACGTTGGAGATAAATCTACCCCATGCATGACAGGACTCATGAGGTTGCGACTAACTCCGTTTAGATGCTTCATCTATAAAATGCTAGGTATTTAGCGTTCACCAGTATGTCTAGGATAAATTTATTGTGCTGGAGACGCACTTCGTTTTCTTATCAGTCGACAACAACCTCTTTGTGCTTTAAGTCCTTTCGAGGAGTCCGAGCAGCCGTTTGTGGTCCTGAGAGGAGAAACTATCTGCACTGATTAAAGTGTTTCCCATGGGAAGCACATTTTGAAACAGCAATTTAGGCAACTATCTATTTCATCATAATTTTTCGATGCATCCTCTTCAAAAGATAGAATAAACTCGGCAAAAGGCTTGGACTTTCCTCTGTCGCTAAATTTTATGAAGTAGCTATTGGCTCAGCCTGCTAGCCATCAAAGCAATAATGGATATTTAAATGGTAAGTTTCACTATAAATGATAAAAGGAGACAAATGGTGCTGGCATTATCAGTGCTTTCAGTGAGAGGTCGGTGAGAGAGTAAAAGCGATTAACTAAACAGTAGGTCACCTTTAGCCATTTCGTCAAATCAGAAAAAAGACATAAGTTGCGATCTGTCAACATTTCGAGTGTTTTCATCGGTCGCATGTATAACAGAAGCAGTACACATACACATCCAGCTGGGTTGTTGGGCTTTTCCCGTTCCAGCAAATGGTTCGGCGGCAGTGTTCCAGGACGTGGTGGGTTTTCGCCTGGCAAGAGTTCTCCCTATAAAAAGCCACAAATGTCTGTGTAACAGCAATGCGACGAGGCGGATGTGACTCGCCACTAAATAAGGTCACTGCTCCTTGTCCTTCCCTGAGAAGCATTCTAGTTCAAGGGTGCGTTGGTCCCCTGGTCCTTCACGGACCGAAAGGTGCAAGAACCATCTATTTGGTCACCGGCTCCCAACGGGTTGCGACGCCCTCACATCGCCCTGCTGCCTTGTAGGTTAGATTTTTGGTCAAAGTCTCGGGGTAGGGCCCCTAAGACAACCCGCTACTTCGGCCTGGGCAACCGGGTATTTTCACGCCCACTGACGAATCATGGACTACACTGCTTACTACTGCTCCTGAGATGCCTATCTCCTGTGCTAACTCAACCGCTCTACCTCCACTCACAGATCACCCCACCTCCCGTCCTTCACCAACATGTACTCTTATGTCCTACGGTCACCGCCACAAATGACCCACGTCTCGCAACCGACGGAAGCAATAGCTAAACTCCCGGTTTTCAGTGTCCTCCGATCGCAACCGCCTCTCAATCCACCGAAGCTCCAGCTCTTCTTCTACCTGATTCTCCATTCATCCTCGCAGTGTTTAATGTTCCAACTTTGATGCAAATGGGACGACAGGCATATCTGGCCCGTACTCTTGAAACGCTTTCGGTAGACATCTGTTGCCTTTCAGTGACCAGATTACAAGACTCTAGCGCCGTCATCAGGTGGGCCGCTTTCCACCAAGCGAGCACCGCGTTGGGAGTAGTTTTGGTCCCGGTGGCAGCCGATCAGACAATGAAGACAGACTGCTTGCTATTTGCTCTGATCATCGCTTGTATCTTTCGAGCACTAGTTTTCGGCACTCGAGGAGACCCTGCTACCTAGCGCCCGCCCTCACAAAAGCAAGTGTGCTCCCAGCTTGATCACAGAGCCATCAGCTGCAGATGGCGCGGAAATGTAACGAACTGCCGATCCCACTGGTCAACTTGTCTAGATTCCGATCACGCATTGGTTCATGCTAAGATTTGCATGCGTTTTGGAGGATCACCCAAGCGCGCTCACTGCCGATCGGACGTCGCAAATCTACAAAACCCTGCTACTTTAACTAGGTACCAAGTCTCACTGTCAACTTTGCTTGGCTCAACTATTGTCGGTGACCTCGATTCGCAGTGGGCGCAGGTCAAAGGTGCCTTAGTTTCTGCCAGCATCCACAGTTGTGCAGTTGCCCCTCACTCAGCGAAGCATTGGACGTTCGCCGTCTCCTTGTCACTGATGGACCAACGCTACTTGATCCCGTCGGATTCCAGACACAGTAAAGAATGCTTTGCTGGTTCGAGAACTCACCGCTTTGTTTTCGAAGTTTGGAAGAAAGAGGAAGCCCCATTATCTTGGGATGAATCGATAGTCATCCCTATCTTCAAAAAGGGCCTGAGCACAATCTGCTCCAACTACGGAGGCAAAAGCTCAGTCCCCGCCTTTTACAAGCTGCTGATGTTCAACACGCTTCGCAGGCTATCCCCAACGCGCGAATCGTTGCAGCGAGAAGAACAAGCTGGGTTTAGCCCTGGTCGCGGCTGCAATGAGCAAATCTTCACACTTCTCCAGACCCTCGAGCTCCGCCTTGTGTATAAAAGGCCAACGATTTCTGTGTTTCTTTTAGCTTATTGGTAGTGTTGTGAGTAGTGTAATTTTTATAGCAAGTAGAAGCCACAAGCAAACTTCGCACAATAATCTGCCTGGACGGGGAATCGAACCCCGGGTTTGTGGCGTCGCCATGACATTCGTCTCTCTATCAAAGGGCGGGTCTAGTGTGCAACTGTTCCTGCTGTCCTCCTGTACGGATGCGAGAACTGACCCATTCGTAACGATGACTTGCGCAATTTATCCGTCTTCAAGCACCGCTGTCTGCTGTCCATTGCCCGTGTGTGGTGGCGGCACCACGTAAGCAATTTGGAAGTTAGACAGCGTGTCTTAGGACGAGGAAGCCACTCGTTCGAGGAGCTGGTCTCACTGCATCAACTGCGGTGGCTAGAACACGTATTACGCTTACCTGTCCAGCGTTACGCGCATCGTGCGTTGTTTGCGATTGCTGGACAGGACTGGAAGAAACAGTCTGGTAGACAGCCTGCAACTTGGAGAACACAGCATGTACAAGCTGACGAAATAGTTGGCCGCGGCTGGTTGTTGTCTACTACATGGTCGGGGTCTTAATGATGCAGGTACTTGTTGGTTGAGGACCTTGGAAGCCATGATTCAAGCTCGATGTCAATGGCGGACGTGTGCATTGGTGTGTTGCTCTGTCCTTCCTCCCCCTAAAAAGCAAACAGGAAAACATTTCAGAAAATGTGAGGGATAAACTAGACAAAAAAACTTTTGTTTTTGTTGCTGCTGTTTTTTATTGTCCATACTGTTTTCCTATTCAGCCATGCTTCCGATGGCACAATGTCTGTATCACAGATTGTGTATTATATATATATATATATATATATATATATATATATATATATATAAAAGGAAAAATGAACTACACCCATTAAACTATCGGCAACATACCAAACTACACTAATTGACTGCGTCAAGAGTTTCTGTACACAGAAAACCGGTTGCTCTGCCATAGTTTGCGGCTTCTCGTTAATTGTCAGCATAATTAGCTATTTGTTGCGCACTATTATCTTGAACATGTCTCCGGATTCAAAGGAAGTCGAACTACCAAGAGGTACTTGGTGATGGATGATGCCTTGCTCCGTTTTTTCCTGGAATCCGCTCCATTTTTGTGGTCATCGCCTGTCTTAATCACTGTGACAAATGTTCATCTACCCTCTGAGCTAACTGACTGGTAGTTCTACTTAAATAGATGTCATCTTAGCTGCGGGTGAACTGAGAAACCACATTAGAGCGCAAACGGCTTGATGGAATGATCGGACAGCAACGAACAACAGAGCTTTCGCGGGGTATGTATTAGTCGCAAGTGGGCGGTACCTTTGATACGCATTAGGGTGGACTAATTCTTGAGTAAGCGGATAATCCTGAGGTGCTGTCTGAAAGCCGAACGCTTTGTGGTGAGCGACGAATTGAATCAAATGGAACACTTAATGTTTCTGCCGCCGGATGAAGGAACCGGCAATGGGAAATGAGTAGGCCTTGGAGTCTATCCTGGTGGACAGACAAGACACCACAAAGCAAAATCTTGGTTGATACGGTGGCAAAGAAACTCTTAATCCTCTTGTTGCGTGATTACATCAATGAGTCCCAATACGTGTGATTGAAACCGTGTGACACACAAACACTCAGAATTGGGGGTGCTGCCAAATTATACAAGACAAGTAACTCACTGTGCCCGATTATGTGAAAGAACAACTCACCTTATCACAACATTGCTCGGTGGCTGGCGAAAATATTAGTCCCGGTGTACAAACTCGTGGCAGCGCATCACCTGAACGGCTCCTTTGAATTAACCGAGACAGCGGAACAATTGTTACTGAGTTAGGAGCTCATGTACTCGCCAAGCATGGGCTCCCTCTTCATAAACGTGCATTTAAGTGAGAGGGTGGACAATTTACGCGAGTTCATCACGAACCGAAACATATCTGTAGGCTCGCCTTTGAAGTGTTTGAGGAATATGAATTTCTTGTGCATAGAAAATACACTATTTGAATGAGCTGCGTATTGACAGATCGACGATGTCGTCATGGGCCGCCCTCTAGGACAAGTTTTAGCAAACATCTTTCTCGGCTTGTTAAAAAGGCAATTTGCTGCCAGCATTGGCGAAGCAACTTTGTATAAACGGTATATGGATGACATCCAGTCTTCACCAGCAGTAAACAATTTACGTGGCTGTTGACAGTTTGAATTCGATCCACTCTACTCTATCGGTGTCCCGTTAGATGGAACAACACGGGCCGAAGTCGCACTGCAGCCCACAGTTCATCACAAAGCAACTTGAAGTGGGCAGTAGCTGCAATTTTCCAGCTTTGCCCCTGTCGCATACTAAATGTGGACTGGTGAAAACGACGTTCTACGGAGCCAGACCGATCTGCAGCCTCGAAATGTGGAAAGGTGCTGAAGAATTTCTATACAAATTCTCAGTGTCAACTGGGTATCCTGGGGAGTTCATCCCGATAAATATATTGACTCAAAATCCTATGAATCCGTAGACCTCGTTTGAAGCGTTATGGCAACATAAGAATCCGATTAGATCAGCAGTTAATGAGGTGTTGCCAATTAATGCCTATCAACTTGTGCTATGTGCACAGAAATTCTTGTGGCAATCAGTTAGGTGGCCTTGGTTTTGATCATTGTACTTTGGTTAGTCTTACAAATTTTTCTATTTACAGGGCCGTGTATGTATTCTGCTAGTATTGTGCTTGCTACTAATGGGCATAATCGAACTGTTGACATGCGCAACTTGTCTTCTTCCTGCGTTGCCGAAAAGATTAAGAACTCTTCAGTTGTTGATGAATGAGAAGTGCAGGTTTACTAACGTGTACGAACATGTTCGGTAAAGTTTTACTGATACGTCCTAGCAGCTCACAAGCTAGACCGTCCCAGTATTAATCCGGAAGTGTAGCAGACGATCCTTTCGTCCTACTGGGGCTCGTCGGTGGTGCGCGCACCCCGGTTTCATCAGAAACAAAGCCGATTGTCACTGGCAACTGCTCAAACTAACCAGTTGTTTATGCCACTGAGCCATGGGGGACGGAGGCAGACCGTCTGAACTTGCAACCTAATAGATGTAACGTAAACCTATCCATCATTGCCATGGAGGGTCCTATCATTGTAGAGGATACTGACTAGCCTCCGATGTTATGATTTCTAATATACAGTAGCTGTCTGAATAGCAGCTGAAGATTGTAAGGGCGAATGTTTAGATGAGTTATGATGCAGGTTTACTGGCTCATCCTAGCTGCCCACAATCCAGATTGGTCTAACTGCAATCCGGTAAAGCACCAGGCGATAGTTTAACGCTATTAGGGTTCGTTCACCACTAATGCGTATTTTCTCAGTCCCCTGCTGAGGATCGAACCCACAGCCGCTGGCATTTTGTGCAAATTAACCACTATTTTATGCGTTAGCCATGGAGACGGTGGCACATCGCTATACCTTGTACGTTAAGAAAAACTTTGTCCCTTACTTAATTGGAGATTGCATGATGATTTTCGACCCGTGTGTTGTAATGCATGCGAGTACGTCCTATTAAAAGCGACAGCAAAAATGCATAAGGAAGGGTTCTGGTATTCTAAGCTAGTAACTGCGAGTTTATCGCAAATATATGTTTCCTCAGTTCATGGATGGATACTTAAGATACACATTATAGGTAATCAAAATGAACGATGTCAACTCAGGTACTTTGGTTTGCATTTCACCAGTAATCAGCATTTATGTTGCCAAATGTATTGAAAACGTTTTAATCGACATGTACCATGAAGAGTTATTGTGAATGACAAAGTCACCACCACAGTTCTTGTACGCACCCAAGTGATGGGCAAAATAGGGAGGCAGGTCCAACTAGTTGCACCATTGCATCGCTAACCTCGAGGTGTGACTTCAAGTTTCAACTAGTATAATGACGCTCAGTAGGGTACATTCATGATGATCTACTCTTTTGGGTCTTTCTAATTCTCCAAGAAGTGATGAAATATCATCACTGAATGCAAAGGACAAGTATGCACGGTCGAGTTTCCTCTACTAAAGTAATCTCTCCATTCTGAAGGATGCCCTTTTTCCAGAATGCTTTTGCTTTTTGATTTAATTCTTATCGAATGACCAGAGAGAAGTAAAGTATTCGTATACTTGGCAGTAGTATCAGTGGGATTCGCTGTTCAAGTAGTGAAATCATATTTTGCCTTCCCATAATTTGACGTCTGAGGAGTCAAGTACGACGAAATACGGATAAAGGCAATAGGCGTCGGGCCACATGTACTTAATTGAACACTGAGTAGGCAACTTACCAAAACAATTCCGTCACCATGTAGCTCAGAACGGAGACAATGTCAAAACACGCCGGCGGTTGAAGGAGGACAGGATGGTCACCCACTTGCTGGCGCTTAATACTCTACGCAACAACCTGAACTGGCTTTAAAATCTGCGTCACCGGTCCTGCAAAAAAGCGACCGGCAGCCGACCACCTAAGCGTCGGCATGGAACCTCACCTGAAATCAGCATTGACAAACACGTTTCTAACCACCGATAGCCTTACCTGCTTGTATATCAATGCACAAGGTCTACTCAGTTAGCGCTCCGAACTTCGTATTCGTCAACTCTTCACTCCTCGGGACCTAGTTATGCTCACCGAAACATGGCTGAACACGGAGATCGCCGATGTTAAGATTGCTCTACCCGGCATGACTTCGAATCAAAACGATCTACCAAGAACAGGAGGCGGAGTGCTCTAGAATTATCGATCCGCCTTTCAAGTTGCTATCAATGATGATCCAGAAATGCAAGTCGTGGATTCTCTTTGGTGTCGTATGCACCTAAGACTTACTAGCAATAGTTTACCGCCCTCCAATGCCCACCTTGGAAATGGATCAGGGTCTACCTACTGCGATGAAGCGAATTCTGGCATGACCACACAATCACTTCCTTCTGACGGGAGACTTCAACCTTCACGTAAGCGAACTTGCAGCATCGCACAACAAACACTTCATAGCTGACTTACAACAGATCATTGCTCATGTACCTCTCTACAACGATGTCACTTCTCCCACACCATTTCGAACGCGTAACGCACCTTATGTTTTCGACTTTGTGCTCACCAACGAGGATGGTCGAGGCCGTGAGCAAATACACAAATTGGCCGTACCGATCAAGCGGTGTTGCTCTTTCGTTACATCTGTTAGTCGAAGAATATCAGTGAAAACGATGAAACCTTTGCCGTTACACACTACAATATCCTGTCCGACGTAGTTCAAGAAACCGACTGGTCCTTCCTGGCCGAGCAACCGCCCGATGTCGCCGGGTTGGTGTTAGTACCCCAATTCACCAAGATTGTAGAAAATCCGTCAGAAATCAAGGTCTTTCGCCCAAAGGAAGTGAACTCGTTGCTCAGGAGCCGTACTAAAAATCCATGGTCTGAAGGGTTCAGTCTGGCGCGCTTACAAACTGTCCAAGTAACCTAATCTGGGAAGTTTATACAACTCAAGGAAACCACTGCGTCAAGTTGATACTCGAAGACAAACTCCAGCATCAACAGAGCTTAGTGGCGAAATTCAGTACAACTCCCAATTTACTGTATATGCACGTCAACAAGCTCCTGTGGGTTCAGCGTGGAATCCTAGATTTTCGTGCAACAGATGGTCTGGCACAAACTATACGGTCAACATGCTTCGCCAAAACTTCATCCACACTTTCGAGTGAATCATCATCTCACCCGCTTTCGAAACAGCTCCCATCACCACCAGGGTTAAATCATTTATCGTTCAGGTCAGCCAATATGTTGAAAAGACTGATGTCATTGCGTGTGCACAGCACACCTGGCGTGAACGACATCAAACCGAAGGCATTGAAGACAGCAGTCATGACCATTGCCGAGCCAGTAGCTCCGTTCTTTCAATGTTTTCCCGATGAAATGCAGGTGCCCACAAAGTGGAAACATGGACAACTCACTCCTATGTATGAAAGTGGTTATCGTGCGGAGCCTTCGAATTACCGTCCAATCACTCTCCTCCCAGTGTTATCTAAAATAACGGAAGGTATAATCTCAGAGGCGCTCATGTGATGCCTTGAGAGCAGAAACATCATAGTGTCACAACACCTCCGATTCCGCCGAAATCGGTCTTGTACTACTGATTTGCTTTTAGCGCGAGCAAGCTGGACAGAATCAGCCGATGCTAGAGTGGGAGTCGACATTGTCTACCTGGACTTCTTTAAAGCGTGCGAGCGTTTAGATCACTGTATTCTCCTTCGAAGCTATGGAATCGGTGATCATGTACTCGGTTGGATCGGCAACTTCCTCATTCAACGTCTGCTGAATGTAAGAGTCCGAAGTTCCATTTCCGACCCAATTGAACTCCAGTGTGGCCTGCCCCGAGGATTCGTACTGGGGCCACGTTTATTCCTAGTATCCGTTAACGAACTTAACAGTGTACTCCCGTCGAATTACTTACTATTTTAGATCAGTTATGAGAAGTGCGGATTTTCATATAATTTCATCATCACAGTTCATCACAGTTCACTCTCAGTCAGTAGGCATTTGTAAAGCCTATTGATGTCAACCTCTGGTATGACATCAAGACGGCGGATGATCACATACCATTGCAGAGGGATCGCGACAGGCTTATACGCGGTCATCCGATAACCTGCTCCAGTTCAACGTGACGAAATGCAAAGTTGTGAGCGTATGCCATCAGCTTACCCATGAATATCGACTTGGGGACCAGCAGGTGCAACGTGCTTCCCAGAAAAGCTACCTCGGGGTGATCGTTCCGGACGATTTTGGCTGCTTGAGACCGACTGAAACCGCATCAAAAAGAGCCAGTCGACATCTTATACTCTTACAAAAGGCTTTCGAAAATTGCGAGCCATCATTCATTCCACAGATGCTAAACGCCTAGGTGAGACTTCACGTGAAATATGCGATCCAGGGTGGCATCCCGGTAGCAGGCGCAACGTTGATGCACTTGACGCCACATAACGTAGAGCAACCAAACTCGTTAGAGGATTATCTCATCTCCCACACCAGTGTAGACTTCAGTTCTGAGATTATACAGTGGTGAAAATCAACGTCAGCGAGACCTAATCCTGGTTTACTAAATGTTGAGGAACCCAGTGTCTCCATGTCGCAAGCTGCTGCAGCTATGCCAAAATACCAAGCTTAGAGCCTATCAGCTGAGACTGGCAATGCACTGCAGTCGCCTTGATTGTCGACGAGACATTTTCTCCCTCCGTATGTCCCGTGCCTGGAACGACCTCCGGACTCACCTCATCCTTGCCCCTACATTAACGCTTTTCAAAAGACGCCTTGGTGACAAGCCTTCCAACTTACATTACTTGATGTAGTCCGCAAACGCAAAGCAAACCATGTGCTTAGCGCCAATCTCCGCAACTTGGCTGTGAGAATACATGCATAAGTGTCCTTGTGAGTAGCATGGATGTACCTAAGCTGGATTAAACTACTGCATCGGTCAAATGAAGCAACACACGAGTGATCGTTGTCAATTCCCTGGGTTATTTCCCACCAAGTTCCTGAACTATAACTGTACTCTATACTATTTTGTGTGTGCAAATCCCATTTCCATTTCAAACCAGCCCTATGCATCACTGCATTGAAATCGGTGGACGCTTAAAATGATGATTTAGTTTTTCGTTGATCCTTCCGAGTTTAGTTTTTCCTCCAACCATCCCACGGGAATTGTCAAGTACATACCTTTTTACCCTTGATGAATCATTGTTCATTGGTTAAAAAGGGGGAATACCACATCCAAAGAAGTGTTACAAATTACAAAACATCAAAATCATAACGCTGACGATAACTCAGCCGTGGCATTAATCTATAACTGCCAATATCTTGATAATATACGTTAATCAGCTCGCTCGGTGGTCTGGAAGTTTTAGGCTAGTCTCACGATGGTGACCCATACCTGTTTGCGACTGCATCTTATGGTGCAAATATCACGTGATACTCACTCTTAAGGTCGCAGTTATCGTTTTCTAGCCGGAATGAGTGCTCCTCTGGCCAACCAACTGTTTTATCCTTGCTAAAAAGCTGCTTGAAGCTGACAGTGTGAATTGCAACGGTCGCGCTACCACTGAGACTACCACGTGCTTGCACGATCAATGAATGTTTGTAAGTCTGCTCTCAGACTAAAAATGTGCTTAGGTTGAATGGTTGTTTAATGTAGTTGGACTTCTATCACTTGTTGTTACCAACGTTTCGCCTGTGCAGGCGCATCACAGTAACCGCCTCGTAATTCATTCCGAGTTTCTTAGTTTAACCGTCTAGTTGTAGCAGATCCATAACACTCGTGCAACCCATTTTGAACCCATCTCAATATGTTGCTCGTCAGTGCATGTTCATTGTCGGCCTGGACTGGAGCGTTAATAATCACTCAAGTCCTCATGCATTATCGCGTCCTTGAACTCCTCTACCGGCACACACGTATATTGCAAACTGAAGGGTTAGACTGTCGCTTGCGTTGCTTTAAATAGTATCTGATGACAATTCTCTCAGCTGACTTTGTGACTAGTTGCACCTCAGTTGTCCGCTGCATCGGCTTAACATCGCCTCATTGCAGTCTGCATTTTAAGTACGGAATGCTTTTACACGCTGTGGTCTGGGTATTGTTGAAGTTAGTCTCTTAATTATTGTTCCATCCTTTTGTCAAATAGCATCGTGACCCTCTTCCGGCTTTGTATTATGCATTGTCCATGTGGTCGTACCTATTGCCCAAAAATTCACGACCATTGAGTCGGTCCTCTAGTGCCAGTTTCCTTGTGAACGGCTGCTCCAACATAACTGTGCAGCAGAAAGTATCCTCTAAAGTTGGATACTTGATGACGAGCATTGGTTACTGAGCTCTTCCAGTGAATGTTGGCGTAAATATCAAAACTCTTATTCTGGATCGGAATCAAACAGTATATCTATACATTTTTACATTCCCTCTTAACCCGCAATTGAGGATTGGTTCATGGATATACTCAGCCTACACCAATGAGTTCTTTTCATCTGCAGGTCAGACTCTGGTAGAGAAATGGTACAAAGAGGGTGAAACTTACAACTACCTAAGTGAACCGGATTCCGTCGAACACGTGGGTGAGTTTGTGTCGACATTATTGCTTTCCTCCGTTGCAACAATGAACAATGTGTTTTCCGAACAAGATTTGCAGTCTGCTTTAACTGGATGATTATTCGCTTCCATTATCGGATCACTTTGTCCCGATGACTGACTTGTACAATTTGCGTTTGCATAATGGGCCTTAGCTTATCAGATTAATGTCTACGATAGGAGTGTGTGTACAAGAGACTGCTAGTTAAAATCTATCATTTATTGGTCTCTGGAAAACAGCAGTGATCTCATAGACTTCCTATGATCATTCTAATTAAAAGAACTCACCACCCCACATGTTATTTATTATCGGCTGTGATTGTAGTTAGAGCCGCTGTTTACTGGCGCCACCAGTTTTTTTCATCCGGAAAACAAGAAACGGCCCAATCTATCATTCTGGCAATATGGACAAAATACGTGGACAGTTGGGTGGAACCCATGGATGAAATGTCGTTCTCAGCCCTGCTTTTCGCCGTGGACTTCACTGTGAACACTCACTATAACATCTCAGATGACTGGACATATCCTTTGCCGTGGCAGGTCGTGATGTTGTGGATAAAACAGTACTCAAATTGTATATGCTCTACGAATGTTCAAGTTTCAATTCAATTCAAGAAAGTACTTTATGCGCCCATAAGGGTGGATATTCCGCTGTTAGACACACGATGTCAGTATAGTAAAAGCAATGGATCAATAAATGCACAAGTAGAGTGGTAAGTGGCATGAGCAGCAGTGTGATTACGATACGAAGTTATTTTTAACCTCCAGGACAACTGACGCCTGGTCGTACATAAAACCTGCCAGTTGTAGAATAACGGATGAGTGCTAAGCTCTTGTGCGGGCAAAAATGGATCTCTACTTTTGTCTAGTTGACGATGTTCATACACACTCAGACAGTGCACCATGAAGAGCGTGACTTGTATCAGTAAGCATCCTCTAAGTAAGCCTCATGTACGAATTAATGTGAGTGGACAAAAGAATCTTAACAAAGCTCGGCTTGGGAATTCCAATACACCGAGGTAATTACGTCGGTGACTTACACAGGATTTTGAACTGCTTCCTTAGGAAACCAGGAAATAGCACTGTGAAGCACTAGGTTCAAACGGGTAAAACACATATGGTGATACATCTAATTAAGTGGCGGGAGGCAGAGGAGGCTCGCAAACGAAAGGGGGTAGAACGGAAGTCTCCTCAGCTTTGTAAAAACGCCATTAACATGGAGTGACCAGGACTGATGACGACTGGGTTACACCTAGGTACTTCACTAACATTTTGGAGTGCAAATTCTCGCCATCTCTGTAAAGTTCGGTCATTCCTTGAGGAGTTGCTGATAACCATGACCTGTATGTAGGGCGAAAATGACGTTATTGCATTTTGATGCATTCAGCGCTGAAACATGTACTCTGGACTACAATACAAGGCTGTCTAGATAGGCATGTAATTTAGTTGATGTGGCTGCGGTCGGTTGTTGCATACCCAAGACGACGTCGTCTGCATATTTCAGCAATACCACATCGGCATGGGCAGGTAAAGTGGCGACGCAGGGAGAAAAGACGTAAGGAGATAGTATGGCCCCGTGAAGAACTCCAGTGTCTGTGGTGCGCAGCGAAGAAGTTTTACCCCGAGTCGAGTAAACCGAACACGTCTGGTGAAGTAGTCTCCCAAAAGGTGGGCATTAGAGGGATTCCGACATCTGACTGAGTCCGATTCAGCAACTTTTCAAGAATAATCTTCGCATGTGTATTCAAGCTTATCGAGGTACACGCAACTGGTCGGTATTTATCTGAGGCTTTCTTTAGCACCGGTGTAATTCTAGCCATACTCCAGCAGTCAACAATATCACACCGTTCCATGCACAATGTGTATAGATCAGCAAAAGGCTAAGCCAAGGAATCGACACACACTTTGAGAACAACGGGTAATAGTCCGTCCGGACCACTTGTTTGTTGGAGTTTAGCTGCAGTATTTTATTGCGCACTGTATTTCTGTCAAAAGCAGGTAACTAGGTTGTGGTCCGATCCAATCGTGCGGAATTAGATGGTGGACTTAGCTTTGAGGCAACAGAACTTTCGATGCAGTTCTTCCCGATCTGCAACTGAATTTGACACTCGGTTAGAGACTCCACCTAGTTGTTTCAGGATGCACCAGAGATCCGGCAGCTTCTATTTCTCCAGTATGTTCTGAACATATAGGTGGTTTAGACGGCGCAACTCAGTTTTGATAGATAAAAAGATTTCACCGCGGTGTGGTCTTTCGTTTTGAACGCTTTCTCTTTGATACTACGCAAACATTTTAGGTCTGGAGATGAAAACTAATCGGCACGCATGAAAATGGTTTCCAGTAGATAGCTGGCATCAAACAGCAGTTGATGTAGCTCGTTAAATGCTCGAAGTATTGGGATACATCATTGTCAAAAAATTTACTAAACTCCGAGGAGGAAATTCTTTCCTGGAGTAGATACATGTTCTCTTTTAAGCCTGTTCTCTTTACAACGAGTAATATCCCTATGATTTCCTATGCTGTACACGATCGTAGATAACTGGATATTTGAATTTTCCGAACTGCCAGTCTGTGCCTGATTGTGCACAAAAAACAGCTTTGCATTGTTAACAAATATAAGGTCTATAGTTGTTTCAAGTTTACAAAATTTTGCAGCCAGTGGTCTGGGATAAGTGACGTCAAAGCTTTTGAAAATACCAGCAAAGATGCAAGGAGAATCAATGTGCTTGATGACAGGTAGTGAATTGATCGTAAATTCCTCGGGCTTAGAGGCGCGACAACTGGGGCAATGCAGATATTTGGAAGCAAAAGCTATTAGTGGTCATATGAAGATCTTGGTTTGCATTTCAACATCAAACAGTTAAAATACGAAGAGAAGAACAACGAAAGTAGCTTTTTGTTGGCGTGCACAATACAGGATTGACATAAGCGATAACACCTCCGCCGCGACTCTTGCATGTAGTTGACCGGTCGACACGAAGACAAAGGAATCTGGACCGCTACAACCTCATCGTCAACATCTTCATGGAGCAAAGTCGCTTGAAGCCTACTTATGCCAAGTTTCGAGTATTCACTACAGCGCATTTTGCATTTAACCTGGTCAATTTTACTCATAATTGATCATACCTTTGAGCTTATTATAATGGGTATATTCATACTCCGCAGTGTTTTCTTTCTTAAAGCAACCCTCCGTCAAACAGGATGCTGTTTAATAGAAGTATTGTGTTTCTTGTAGATTTGATTTACTGCTTTTACTGCTTGACCGTGAAAAATCGTGATGTTCAGTGGAGTAGAAACGCATAAGGATTTTAAAATATTGCGAGGATAGTTCATCCTTGCCTTGAAGGTTGTATCGATTAGTTAGAAAAATGGCAAATGCAAAAGTTGCCGAATGTCTGAGTGTAATTAATGTTGCAGATGAAACAAAAGAGAGCGGCCAAGATTAAAGGCCACGGCAGGTCTAGCTCAACAGTGGATAAGTAAATAAATTCGTGGTAGCAATAGAGGTATTACACAGCAAACTAATGGAATATATTTGTCTGCAACCGACAATTCCGAAAATGAGTAGTAAGGGGAGTTGAATGGTATGGATGGACATTCATCACATCTGGGCTCAGTCAGGAAGCCATCCCAGGCACAGAACAGCACTGTACGGTCGTTTCCTCCTTTCGGGGAACGTCAGCATTACGCATTCCATCCAACCCTTATAGTCCTCGGGTCCTCAGTTTGCCGGTTGTCAGTCCGTGGTTGAGACCACTGAGCTATGGAAGACGGCAATGACTGTCGTGACTAAGTTATTAGATGTGATGTAGCGCCGCTACCATGGCACATTCCACTTGATGAATAGTTGGGGCCGTCCGTACGAAAACACTACTCCAGCACCGGTTTCGAAACTATTCGCTCTCAATAGAGTAGTTGAGGGAGTTGAATAGTGTAAGTAGACGTTCATCACAGCTGCACTCAGTTAGATAACCGCACGCTTCCGAAAAAGCACTATAGATCTGCAGGGTTTCGATGTTGCTCTCTTCAATCCATGCACTCTACTACCTACCGGTTTCGTCCTGATTTGGACTCATCAGGAAGAGATAGCCTGAGTTGGCAGTGTAACTCGGCACATGTTGGTTGGCGCCTATTGCCATGATCCCTAAACCACTAAGCTCCGAGAGCAGAGCTTGACGCCGCGGTTAACATTTGAATGTTCGGTTTTTGGAGTACCCATCGTGCGGCTTGAATTGGTACACGCATGTAGAGCTGGTTCATCCTTCAAGAATTGTCAGCAATGTGCGTTTTAGTTGGAACTAAAACCCACAACATTACTGTTACCAGTCCGAGGTGAAGAACACTGGTGGGTTTGGGTACTCCCTTATAATCAGTGCGCAAATCAAATTGCTTATAATGCCAAAAGTTACTTAGCGGCTAAACTTTGGTATATTCGTCGCTATATAAAGGTTCAACGCTGCCCTGTGCATGGCAGTAACGTGCAAGTTACTGGAAGGTGAGGGAGGCTATATTACATCTAGTGACTTAGTCACGTGGGTCGTTGCCTCCCCTGTAGCTAAGTGATCTCAACCACGGACTGTTAACAGTGGAGTTGCGAGTTCAAGCCCTACAAGAGGCAGATGAAATCCACACTGCTGACCATTCCCGAAAGGATGAAACGCCCGTAAAGTACTTGTCCGAGCTTCTGATAGCAGTCCGACTAAGCTTAGGTATGATGAATTTCTACCTAAGCTCCGCAAATGCTACAACCGAACTCATTACCTTCAGTATCGGAGCGACAATTCCCCTCAGTATACTCTGATGGTGAGTTGATTTGGGCTATGTTAACGCATATCAATTTCATGTGTGTATGGTCAGACAGGCGGATATTTAACCGATCTTCGGCTCAGAGGATCTATAATAGTACAATCATGTTCACCAACAACCGACCAACTGATGGAGCGTGAAGTGGACATGATAGTCGGCGGCTTCCCAGCTGCTAGTCCTGATGCATTGTCAGACTGACCATCGATTTGACTGCAGAAGAGCCAATTTATAAATTAACTTTGTTATTTTGCTTTCAGTGAACTATTTCCCTGTGCTATATTGAGATTATACTAGGAAGAGGAGATCGGTGAAGATTAAATGCTCCTTGTCGGTAAAGTACTGTTATAGAGTGACAACTCACAAGACGTGAATCACAAAACATAATTGTCCTATCTGAAAGCCACTCATTCTTGGAGGGCCAATAATCGAGCAAAACTGGGCTCAAGAATCACAAACTATCCACAGTCGAAGATAACGGATTAAGTACCGAGTCACTTTTCGACTGCAGATTTAATTAGGCGAAAATCGCCTTTCAACGCATTAGATAGAGGTGTTGGTATACTCGCTACTTTCGAAAGATGTGGGTCGGAACTCCGTTTGCAACGGATACAATGCCTATATTGCTTCCTGCTGAGTCATTCCATACTCAAACCTGCATAACCTGCAATAACTTTGCAGCGAGTCTAAATACCGGTAGGTCAGGTTGGCGGCTGAAGTCTTTCTTGGTTCTACAAGCTGAGCATTTGGATTGCACACGTTTCATCAAAAATCGACGTGACATCTTCAGTGCGTACTGACAAGTAGCTTGTTAGTAGTTACTGAGCTTCGAGCAAATCCAAAGGCGACCCGTTAACGGTCGGCACAAACTCCATTGCTACCACAACCTGTGCTAGCTCACTCTTGGTTACAAAAGCACTATCCTGCACGTATACTAATGCACAAGGCCTCATAAGTAAGTTGGTAGAACTCCGTCACCGTTTGGCTTCGGAGCCTCGAGACATCATAATGATCGCCGAAACCTGGCTGAGCGGCGAAATCACAGACGCTGAGATTGCCATACCGGGTATGTCACTTCTCCGGAACGACAGAACGGGCAAGGGCGGTGGCGTGCTCATTTATTTCCGAACGAACCTTCGTTGTGAGCTCATAGACGATCCCCAGACTTGTGTCACCGACGTCCTTTGGTGCAAACTGTGGTTAGAACGCAACGACGTATGCCCTCTCTCTGTGGTTTACCGACCACCGAAATCCACTCCGGAAAGGGACAACAGACTTATCTCCGCTTTTCGCTCCGTGCTTAATCAGAAGTACAGCCACATCCTCGTTGCAGGAGATTTCAACACCCATGACTTGGAAAATCCAGCATCCGAGACAGAAGTATTCAAGGCATATTTGCAAGAGCTACTCTCTAGCACCTTCTTGTATAACCACGTCTCCGTTCCAACCAGGTTCAGAACAGGAAACAACCCATCGATATTAGATCTAGTGCTCACTAACGAAGAGCTCATGGTCGATGGACTAAAGGTGTGCAGTCCTTTGGGCCGTAGCGATCACGTGACTTTGCAGTTCGATTACATCTGCTACGCCGAATATCCAGCTGCGGAGCTCGAAACGAGGCAATCTGTTACCCGTTACCACGTTTTGTCTGCTCTAGTTGAGAATACCAGTTGGACGTTTCTAGCTAACTGCACCCCAGAACTAGCCTGGGAGACATTTGTGAACACCATCACGTCACTAGTCATAGAAGCCTCAACACCAAAAGTTTCCCAACATCCCCGCACAGCGAAATCATTCTTGCGAAGCCGGACGCGAAAATGCATGGCTCTAAGGGATCGGGCATGGCGCATGTATAAAAGCAACCCCAGTGCAGAAAACTGGATGGAATACGTTTCGCATCGCAACTACTGTGTGCTTTTGGTTCGCGAAGACAAGAGAACGCATCAGCAGGAGCTAGCCAAACGATTCTGTTCGAACAAAAAGCTTCTTTACAAACATGTGAATGGACTTCGCAAAGTGCAACGGGGAATCCCACCACTTAATACGACCAATGGGTATACACATACTGCGAAGGAGGCGGCCAATGCATTACGGGCCCAGTACTCCCCAATCTTCCAAGGTGTACAAGCCTCGAAGTATATTCCGCCACTAGTTACCCCACCGTCCGTTTTATCCAACGTCACGTTCACTGCAGAAATGGTGCTGAAAAAGCTGCTATCCTTGCGTCCACACAGCTCTCCCGGGGCCGATAACATTCACCCGAAAACATTACAGGTAGCTGCCATCCACTTGGCCGAACCACTAGCTGCATTTTTCAGCGCTGTTTCGATGAGAACATCGTACCTTCGAGGTGGAAACAAGGAGTAATAACGCCCATATACAAAGCAGGAAGTCGATCGGATCCTGCCAATTACCGCCCCGTAACGCTTCTGCCTGTGATCGCCAAAGTCATGGAAGCGGTGATAGCAGATGCGTTAATGGGATACTTGGAAAACTACGGCATAATTGCGCCAGAACAGCATGGGTTTCGTCAACATCGTTCATGTACGACGAATCTGCTGATGGCTCGTGACAACTGGACCGAGACTGTCGATGAGGGAACAGGAGTCAATGTTGCATTCTTGGACTTTTCGAAAGCCTTCGATCGCCTGGATCATCGAATCCTGCTCATTAAACTCCAACAGTACGGTATCGGAGACCCGTTGTTAGGATGGATCGGTAACTTTCTTTCTGAACGGCAGTTAGAAGTTAGAGTTCGATCATCCTTTTCCGATCCGATTCGAGTGGGATGCGGCGTACCGCAGGGTTCGGTACTTGGGCCTCGTTTGTTCCTGCTTTTCATTAACGATCTAGTAAGAGTTGTTACGTCGAAATTCTTACTCTTCGCGGACGACCTCAAAGTTTGGCGGGCGATAAAACGATCGGACGACCATGAAGTCCTACAGCGTGACTTGGATGAGGCCTGGAATTGGTCGGTGAGAAACGCCCTGCCGTTTAATGTGAACAAATGTCGCGTTGTTCATATCCGCCATCGACAAGTCCACGTCTACAAGCTTGGGGCACACGATCTGAAGACCACCACTCAGGAACGCGACTTGGGTGTGCTGGTACAGGAAGACCTCGGGTGTTCCAAACAGTCAGATTCCGCTTCTAAAAGGGGCAACCAGCACGTTGGACTCCTGCGAAGAGCATTCGGAATTTTGGATCCATCCATCTTCTCTTTGATGCTGAATGCCTACGTGCGTCCTCACGTCGAATATGCAATCCAGGCCTGGCAACCCTGGCTAAAACGTGACCTTGCAGCGCTTGAGACTCCACAGCGTCGAGCAACGAAAATCGTCAAGGGCTTGCGCCACACTCCTTACCAGGAACGACTGGAGATACTCGGAGTGTTCAGCGGACGGTACCGGCGACTTCGTGGAGACCTCATACTAGTGTACCAGATATTGAGCGATCCCAGTCACGTATGCCGCCACATCTTGAAGCTCAGCCCGAACACTAGCCTTCGCGGTAACAGTTTAAAGCTGAGCCAACAGTACAGTCGTCTAGAGTGTCGGAGAACCTATTTTTCCCTCCGGGTCTGCGGGCCCTGGAACGCCCTTCCAAACTCCGTTGTTTGTGCCCCCACATTAGATACGTTTAAAAAACAATTGGACGTCGCACTGAGCCCCCTGCGCTTTGTTTTATGAACGAAAACGCTTGTATATATTTAGGCTGACCAGCCTCTTTGGATTTATACCCCAAATTCACGGTCGTAAATCTGTGCGAACCGGTGAGTACTCCATTTTTATTTGCTACCATCACCAACGATAACAATTTCTTAGCCAGTTTTGCGTCGTACCACTTTATCCCCCTAAAACTGCTATACTTTTACCTTTTATCTCTCTGACGCTCCTTACTTCAACCAATTATGTGGTTTGCCAATCTGTTAGTATTTCTATTGCCAACCTGCGGGACTCGTTAAGTGTATGCTTTTTTACCCGTCATATACCATTGTTCCATTGTTCCATTGTCGTCGGCCACTGGCCCGCTCTTCATATACACTTCAATCCTTAGGAGTAACGCTTTTTTCTGACTGATTGTTCCTCTGGGTGCTCTAGGATACATGAACGATCTCTTTTGGCAGGTGGGAAACTTGTTTCGACGTAGGATGGCTACTTGCTATTTCGTTGCTGTAACGGCCAATATGACAACCAAGGCTGTTCTATTCGTTGTTCAGTCGATGATCTGTGTAGATGCAAGTCACGGTTTCTAATCCGTTTTCTTTCTTTCCTCTCAACTATTGGTGCACTGGATCAAGATCGGTGCGCAAGCTTAGTGAATTCTCTGCCAAAAGCCAAACTGCCAAAAATTCTGTTCCTTTTCTTGAATAACTGTGTGTCCGAATCTCTGTTCTAGTCCAATCAAAGCGGTGTCCTACTTCATCGTCGTACGTCAAAATAACAGATGATGTCTAATGGTTTTTTGCTGGCGCCCTTGTGTACCTGTATTCTCGTAATCCATTTCCGTCCTGTTTGGCCCAAAACTGACAAAAACTATGTCGGTCAATATTTAACTACCTCGTGATTTGCACTGGTATGTGTTCCTTGTACTGACCATTAAGCAGCTTCAAACCTTGTTTTACTGATTCCTCCTTGCAACTAACACTCCAGATTGTACAACTCTCAATCCGGAAAGTCGCCAGACTAACATTTCATCCCGTTGGGGCTCTTTAGTGATGCACATTCAGTATCATTAGGAATTGGACGCATAAGAGCTGGTAGCAACTTATGTCACAGAGCCATACCTTGCAAGCCAACTGTCAATTTTTGTCGGATAAACACTGTACAAGCAGACACACTAAAGGACCGCCTAGCAAGTTCGGTACACAACAAGCTAAAATCCGTAATCCTTCTAGCGACAATTTAATCGAAAAGCACAATTTGTTTACAGAAAAGCTGACACAACAGTGCCATACGCATTACATAGGGTAAACTTTCGGTACATGTCTCCAGGCGCACATTTCAAGCTGAGTGTTCGAATAGCCCGCCCGACAGTTCTTATATATATATATATATATATATATATATATATATATATGGTTGGCGGCATCCGGTTTCGGATTTGCCTGTCACTGTGGCAAGCCACAGGACGCCCGCGTCTACATAGGGACCATGGATGACTTGTGCTGCACCACCCACTGCTCCAAACACACACCCCATATACAGTGTAAACCCAAAGGAATAAGACCGGGAGACATGCGGATGGGAACCACGTTTCATCAACGGAGCCGGCCCACACTCCTTCACAGCAAACACAAGCACGCTGTATTTGGGAATCAAGCGCACACAAGGAGGTCCGCTCCACACTGAATGCATGGAACCACTCTTTGATCCTAACACGGCCACAAGGACTGTGCACCCCGTCCCCTACTGTCTCCTGGAGCCAGTATGGATGAGGTAGTGGGTAATAGACAGGTAGGCACCTTGTCAACATGCACATCAAGCGCAGCCACACCGGGGATATCAAACAACAGCCAATCACTTGAGAGAGAGAGAGAGAGTGAGAGACAAAGAAAATAACTCGATTAATGCATAAGAAAACGGTAACATAAACCTTAAGTTAATGAGCATATGAAATAAGTTGTTCACAAACGCATCCTAGATACGTTCATGAGGTAAGAAAGTATACTTAACGGAATGCCACCAACAAAAAATGTTATAGAAACTGAATACAATTGGCTTAAGCGAGGTGTGTAAGCTAATGGAATAGGGTACAGGTAGACATTTATATGAGAAAGAAAAGCACTTAGGCAAAATTGCAATCCCACCACCTGAAATGAAGAGACTTAGCATGCAAGCACGCGGTTAGTAAATCGAATGCAGCGTACCTACAAACGCTGCGCCGGTTCTGCCTACGTTCTCTGCAGGACCCGTCGGCGCTTCGGTAGTGGTCCCGAGTGGCCTCGCTCATGGCTCACTAGGCCTACCTGACTCAGGCACTCGCGACCGCATGTTCTACAGCACCATGCGCTCGATGTCGATGGAGAAAAACCCATCGGTGCTTGCCGCTTACGCACTTGCCGCTTCTTCTCTGCATGCATGAGGGCTTTCTCCTGCACCTCGGCAACTGCCTTCCTGATCAGATCGCGCCATGCACACCGATCAACCGCCTTCGATTCCCATGATCTGCAATCAAGATTAGAACGTGTAAGGCTCACTTTAATCATGTCCTCGTATCGTAACCTTGGTTTCACCACGTACCGCTTCCCAATACTCAGCTGACCATATAATAGCTGCTTCGGTATCCGCGTCGAATCCATACGGCTCACATGACCGATCCACATCAGGTGTCTCACTATAAGTATGCAGTCCACTGCATACATCCCATTTCGGCGCAAAACTTCCGTGTCTGCAACTCTGTCGCCCAACCGATGCGCGAAATCCGTCGCAGACACTGCTGATGGAACCGCTCGAGATATCGCACATCCCGACGGTAACTCGTCCACGTTTCACTGCCGTATAGAAGAACGGATAGCATCATGGATTTGTACACCATCAGCTTCATGCCAACGGTAAGCTGATGATTGTTCCACATTCGGTACTCAAGCTTCCCGAATGCCGCCGCTGCCTTCGACACGCGGATACGCAGCTCATTGTGTAGCTGCTGATCAGTCGACATCGCACTCCCAAGGTAGCAAAAGCGGGAGGTGGTTTCCAATACTTCAGCACCAATGCTGATTTGCGGCAATATTGAAGATTGCACCTCGGTGAAGGCTGAAAGTGACAGACAGTTTTGCTTGTGTTGATGGTGAGCCCGAATTTGGCCGCTGTCGAAGCCAGAGCACTAGTCATATGCTGCAACTCATCCGCGCTGTGTGAAAACAACGCACAGTCGTCAGCAAACAGCAACATACGGATAGTTGTCTCACAGACTAGAGTTCTCGCACCGAAACGACGGATGTTCAGCAACCCACCATCAATACGGTGCTCCACACGAACACCGCAAGCACAAGCGGCATCAAAAGCACAAGACAGCATTGCATGAATATATATTTTAAACAGGGCAGGAGCTAAAACACAGCCTTGCTTCACATCAGAGACAACTGCAAAGTCATCCGAGGTCTCTCCATCGGTTGCACCCTCGCCCGCATACCAATGTGCATATATATAATTAAATTTACAAATTTACTCGGACAACCAAACCTACCTAACACCAGCCACAATGCCTCGCGGTTCACCGTATCAAATGCCTTGGTGAAACCAACAAAAAGCGAGTACAATGGCTGGTGTCGTTCTCTGCATTTCTCTTGCAACTGACGAGCCGCAAACACTATATCTATAGTGCTGCGACCCGAACGGAATCCGCATTGCTCTTCCGCCACGTTAGGTTCCACAACCTGACTCACGAGGCGATTGAGCAGGATTCGGGTAATCACCTTGCCCACACAACTCAGCAAGTTGATGTCACGATAATTCGTGCAACATTGCTTGCTCCCTTTGCCCTTGTACAGTGGTAGCACAAGGGCATCCTTCAGCTCAGCAGGCACCTCCTCCTCAATCCATGCACGTTGCACCAAGTGGTGCAGCGCAGTCAACAACGCGGGTCCGCCGTGTTTCAATACTTCAGGCGGGATCCCGTTGGCCTCCGGCACACTTGCCGTTTCGCAGCTGAGCAAGTGCTCTCTGGGTCTCATCCAGTGTCGGCGTGTCCGTCAGATTCGCCTTCACATCGTGCTGCTTCAGGCCGTTCAATGTAGGCCAGCCTATCTCTGAACGGTTGTTCAAGAGACAGTCTAAGTGTTTCCGCCAGGTCTGCATTATGTCTGCAATCTGTGTGCAGGTTGCGCCTGAACTACCATCCATCAGTGTCATCAGAGGCTCCAATCTCGGTCCATACACCGCCTTCAAGGAGTCAAAGAATTCATTGTGTTGGCGGCGTTCGGCGTAGCATTCCATCTGCTTCGCCTTCTCCGTCCACCATGCATTTTTAATGCGACGGTGCTCTCGGGTCAGTCGCCGTCGAAGTTTGCGAAACTGACTACTCTTTCCCAAGTCACTGGGGTCTGCAACATGTGCAGCAAATGCTGCATTCTTCTCCGACACCAATGCGCCAATCGTCGCATTGTTCACATCAAATCAATCAGGCGGCTTACAGTTTGCGCGCCCGATGGTCTCCTCGGCAGCAGCTGTCACCTGGTCGCGAATATGGTGTCACAGGTCGCGCACTGTAGCTATGCAGTCCACATCACACAGGCGTGCAGCCATCGCCTTCTCCAGCTCAGTACGTTTCGCCACAGTACCGAGGGAGAGAATGTTAACTTTACGCCGATTCACGGCGGGAGTGCAATACATAGATTTACGAAAATATATGTACCGTTTGGTGTGCACCAATTTGTGATCATTGCCACACTCAGCTCCACGCGGTACACGTGTCATGCGCACTTCACGCATATCACTCTGACGTACGATGACATAGTCGAGCAGTTGTTGTGGAGTTCTCCGAGCTGGGCAACTTGGTTGCAGACGTTTAGCCACCATTCGAGGTGGCATCTTCAGTGCGGGATTGATAGCAGGTAAGTGGCAGTGGCTGGTAGAAAGCAAACCCAATAATGGATACTGTCAGCCACCACTCCGTTCCTTATATAGGCATACGGGGCTATTAATTTTGCCTCGTTTTCATTGGTGAATCCTTGTGTTTAGCGGTTGTGCTCGAGTTACTGTCATTGGCTGTGGAAATGTTGTTGCGATGGGGTTGGGATTTTCGCACTCGGATTGGTGCAACAGGTGTGGGTGAGTAATCTGGGCTCATATTGACTATGCTGTTCATTGTCCGTGTGTTGGATTAGGTTCTTTCGGACAGAGGTTGTTGATCCTCTTGAACTCTCTCTGTCTCAGCGGTTGATATATTGGATCGAGGTCGATATGCATGTTGATTGAGTTCGTGGTTGAAAACCAGGGTTCGAGAAACTCCCCCCCTTTTGTGTTTCTCCTCCGGTCAAGATCTCTCCCTTGTTCCAGTCGAACCTATTTCCTTCTTCATCCACGTGTGCTGAAACCAATGAGGTAGAGTAATGGTTCTTGCACGCTCTTTGGTGTTCATGTAGCCTGGTGGACAGCTTCCTTCCTTTTTGGCCCAAATAGTGCTTTTCACAGTTTGTTCAGTTTATTCTATAAACGACATTCCGTCGTTCTAGTGTCTCTAGCTTTCCTTTTGGTTTTGACAATGTTTTCCTCAGAGTGGCAATTGGCTTGTGGGCTACCATGATATCATGTTGTTCCAACAACATCACCACCAGCCTCAGCACACCATAGGCTCTCTCGCCTTTATATATATATATATATATATATATATATATATATATACTAATGAAAAGGGGGTTTTGAGGGAAAGTGTCCGGATTTTTCGCATAACTAACCAATCAACCTTCGTGTGGCACTCAAAGAGTCAAAACAAAGTGTGGGTGTTGTTCCAAATCCATTATTAGTAAAATGAAACAACCTTTACACTGTATATAAATGAGGGACGCCAGGTAGCTATGACGGCCTCACCTTCGCTTCACCCACCTTCCGTCAAAAAATCAGCTATTATCAGATCAGCTTACTGAGACGGTTGCTTCTTCCTAGAATATGGCTTTTAGCTGTGACACTTTTTCGCTTAAAAGACCGGATTTCATTATAAGAAAAGAGACATCGGTCGTTGTAAAGTCAAAATGGTGCGTTCTACTTCCACTTATCCACCTACTCTTTTCATGAGAATTCGGGAGTAGATTTGGGCATACGATCTTTACCGTAATAGACGAGTTGATACATACACACACACACACACACTATACACGTTAGCTAGAGGTGGGAAACACCTCAGCTACCGTGTCGCAATACATAAGAGAAAAAAGGGAATAAATTGCAACAGGTGAAAGCCAGCTGAGCTACCGGAAACGGATGGGCATCGTTCCGGTAAACTATCTGCCGGATACTATGCAGCAGAAAAAATAATTTACCACGCAAAATTATAAAATGCAAAATTATGAGATCCTGGTTGGAGGGGGAGGCTAAGAGGGATGGGTGGGATAAATAAACTCACAGCACGAACGCCACTGACGTCCGCTCTTAGCCATATCAACAAGTGTAGCCAACCAAACGTGTTCATCTTCTTTCGGACCCCAACCAGATAGCCGAGACGCTCCAACTGAGGCCAGCTCAGAAGTGAGGGCCTTCATTCCTCTAGACCAGGGTTTCCTAACCTGGGGGTAATTACCCCCAGGGGGTAAAATGGCATTTTCCGAGGGGTAAATACCGATAATTGGATTTGGTCACAAATCAGTCGCGAAATAAGCTTAATAACGAAATCACACATCGCAACTAGCTCAGCATTTTAGTTAGCCGTCAGTCAATGCAGCTACTACGGCATGGCGCCTTTGTCGACTGCCACAACTGCTGCCGTGTTTTCGAATAAGCCAGTCGTTCACCGGGTCGAATAACGGGGTGGATAGCAAACTATCGTTTCAGCAGTGGTCAAAGTACCAGTTATGTTCACAGGTGAATGTTTGACAGTAGGAACGGCGAGAAAGGGTGATTAGTGTTCACAACGTATGGATACAGAATGGTGTCGGGAAAATGTCGAGGAATAACGTGGAACGGAGGAATGAAACACATGTTCATGTTTGATTAGGAATCAGACACGTTGGGGTCAAGAGAGGACCTGAATCGGGATAACGGTAGGCGTTTGAAAGGGCAGAGAAACGATACAATTGGGGTCACAACCAACATAGGATCAACAGATTGGACGCCAGTGACCATTAGGTGTTATGTTGATCACTTTCATGAGCAGTTGTTTTTGACGAGAAGTCATGGCAGGTGAGCATTTTCATTCAGTGGCTTTGATGCCGACAAAAGAATATTTGTCTGCGAACGTTTGCGATAATGTCACCTGCATGGAATAACGAGATTAATTCCTATAAATGATATATATCTATAACATCTACCTACTTAATTGTTTGCAGGGAATACGCCTTCCAGAAAAAAGCGGTCCTACAAAGAAGCATTTCTGCAGTGGGGCTTCACTAACTTCGCTGATAAAAATGTTGAGAAACCGCAATGCGTTTTGTGCAGCAAAGTGCTCACGGCGGAGAGTATGAAACCTAGTAAATTGAAAGAGCACTTCGAACGAAGCCATGCCCATTTGATAGGAAAAGATATTACATTCTTTAGAAAGAAAGAAGCTGCGCTAAAACTTTCGCGTCTGGATACATCGAGCTCCTTTTCTCAGGCAAATGAGGCTGGCCTTGAAGCTTCGTATCGCATTGCGCTTCGAATGGCCAAAAACAAGAAGCCGCATACCGTAGGAGAGGACCTCATCAAACCTTGCATAATGGATGCGGTTAAGCTCGTTCTTGGAGAACGTCATGCGGAGAAGATTAATATGATGTCACTTTCGAACAACACAATCAAAAGTCGTATCGAGGACATGAGCAAACAAATTTTGAACACGGTGCTCAACGAAATAAGATCAAGTCCCTTCTTTGCAATCCAGTTAGATGAGTCGACCGACGTAGCGTCCTGTTCCCAACTACTTGTGTATGTTCGGTACCTAAAAAGTGATAGCTTCAAAGAAGAGTACTTGTTCTCAGAATCCTTGAGCACGACTACACGTGGCGAAGATGTCTTCCGAATAGTAAAGAAGTTCCTCGAAGAAAACATGCTACTGTGGTCGAAGTTAGTGGGTGTCTGTACAGACGGAGCACCAGTCATGTTGGGCGTCCGTTCCGGATTCCAAACATTGGTCAAAAATGTTGCTCCGCACGCTACCTTTAGTCACTGCATCAAACATCGTTATGCTTTAGCAGTGAGCACTCTTCCACCTGCTGTACTTGACGTGTTAACCAAGTAGTAAAGATAGTAAATGTCATCCGCGGTGGTGCGACCCACACAAGAATCTTCAAAGAGTTGTGCAATGAATTTGGAGGCAAATTCGACGTGCTACTATTGCACACAGAAGTGCGTTGGTTGTCACGAGGCAGGGTGTTGCACCGAGTGCTTCAGCTTCGAGAAGAAATTGCAATCTTTCTTTGAAGAAAAGAGATGCAGAAGGGTAAGGGAAACGAGTTACACGTTATTATAACGGACAGCGTGTTTATTTCGAAATTTGCTTATCTTGCTGATTTTTTTGGAGAAATCAATGCGCTTAACCTCAGCCTTCAAGGGAATATGATGAACATTTTAGTCGCTCAGGATGGAGTAGCCGGTTTCCTTCGCAAACTGCAGCTTTACCAGCGCTCGGTTGATGTTGACGACGTGGCGATATTTCCAGAACTAACAACGGTGCTCGTTGAAAGAAATGAAAAATGCGCATTCACGAATGAAATATCTTGCCACTTGTCATCAGTGATGAATTCCATCACCAAATATTTTCCTGATTTGGAAACTCGCCAATTAAGTGCCTGGGTGCTAAGACCGTTTACAGTAGCTGAAGGAATATTTCCAGATACTGAATTCGAAATCAAGGTACAATTCCTAGGAATGCGCGAGGACAGCGGATTGAAGGTAGATTTCCAAAGCACGCAACTAGTAACATTTTGGGCAAAGATAGGTGAAGAGTATGCATTATTGTCGGAAAGCGCATTGAGAATATTGATCCCATTTGCAACAACTTATAAATGTGAAAGTGCATTTTCGACAATGATGGTAATGAAAACAAAAGCAAGGAATCGAATAAACTTGGAGCACGACTTGCGATGTGCATTGGCCGAAACTGCACCAAATATACCAGAAATCATTACCACCAAACAATACCAACCGTCTCATTGATGTATATCGCCTCTTGTTTGCATAGAATTTTGAATTAAAAATACTGTTTTCTTTCGTTTATTTGTCGAGGGAGATTCCGGATACCGATCACTTCTCGTACTTAAGTCGGATAATTATGTAGTGAGAAGGGGTGTTTCCTTCAATTGCATGAGCACGTGAAACTACATATGACATTTGTTTTTGAACTTTAGAGCGAAATGTGCAATAGTTATTACGTAGTAGTCTTTCGAAAGTTTGGGGGTAAAAGTCTGGTGGGCACCCCCTATGTGGGTAACGGCGTCTAGAAGGTTGGGAACCACTGCTATAGACCAAGTGATTGCTTGACCACCCCTCCTCTTCTTCTATCTACACCCCCGGCGCGCAAACAACGCACGTCGCGGGAGTCGATGGGCTGGCATGCGTAATACGTGGCCGAGCCATGGGAGATTGGTACGTGAAATAACGGTGCTGAGCGGTTCATTGCCTTTTCCTGTGCCGTTAACAAGGCACAGATCCCATCAGATGTGTGCAAATTGCGAAGGCAATGGTAGTCGAACGTCACAAGCCTCTTCAGGTCCGCTGCTTTAATAGACCAGGTTTCACAACCGTACAGTAGGGTCGAACGTACGGCTGCACTGTACACTCTACCCTTGAGGGAGAAAGTGATGTCGTGCCGGCGCCATAAGTGGCGAAGGTTAGCAAAAGCGCCTCCAGCTTTTGCTATACGGTTCGTGATCCCATCTTCAATCAAACGGGCGCTGATACAACTTCCCAAGTAGTTAAATTTTTGTACGACTTCTAGCTGATCCCACCAAGGTACAGCGTAGGAGGCGGTCCAGATCAATCTTGGAGAAACTCTTTGCACTTCGATGGTATGAAGCAAAACCTGAAGTGACGGACAGCCAGTGCTAGTCTGTCTAGTGCCGCTTGGCACGTCTGGGAGCTGTCACAGATTAGGGCAATATCATCATCATACTCTAACTCAAGAAGTCGTTCTCCTGGGAGCAGATCTTTCCAAGTCGTATCCTGTAAACGCAATTTCCATGACTTCAACAATAGCGAAGTTGAAGAGGAATGGTAGCAGCGGGCATCCTTTTCTCACACAGCTGGAGATATTAAAGCGCGACAACAGCTTGCCGTAAGCTCTCACACCGCCCGACCTACGCGCGTATAATGCTCAGATAATATTTGCATATTTATCAGGTACACCTTTCCTGAGTCGACAGTCCAAATGTGCACGTCTATCCACCAAATCGAATGCACCTTTGATGTTGAGAAACATGACAACGGCGGGTCGCCAATATGTGTGACGGTGCTCCAACAACTGACGCAAAGTGAAGATGTGGCCAATGCAGTCACGACCTCGACGAAACCTGGCTTGTACTTCACGAATACGTCTTTCACAAGTGCCAGTCAGTCTGTGGAGGATGACAGAGGCAAGCAATTTGGAGGCGATGGAGATCAGACTGATTCATCTGTGGCTGTCGCATTCCGATCGTGAGCCTCCCTTGAAAATTGGGACTATGACGGAGCGGCTCCAGTCGGTTGGGACAGTTTCCTGCTCCCACAGTTTCACTAAAAACTCGTATACATCATACACAAGAGCAGGTCCCCCGAATTTGAGGAGAGCTAGAGATAGATTATCTGGTCCCGCGGCTTTATTTAACTTCGACAATGCGATCTCACTTTCGGCTTTTGAGCGAGAGGGTGGATCCAAAGGGACAGCCCACGGAGCATGACGATTAGTGGCCGGCGAGAAATCTAACAATTCCGGCCGATTATATTCCCTTTCGAAGTGCTCAGCCGAATGCTCCAAGCGTTTAGACAAGTTGTGGATAGGCTGTCCACTCTCTTCACAAATTGTTTCATTAAAACCAGGTCTTCTGCAGACTAGTTGATAAAGTTTTTCATATTGACTAATGACTGTTTGACAGGTTTTTTCGGGTTTTTCGTTGGAATGACGTTGAACTTGGCAAGTTTGTATGATAAACAAAGGGTGTAATTACTAAATGGCTTTACCCAACATGCATGTGAGTTTACCTGACATCCAAATGACACGACATTAGCTGCGACTATAAGACCCTATCACTTTGTATCTGTTATAGTGGTGGTAAGAAACTTCCACCACTCCCCGTTGTTTTGTTGAGTTTACTTCACTCACCCCTATGCATTTTGCCCTCTTTGATGGTTCCCCGCAAAAGTGTTTCTGTTGCCTGATATTTGTGATTAGCTGGTATTGACAATAAATATTATGTTTATCAAGTTTTCTCTTATTTTGAGTGTTTCGCTCGTTCGTGAGACTCAGTAGCAATCCGTCTTCCTTAAACTAACCTTCCTTGATTGATCGAATGTCAGCGTTGCAATGATTTGGTCTTTTCTGCATAGCCTGGGTATATGCCTTAATTTAAATTATTAGGTTGATTCGTACTCACGGGTGCTTGGTGGCCGGTTTGGCGTGCGGCGTGTAACATTGTTTGTAACCGGATTGCCGTGTGAGTTCCCAATGCCGTTAGTGGGCTGAGGCAGTCGTGGGACCGACACAATCACGTCCCATCAGTGTTCCATCAGGGATATAAAGCATGCACTCTACACGAGTCATTTTTACTGGTACACCGTCCATGCCACGCCGATGGTGCATTCTATGTTATCTTAAGTCTGGTTGGGACTAAAGGTCATTCGGATTAGTTGGCACCCTGCTACTCGCTCTAAACCAGTGGTTCTTAACCTGAGGGTAATTACCCCCAAGGGAGTAAAATGACATTTTACGGGGCGAATAACAGTACGAGGACTGGTTCACCAAAGAGTTGCAAAAGAAGCTTAATAACAAAATCATCTGTATTAAAACAAGTAACTAAATACCTTTTCACCCTTGAGAAGCCATCAATGACCAGTCCATAGTCACTGCGCCTATACGTAGCTGACGCATCTATCGACTCCCGCGTAGATCGTTGTTCTTTTGAGTCAGGCCGTCATTCCCCGGGTCGAGTTAAAGAGTCGATGGAATACTGATATTGGAGCATAAGTCAGCCGACCCAGTAAAGGAGGGAGCAAATTTTTACAATTTACCAGGGTCAAAACGGGCGATTAGTGCTCACAGAGTGGTACTGGGAAGCTGTCGGGCAGGAATGAGTTGGAATGGAGGAATGAAACACATGAGAAGCCACTGACATCTGCTCGTGGGTTATCCAGAATCACATGCGAAAGGATCATAAGACGCTTTGAATCGGGAGAACAGCAAACTTTTCGTAGTGCACAAATACATTGGGTTTGTGGACACACAATCAGGCTAGGTATAGCAGATTGGACGCGAGTGATCCTTAGGTGTTGGGTTGATCTCCAGTTGTCTTTGATGAGAATCCATAGTAGTTGTGTGTGTTAATTCGATGGCTTTTGATGTCCTTAATGATAAGTTTCTCTGCCATTTGTCATCTATCTATATATGACACGTAGCTGCGTAAATTTTCGCAGCAACCATGTCCTCTGGAAAAGAGCGGTCCAACAGAGAGGTTTTCTACATTGGGATTTCACAACTTTTGTCGATAAAAGTGTTGAGAAACCGTAGTGTGTTTTGTACAGCAATGTATTCATTGCGGAAAGTATGAAACCCAGAAAGTTGAAAGACCACTTGGAACGAAGTCACTCGCAGTTCGTGGAAAACGCTATTGCATTCTTCGAGCGTAAAGAAGTTGCGCTGAATGTCTGCACCTAGACACATTGGACTTCTTTTTTCAGTCAACTGATGCCGGTCTTACAGTTTTGTACCGCATCGCGCTTTGAATCGCCGAAATCAAGAAACTGCACATTATGGGACAGAAGCACATCAAACCTTGCATCCTAGATGCGGTTAAGCTTATTCTTGGTGCCAACGAGCCAGCTGGCGACCTCCGGTGCCTGGTCAAGCTTGGACGCAGATTGACCACATCGCTGTTCCTTACCGTTGGCGAAGCTGCACAACGGACTGCAAGTCAATTTGCACCACTTATCTGACTTCGGATCATGCCCTCGTGTGTGCTAAGTTCGTTTTGCGCTTCGGAGTCACCCAAGAGCGTTGCCGAAAACGGCTTGACACAGACAAGCTGGCCGCTTCAAATGCTTTAGGCGCCTTTCAGGACACATTGTTCTCCAACCTGCGTCTTCTATACTCCGATGTTGAGACACACAGGGCACAGACCCAGGGCGCCGTACGAAAGTTCTCTACCCTGGGCTGTGGCTTCACTAGACGAGCTGCAATCATTGGATCTCCGCAGAGTCACTCCAATTAATGGAAAGTCGTTGAAGAATTCCCGCCGGAATTGAGTACAAAGCACTACGCAGAACCACAGATGTTGAGCTCAGACAGCTCCACAGGAAGGATCACGAGGTTTGGTGGACACAGCACGTCGTCGAGATGAAGCGGGCGGCCTCTTCAGGAAACTCCCGCACATTTCCAACTTATTCGCTCCACGTGAGGCAGAAGACCAACTGTGAGTAAGGTTTTAGGTGAACATGACGGTGAACTAAATCACAGTCGGCACCGTCGTCTGTTACGATGGGCAGAGCACATTGAATATCAGTTCAACTGGCGGTCAGCGCAACCGAGTTCATCTTCCGGGATTCACCATGTTCTCTGGCGCATGGGTGTTTCTCCACCGACTGAGGCAAAGGTTTCCTATGAGCTTCGCCCACTGAAGCGCCACAAGTTACCTGACCTAGATGAATTTCCTCATACCGTCTTCAACTATGGGATTACTGCTCTCACTCGATAGCTGACATCTCTATTCCAACAGATGTGGACTACTGAAACCGTTCCATCCGACTGGAATTTAGCGGAGGTGGTACCTGTTTATAAAGAAGGAGACCGGGCCATTTGCTCGAACCATCATGTCATCAGTCTCACTTGTGTCGCATCCAAGCTGCTCCCTGCCCTAGGCTTGCGGAGGCTCAGTATCTTACCGGAACAGCATCTGCTTGAACAACAAGATGGATTTCGCCTGGGTCGCAGTTGCTTCAGGCACAACTTTACGGTCCACGAGATACTTGAACATCGCCATACGTACAGCCAAGCAACTATAGTCATATTTTTGGACATTCTAGCCTAGTCTGGCTCTGTGGACAGAGTAGCTCTTTGGGACTGCTTAATGAACAGGGGAGTACCTGCCAAGTACATCAGCATTCTCCATGCTAGTTACAATCAAACTTCGGCAGCTTGCGAGTACACGGAGACATTTCGCCCCCTTTCAGTATCACTAATAGTGTTAGACAGGGTTGCCCAGCCTCTCCATTCTTGTTAAACTTCGCCATGGACGAGGTCCTGGATACTGCCGTGGAACTCTCTGTATCCTGCGGTGTTGGACTGTTCTCTGGTGACAGCAAGCGTAGCGTTACGAGGAACTTACTCTGGTGTAGATACAAGGAGTCATCGAGTGCCGAAACATGGGAAGCCTACACTATCCAAAGGAATCACTGCGTAAACCTGGTACGCGAAGATGAAATACAGCACCAACAAAATCTAGCTAAGAAATTCCTTTCTATCCCCAACCTCTTGTACAGACACATAAACAGGCACCGCAAAATGCAGCGAAGAACTCCTACCTTACACACCTTGCGTGGACTCGCACAAACCGCAACCGAGACGGCCAACGTCCTAGGTCAACAATTCGCCACGAACTTCCAGAGCACGACATCGCCGCATACACGGTTCTCGATTGTTGTAACACCACCAGGACTTAGCCACAGTGTGTTTACAAGTGCAGATGTTATGAAAAGGATAATTTCCCTGCGCGAGCATACCTCTCCCGGCGTTGATAATATTCGTCCAAAAGCGTTGAAATTGGCTTCAGTAAACCTGGCGGACCCACTCTGCAGGTTCTTCCAACGATGCATCGATGAGATGCGCGTGCCAACAATGTGGAAGCAGGGCATAGTCACTCACATCCATAAGGGGGGAAGTAGTACAGATCCGGCCAACTATCGCCCGATAACACTACTTCCGGTGCTCTCCAAAATCATGGAAGCGATTGTTACCAAAGCGCTGATGAACTTCTTGAAGGAGCGCAATATCATAGCACACGAACAACACGAGTTTCGAGAGAACCGATCTTGCACATCAAACTTGCTACTTGCTAGATCCAGGTGAACTGAGACCGTTGACAACGGCGTAAGTGTTGACGCAGTATATCTAGACTTCTCAAAGGCTTTCGACCGTTTGTACCACCGTATCCTCCTTCACAAGCTGCATTGTTGTGGAATTGGTGACCCAATCCTCGGTTGGATATATAAGTTCTTGCTTCAACGACATCTGAATGTAGGAGTTCGCGGCGTCATCTCTGACCCAATCAACGTTAAGTGCGGAGTGCCCCAGGGCTCAGTACTTGGTCCACCACTATTCCTGATTTACATAAACGATCTCGCGACAGTAATCACCTCCAACTCCTTAATCTTCGCTGATGATCTCAAGGTTTGGCTAGCCATTAGAACAACCAGCGACAATGCAGCACTTCAGGATGATCTGGACAGGGTCTACGAATGGTCGACTCAAAACCTGCTTTAGTTCAACACTACCAAGTGCAAGGTGTTGAGCATACGCCATAAAGCCACTTGCGAATATAGACCGGGGGATCAAATATTGCAGCGCACTACAACGGAATGCGATCTAGGAGTGGTAGTGCAGGAAGATCTGGGCTGTTCCCGTCAGGCCGAGAAAGCCTCCAAAAAAGCTAACCAACATCTTGGCCTTTCGCGGAGGGCATTCAGGCGCTTCGATCCTTCCATCTTTTCTCAGATGCTCAACGCTTACATTCGGTCTCATTCTAACTACGCCATCCACGCCTTGCAACCATGGCAAAAGCAAGACCTTACCGCTCTTAAACTGCCACAACGAGGGGCGACCAAGAACGTAAAGGACCTGTTTCATCTCCCTTACCGATTGAGGCTGAAAACCCTCGGGGTCTACAGTGGACAATATCGACGGCTGCGCGGCGACTTGATAATGACTTATATGATCCTGAAGAATCTAAACCATTCTTGTCGTCACCTACTAAAGCTGAATAGCAATATCACACTCAGAGGACGCCATCTAAAGCTGGACACACAATACAGCCGGGTGGAATGCCGCCGGAATTTCTTTTCCATTCGTGTGCGTCAACACTGGAAGGCTCTTCTTACATACGTTGTTTCTTTCCCCACGCTAACGGTATTCAAAAGACGTCTGGATGATTCGCTTATCCACTTACCTTACGCTATATAATCAGAGATGTCTACGTCAACCAAACGCGAACAAACGGTGTCCATTCTCAGCTTTGTGCTTCACTACTTACACACTGTTGTTGTGGAATATATTTTCGGATATATTACAACTGCAATCATCAACTACCTCAGTCCAAGAAAGCGGCGCACAAGTAAGTGTTGTCGTTTCTTTTATGCTTACGACATTCCTTACCCATATTACTCTACAGTAACAATTCAGTACACATTCTGCAACGTTTATATGAAAAAGGGGCACCTGAATCGCTAGACGCTGAAATCGGCAATTTACACTTATGTTTACTTTCACTTCCATCATCCTACGGGACTTGTAAAGCGATTGCTTTTTTACCTGTAATATATCATTGTTCATTGTTCAGTGTTCATTAGAGTACACCGATGACACGGCTGTGATTTACGAGTCATTCTAAGCCGCCCAGCCTGTTCTGCTTAGACTGGAGATGTCTGCCTCCCAATTTGGTTTGACCTTTTCTACTTCCGAATGTAAGGTCCTGTTACAGGACTAGTCAAGTGCATATCCTTCTCTCACCCTTTCGACGCATCTGCTAGTACTTTTCGACAAGTTCCTTTATCTTGAGAATTGTCTTAGTATCGGCAATTTGACAGAATAGATCTCCCTGATTGTCTCCAAGGCTAGAGTCGCTTGCGCTAATCTGCCTCATCTGTGGCTTCGTCGTGAACTCAGCCTCGCTCTCAAAGGACAAGTCCACAACTCTACGGTACAAGCGATTTCCCTGTACGGCTGTGAGGCTTGGCCCATTTGCAACAGCAACTTTCAGCGGCTATATATCTTCGATCATCGCAGCCTGTGAAGCATTGTTAGTGTTGGATGGCCACATCACATCAATAATGAAGACGTCTTTCGGCGAGTCTACAGATCTAAGGAACTCTGCAAACCGATTGATAGCATCATCTCACTGCGGAGGCTTCACTGGCTTGGGTGCGTGCTCCGCATGCCTATCTAGCGGGCTACCACTACGAGCCATATTTGTGAACATAGACGCTGGATGGAAGGGACCATAAGAAGAGCAATGTAAAGTTTGGATCCAATGCGTTAAGGTGCAAATGTTGAAGGTGGCTGTTGTTGGGCGTTCCCGACTCATGGGTTGGGGACCGAAGGATCTTGAGCATATCTGGTTGCGAACGTTAGAGGGTATGACCAAGGACCGTACGCAATGGCGCACTTACTGTGAGACTGTTCTATCCTAACAGTTGTTTTACCTTTCAATATAATTTTTTCCTTTAGTGTGTTGTGGCGCTCAGCCAACCGTATTGTGATAGTAATAATAATAATAACAACAATAATGCGTATATTAGTCATCGATTGAGAAACTGTGGTCAAATTTGGCACAGATCCTATTTTACTGAATATGTCATGCTCATGCATGCATGGTAAACAGTTATATGATTTTCATAGCTTTTGCCGTTTCAACGATGATTAGCTTATCCACCTACATTACGCTATAAAATCAGAGATGTCCACGTTGAACAAACACGAATAAAATGGTGCTCATTCTCAGCTTTTGTGCTTCACTATTTACACACTGCTGTTGTGGAATATAGTATCGGATATATTACAACTGCATTCATCAATTTACCCCAGTCCAAGAAAGCGGCGCACGAGTAAGCGTTGGTCGTTTCTCTTGTTCTTATGACCTGCCTTATCCATATTACTTCCCATATTACTCTACAGTAACAATTCAGTACATATTCTACAGCGTTTCTATGAATAAGGGGCACTTAAATTCACTAGAAGCTTAAACTGACGACTTACACTTATGTTTACTTTCACTTCAACCATTCTACGGGACTTGTGAAGCAATCGCTTCTTTACCTGTAATATATCATTGCTCATTGTTCAACGGTTTGTAATAACTCACAGTTGGGTTTCAACACAATGTGGACTTGTACGAATAGTGGATGGTAACAGCAATAGGAGTGTGGCCAACAGTATGAAATTTTGTTGTTTCACTCATGAGACTTTGTCTAGACCTTCTCGGTACGAATTATCAGGTGATCTCTCCCAAGAGAACAGGGTCATAATCGTGTTCAAATCTAGGTAATTGGTGAGCTTAACGCGAAAGACCGTTGTGCTCTCACATGAGCTAAGTGTGACTTGGAGCTTATTCCACAGGATAGCATATCTGATAAGGAAAAAGTTAGACCACAGTTTCACCCTCCACCTGGGTACACTCAGGGTAACCTTCTTATTGCGTAGCTCGCTTGTCGAGCTATGTTGTAGTTCTAGGGAGGGAAAATAACAGTGAGCGTTTTGATGAACTATGTTGTACAGAAACATCACGTTATACCTCAATATTCGTAACCAAAGCGAACCGACTTGGCATTGTTGGCCGCGCTCCCGATAGCTTTTAGGGGATGTTTTGCCTAGCAGACGTATGGTAAATGACTTTTGTCTATTTCCAGATATACACACTCCGATTTCCTCAAGCGATCACAAATGATACTGCAATATTCCAAAAGTGGGCGGGGGAGGAATTTGAAGAGTTCCACTCTGTCTGGGGTTGTGTGCATCTTACGTAGTCTATTAACCAATGATTTTCTGGCCCATGCCAGCTGGTATTCCACTTGTTCGGAAAAGTTGCAAGTGCTACAATATCTGATTCCAAGGTCGCGGGTAGACAGCTGTACACAAAGGTGTGCGCCGTGGAGTGTAATTGAGACCTCGGGTAAAAAACAGCCGCGATATATGATGCTAGCTTTTTTCGCCGAGAACTTCATCATCCAGGTGTCACACCATTTCTCAAGAAAGTTTAGGTCTCCCTGTTTGAGTAGTGTTGAATATATATATATATATATAACATGAGGAAAAGGTAAGTATGATAACACTTTCTAATAGCACTAGCGAAAGTCACATATAGGAAATGAGCAAAAATATGTTGGACACGGTGTTCAGTGAAGTAAAGTCAAGTCCTTTTCTCACGCTGCAGTTAGATGAGTCGACCGACGTCGCATCCTGCTCCCAACTACTTGTCTAGCTTCAGTACATAAAAGGTGACGGCTTCAAAGAAGAGTATCTGTTCTCAGAATCAGTGGGCACAACTACACATGGAAAAGATGTCTTGCGAACAGCGGAGGATTTTGTTCAGGAAATGGAGCCACAAAGGTCGAAGTTGGTGGGTGCCCATACAGACAGAGCACCAACCATGGACGTCCGTTCCGGATTCCAAACATTAGTCAACATATTTGCTCCGCACGCTACCTTTAGCCATTGCATCAAATCTCCTTCTGCTTTAGTAGTGAAAACTCTTCCACCTGTTTTACTGGATGTGTTAAGCAAGGTAGTGAAAATAGAAATCACATCCGCGGTAGTGCAACAAATACAAGCGTTGTTAAAGGGTTGTGCAATGTGTTTGGATGGAAATTCGAAGTTCTTTTATTGCACACAGAATTGGGTAGGTTATGCTGAGGCAAGGTGTTGCGGCCATCGCTCGAGCTTGCAGAAGAAATAGCATTGTCTCTTGAAAGGATGGAGCGGCCTAAGGGTAAGGACGACGGGTTACCCGCGGTATTAACAAACAATGTGTTTGTTTCTAAATTGGCATTTCGTGCGGATTTCTTCGGAGCAATAAATACATTGACACTTCAGCTTGCAAACAAATATTATGAATATTTTACTTGTTCATGATAGGGTTGCCAGTTGTCTCCACCAATTGCAGCTTTAGCAGCGCAGAGCTGGTGTTGACGAGGTTTCGATGCACCCAGAAGTAACAATGGTGCTCACGGGAAGGAAGTACTAATACCCTTTCATAGATCAATTAGCTCTCCACTTATCATCAGTGGTACATTCTATCAGCAAATATTTTCTTGATTTGGAAAATCGCCAAGGAAATGCTTGTGTGCTAAGACCCTTTCAGTGAATGAATTTATATTTCCGGATACTGGAATCGATGCCAAAGCACAATTCCTAGGAATTTGCGAAGATAACGCATTGAACATAAATTTCCAACACTCACACACACACAACCAGCAGCATTTTGGGGAAAGGTAGGTAGGGAGTATCTATTGCTGTCGGAAAGAACACTGAGAGTATTGATCCCATTTGCAACAACTTATACGTGTGAAACTGTATGTTCGACAATGATGACAATGCAAACAGAAGTAAGAACTCAAATGAACTTGGGGTACGACCTACGATGTGAGTTAGCCGAAACTGCAACAAATATAACAGAAATTGTTGGGACTAAGCAATATCAACCATCTCATTGACGCATGTCACCTTTTGCTTTTTTAAAAGTTGCACAAAAATAGCTGTTATCGTTCTTCGAATACTTGAGAGTCATTTCAACTAGCTATTATTCCAGGAACTAAAAGCAAAAAGCACGATAGCTATACGTTAACTAGCTTCTAGAATGGAAAGCTGTTTGGGAAGCAACTGATTACAGTAAACCCGACTTGTGGGTAACATCCTCAAAAACGTTAAGAACCACTGCTCTAAACATTGCTGGCTGGTCTGACTCGACAATTCTTTAGGACTAGGGTGAGGAGCCTGAAAGCGAGGGGTTGCCAGGAACTGTAGTCTAGAAGCACAGTTATGGCAGAAAACGCCGCTGCTATACGAAACCTCTACGTGTAACTCGGTCAATGTTGGAAGCGGGAAGTATGAGGACTACGGTGTCTGTACCGACGTGGAACCAGGATGAAAAGTATTATTGGCTTGTGCCCTTAACTTAACCCTTGATTGATTGATTAACTGAATACAATGATGGAGCATTTGTATCGGTTTATTGCCGCTTACTATGATTTTCAAACCAGTGTCGTATCAACTAGTTTTCTCGCACGAGGTGGTCGTAAAATTTCCTTCCCCGCTGACACTTTAATTTCGTAAACCCTCAAAGTCGGCTCAGTGTAAATTGCACTGCGGGTATTGATGAACTGGATGATCAAGGGAGGCAGAATTTGTGTAAAGGATTCTTTTCGGTAATTCTCATCAGACTCAAACATTACATGATGACGACAAAGTTTTAAATGTGCCGGAATGCGTTGCAAATGTTTAATTCCAACAGGAATAAAGCAATAACTCACGGTGTCCTAGAGGGTAGCAAAGTATGTACGGGGAAATCACAGCAGAAATTGTAGACAACGGTATAATCAAAAAACATACAAACTGTTTTTGTACGCACAATTCCAGCTTGAGTTCGCGGATGTACATGACTTCCGCAATAGACAGGAGGTACTACTAGAATCCGCGCGAGAAACGTTCAGGGATAGTATAGCGGACTCTGAAATGGTTTCCGTCCCTGCGTGATCGCACTCTAGTAGGTGTGACAGGATAGAGCTGTTACTAGACCTTACTTCGCTTTTGTAAAATCACCTCGGGATGTGTTCGCGAATTCTATGTGACAGGCGCATCGTAGTACGACCCACGTATCATGTATAATAAGAGCACGAGTAAAGATAATCAAGCATTCATAGAGTCATCGGAGGCAGCCTGTCTTTTAAAGGTTTTGCGAATAAAGGACCATTGCAAAATACCATGCGTAAGTGACCTGCGAATTAAGTCTTTTCAACAGCGTCTTTCAGGCTTTTGGACAGGGCATCAGCCACACTGTCGCCTTTAAAAGCAAAATGCGCAATTAGTTCTTTCTCGGGTACCTTCCTCCGCGGTGGTTTTATCTTGCGTTCTTTCAAATGTTTGAGGATGAGTTTATCTGAATATCCATTCGCTCTTAGAGCGTCACCGATCCTCTGAAATTCATTGGTGTTTGTGTCCGGTATGCAAATACTGTGTACCCGAAGGCAAAAGTGCGGACTAGGTTTCGTTTGTACTGTAGGGGTACCGCACTATAGAAGTTGGCGCCCTGTCCAGTCCAAGTTGGTTTTCTATACACTGCTCTGCTACACGATCCATCCCTTGATTCCTTCTATTAAATGAGAATTTTCTGATTGCTGAAGATCAGCATTACCCCTGATTCAGTCAAAATGGATGATAGTTTGTAACACTAAGGTAAATGTAGAGAAAGTGACTACAACGGGACAAGTAAGAGAATCACCGGTAAGAACGTTTGCTCAAGTGTGAGACATGGCTCAAAAGTGTTGTTGGTCCTACAGAGTAACATTAAAATATTCAACCCTCATCTTGTCCGAAAAATTTGCCTTTTCTATTTGGTATCGAACATACGACGGTACAATAATACCGTCCCTGTCACCTGTCGCCCGGGGCGGATCGTCCGCCCCTTGCTGCGTCTCTGGTTCGAGCACACCGGAATCCCTGTTATTGACCTTAAGGAACATCAACCTAGGAAGTCGTATCCCAAATGTAGCTATCTGTGTTTACGAAAGTTGTGCAAAAACGATACACTATGGCAAGTTTGACATTTAGGCGGACATCGCATCTTAAGCAACATCGGATGAACGGTACGGTAGAAAGGATACCATCGGGGCCTTCACTTCGCCAGTTATCAAGTACACACAGCGTACATCTTTACTGTGTTTAAGGCATAGCTTTTCCGCTCTAGTACATGGTAGAATTTGTTTAAAATAGTCAGCACTGGCTTGTACGCTGTACTAAATTGACCCCCAGCGATTTCAAGCCATCATATCTCTTACACTTTATTTACTTTTTACGGTTTGGTTCTAAAATTGAAAGAATACCGAGTGAAACTTATCTTTAATGAACGTTCGACTTGTGCAGTTGTGCTAACACCGCGTGTTGAAGTTGGATCCGAAGGCTGCATCAGATGCCTCCTGGTTACTTCCGCTAATTCCGGCTCCTACATGGGTATCAGTATTTTTGATACTCTACATGTCGCTCCAAATATAAATTAAAAACAGTCTCTATCATGTTTTTCACGTGCTCAGTATCGTAATCGGGTGTCTATCCGTTTAAATTGCTGTGAAATTCGACTGTTAAACATCCTGCCTTCGTAAGATAAACTCCAATAAACGCAGATGTATGCCTTACTTACTCTACTTCCAGATACTATATGGTACGCATTGAAGAGGTTTTATAGAAATGGACAGAGTAAGTAGTTAACTAACGGCCGACTAACAATTGAAATGGATACTACTGTCGGGAAACTATCTGGCGAACTCACTTAAACTTCCAGACGGCAAATAGTAAGATAAGGAACATATCTGATTTGCAACTATTTTTGACCATTCCTAAGCTAGACTTAGGAGAGAGAGAGATTCTCGTCTTCTCCTCCGGAATCTACAAAATCTCATCTGTTCAGCTGTTGCCACGATGTGCAAGAAAATTGCCGACAATTGCTTTAAAATCGTATCCTTTTCTGTTCGTAACAATCTGACAGGTGTATCTAAGACCCCAACAACGTTTATGCATTCTCTCCTTTTTCAGGTCACTTCACGCAGTTGTTGTGGAGAGAGACCAAAGAGCTGGGAATCGGTTTTGTCCCATCCGACACTCCTGATCGAGCCTTCATAGTGTGTTTTTATCACCCGCCGGGTAATGTAAAAGGCCAATTCCTCGTCAACATCTCACCTCCGATTGTGTGGGAGTAGTTCTCTGCGGCTTAATCGTACCCCATATGTGCTTCTGCATTAGATGCAAATACAATTCTTGGTTTTGTGTCAAATGCTGTTGTAAGAAACAGCGATTTTTTGAATCTTGAGTGGTGCGAGACTGCACTGTTGCGATGTACTGACAGGTATGTTGTGCTGAATGGGCAGTATTGTGAACAGAATATTTAGCGACGCCAAACAGCGATTACGAGGGCCATTCTGTGTTGTTCATTAGACGCGGAGACAGGCGGCATGTTAGTATCCGGAAAGTGTTTAGTACAGATGGAATGACCTCAGCAGATCAGCTGTGGGCTTTTGATAGTGAATTGCGAAACTTCAATTACACAGCATTATGAATACCAAGTTTTCTTCCCCTTGTGTGAGTATATTGCGTTTTTGCTTCTCCGCAACTACGGTACTTTTGCCGTTGACTCAAACTAACCGTTATTCATTGGAACAATGGTTTATTACGGGTAAAAAAGCATCGCTTAACAAGTCCTGTGGGATGGAAATTATTGCGAAAATCAATTGCATAATACAGTGAAAAGCGTTGTGGTGGACTCACCATAGACTTATGTAGAACAGCGGAGATGTTCGCGTATTAAAGGTATAAATCCATAAATCCATTGGTTAGACGTTTGGCAAGACACCGTTTGATTGCGTTTTGTAGCCCCTGGCTAACAAGTCATAAAATGAAATGTAAGTGAGACAATGCATCGTCAACACGTTTTTTAAATATCACCAGATTGGGAGCAGAGACGACATAATTAGGGAGGGCGTTCCAAGGCTGGCACACGCGGAGAGAAAAGAAATTTCTACGGCATTCAAGCCGGCTATAATGAATTGTCAGTTTAAGAGGGTGACCTCTTAGTTTTGTGTTGTGGTTCAATTCCAGCAGCGGACGGCAAATGTGGTTTGGGTTCTTCAGAAACTGGTAAACCATTACGAGATCCCCCCGCAAAAGCCGATATCGACTGCTGTAGATTCTTAGAGATTTCAGTCTAAGCTGATAGGGCAGATGAAAGAGGCCCCTGACGTTCTTGGTTGCCCGTCGTTGAGGAGTCTCGAGAGCAACGAGATCCTGTTTCTGCCACGGCTGCCACGCCTGAATAGCATATTCCACGTGAAGTCGCACGTAGGTGTTAAGCATTTGGGGAAATATTGATGGTTTAAACCGACCGAAGGCTCTGCGAAGAAGGCCGAAGTGTTGATTTCCGGTTCCCCTCGCCTTCTCTGCTTGTTTTGAACACCCGAGATCTTCCTGTACCAATACACCCAGGTCACGCTCCTGAGAAACCTTCGCCAAGGTGTGGTCTCCAATCTTGTAAGCGCTCACCGGCTGGTGACGCAGATGCATCACTTTGCACTTAGCCACATTCAATTGAAGCTTGTTCCTCTCTGACCATTCGTAAATGCAATCTAGGTCATGTTGGAGCAGATCCTGATCTGCCTTGTTACTAATCGCCCGCCATATCTTGACGTCATCGGCGAAAAGCAGGAAGTTTGAGGAGATGACTCTTGCCAGGTCGTTGATAAACACCAGGAATAAACGCGGTCCCAGCACTGAGCCTTGTGGGACACCACATTCCACCTCAATTGGGTTAGAAAGTGATCCCCTAACTCGTACTTGAAGCTTTCGTTTTTAAAGGAAGTTGCCAATCCTTAGCTGCATGCAGATTTTGACTTGACCGGTTCCTGTGTTTTCTTATGCCCATCCCAACATAGGATCGAGCGTAGGGGTTCTAACGATCATTGTTACCACTAAACACATGTAAAACCAACCAGTCACTAGAAGAAAGACAATTCAGAGGCCCGAGAAAAATCCAGCTCCATTGTGCTCCTTCATCGTTCATTCCGAGAACTGGCGCTTTGTACTTAGAATCAGCTAATTAGCAACACTATCAGAATTCTCCCTGCTTGAACTAGTCCATGAGAAGGAACTAAGGAGTTAAATAGACGAACAAATGAATAGTGAAACTATTATTGAGCGAAGCACTTGAGGAATGATATGAAATCTTGCATCCAGAATACGCCAGCTTCTCTGGGTTAAACCGGCTGGCAAGTTTAGAGTGATTGTCCGGAGTGCCGTCTTACTCTTTACATATGCAAAATTTCCTTCCATAAGAATATGAGCAAACATGAGAGATTATGAATTATACCAAAAAGAGGTGACTTTAATCGCGGATACTTTTAGCTGAATGACATGAAGAAAGTCGGCCAAGTTCTTCGAGCCTATACACTGGCATAGAGTCAAATTCTAAGCGGCCTTTTTAACAAATTCTCATTCATTTACTGGCTAATGGAAGTCGACATGCATCCCAGCTGCTGTCATGAGAGCTTAAACCAATTTTCCCAATCTCCAAAATCACGGAGTCCATTGTAACTGAGGCGCTCATGGAGTACCTGGAGAATAACAAGATCCTCGTTCCGGAGCAGCACGGATTTCGCCAAAATCGGTCCTGCACTACCAATCTTTTGTTAGTCCGTGCAAGCTGAACGGAATCTGTGGACGCCGATGTAGCGGATGAAGCATACCTGGACCAAGGTTGACCAAGGTCGTGACCTTGCCAGGGTGTGTGTGTGTACTAATCGGACAATCTTTTGCTGTGTTCAATTGGACCTATCTTCTCACATTCTTGTGCCACCACTTCAGAAGTACGCTCAGTCGATTCGGATCACCGAGCTCTATCCAAGGGGACCTAACTTTTTTAAGTAAGTTTAAAACATGCTTGTACATCACAAACGACTTCCTCGACAGTTTATTCGATAGGACAAACACGTGAAACCTTACCTTCTCGTTCCTTCGGTGCCTTCGAGATCCCGTGCGACAGAGCTACTCTAAGCTTGCCAGCCAAGTTATAAGCTTTACAGTGCACCACTGTTCACCGTAGCTACACCCAATTTTGTCGTCTCACATTTAGCACTGTATTTTTACATACATTTGCCTGTGAATTTTGTCCGCCCGTGTGCAGACGGCACACCACTACTAAACCTGCCGACAGGAGGACAGCTCCGGCTAAGAAGGCCGCAACTGTGGCAGCCTAATCCGTGTGACCGGCATAGCCTTAACGTGCCTTCAAGCCCCCTAAGAATGGGTCGGAGAAGTTTGTCCGCCGAAAAGAGTTAACAACAAACCCAAGGTCACCCATCGCAAGGAAGAGCTGACAACAGAGATGATCTTAGGAGTCACGTGCTCATTCTGTGCCAATTCCTGCGATGCAACAAAGATGAACAGCAAATGTAACGTAGAGCACTCTATCGATAGGTTGCGGTTCTGTGCCGCATGTTCAGCTAGTCCTATAGTTGGGATTATTTAAACGCTTACGATATATAACGTTAGCTGCTATGTCATTAGAGCAAAAGGAATTGATCGCGGTATGAGGAGGGGAAATCTCTGAACTCGAGTGGCAGATTAAGCTAATACGTAGTCCCAATCCCAGACCTGTTTAAAGAATTCAACTCTGCAGCAAAAATGCTACACAATGCAGTGAAAAGCGAACACCCTTGATAACAAACAGCGATGACAACAGGAAGGTTGAAGGGTCTCCAAAATCCCGCGAAATGCTGCAAGGCATGCAAAACTGCACAAAAAATCCGCGATCACATCCGTTATTAGCTGGGCAACAACATTTGACCCCTAAAGATAGTGTGCTTAACGGGGTTGCACCCAAACAGTCTTGTTGTAGCCTCAGCCTGTCTTCCACACCACACAAGGTAATCACTCCCACACGGCATATCCCCGTACACGAGGAACCGCAGAACATGCAACCAAAAGGCGATGACAGTGATTTGTACAAACGTCCCCGAACCCACTAGTGAATCGGTGGAAGGTAGACCAGCCGATGAGCAAAATCACTGGGCTAATAACCTAGGCACTCGGACTGAAGGTTCTCCCAACTAGTCTTACACGCCTTTCACGAAATCCATCATTTCCACACGTAGGGGAATCTCGGTTACCACGACTAACGTTTGACAACACACGTGACCTGGAAGATGTTCTCTTAGCAAGCCACTTTCTAGTGAACTCTCCTGTCAGTGTTCGCATATTTTTGGCAGGTCAACGGGCAGCAAGACAGAAGCGGAAATTCAACCCTAGTGTGTCAGGTCAAAAGGAGATGAAGAAAGTGGTATTGGTTCACGGTGTGCCAGAATTGAAGCATAACGGTAACGATTAACGACAGAAGCACGACATCGAAGAATGGAGGTACATCGCAGAAATAGATGACGTGCAAAATGTCGTGACTTTGTGTAGGTTCATCGCAGTTAGACTCAGGCAGACAGCTACCACACATCCAGGAAAGCGCTAGACGGCCGTTTCGTCCGCTTGGGACTCGTCAGTAGCGCGCACTAGCCGAATCCTGCCGGATTCGAACCCACGACCCTACTCTTGCGAGTCAGCGGCTTATGTCACTGAGCCATGGGCGACGGCAGCGGACCGCCATGACTAATATCTAACTGTGATATAGCGCGGCTCATCCTCCACTGTCTTGCATGTTATGCATGTGCAGAGGACAGGGCAGGCCCCCAGACCAACGACTTAGACGTCATCAGTCTAGTTGCCTCCACAAACTACCAAGGCAGAGGGCCAAAATTGTTGGAAGTGACCTTGGATGCGCCTGAAATGGTATCAGTGGCGATCCAAGCGTGGCATGACAACAGAGAACTTGGGTCATCAAAAGTACGGTTAAGACCATTCCCTTAATTAGTAAAGACCTCAGATACAGATGAGGTAGTCTCGGTTGCACCTATCACAGACCAGCCAACTGTGCCAACGCACGTCTCAAAAAGTTTCAGCAGACCGGCACCATTTGTACTGGTCATGCACAGTGAACCGAACTCCTAATGCATCAACAAACACAATGCTCCTACACCAACACTCAGTGGTTGTATTCTTAGCTCTCGGAACTAGGTAATCGATATTAAACAACAACTTGGGACCGCATAGCAGTTACTGAAACTTGGCTTTAAAACTACACACTTGATCCGGAGATTGAATTCAGTGAGATGGCAGCCATTCGGAATGATCGTCCATCTCACGGTGGCGTCGTTGCTCTCTACTATCCAGATTACTTGAAATGTGAGGCCCTTACCGAAAAGTTCCTTGTTATTCCCGTCGCACCATTTCGCCGACGCCAACTAGCAGATCGAGATGTTGGATCACAAAAGAAAACGCGTGACGCTTGCCTCTTAGCAGTTATCTACGGGCCACGAACTCGTCAGCAGATAGCGATAACACTCTGTTAAACGCTGTTCGCTATACCTTTTCACAAAACGAGCGACTTCAAGGTACCTTCAATAGCATCAGTGTCTCATAATGGGCCATCACTTAAATCGAAATTCCTTGAATTCATGGACATGACAGTTTCGTACAACCATGTGCAACGAGCAACCAGACAACGCGGTTCAAACAACCCCTCACTCCTGGACTTAATCCTGACTAATGAATAGTTGATGGTTGAGTCAGCAGCATACAACACTCCAGTGGGCCGTAGCGACCATTCAGTCCTAACTTTTAATTGTGTGTTATGCCAGTGCTGTTGATAAAGCAAGAGAAACTCAACGAACTATTACCGACCATGTTAAGCTGCACGACTTCGCTGCAACTGTTGACTAGGCCCTACAGCCGCACAGCTCAGCGAATAACACATGGAATAAATTCAAAGATAAAAGTAACTGGGTCATACAATCAGCATCAAATGCAGCTCGACGCACCAATAGGTGCATCCGAAGCAGAACTCGTAAATGGATCAACAGAAGAGGTGATATCTGGAGGTAACTTTAGCTAAGCCCATGTGATGCCATATGGCGGAATTACAAAACAATCAGAAACTATTGCACGTCACTCATTAGAGTCGATCAGTACGAATGGCACGAGAACGTGGTGCTGAATTGCCCGAGTAACACAAAGCTACAGTACAGATATGTGAATGACAAAAGAAAGGTTAAGCCCGGAATACCACCACTCAAGGCGGCAAATGGCCTAACAACTACTGCTGTGGATGCCACAAACGTTCTACTCCTGAAGTTTGGCTCCATAGGTACAAATAAATTGGAACCGTCGCCTTATCAACTCCCAACCAATGTCGTTGACTTAACTAGCGTCACCTTTACACCAGCGGCTGTTGTAAACAAGTTAGAGTATCTCCGGGAGTACAGTGCCGCTGGAATCGACATGGTCTACCCAAAAGTACTGAAAACCCTTTCTCCCACCACAGCAGCACCACTTGCAACGTTTTTCCAGAGTCTGCTTAACTCCCATACACTCCCATGTGAGTAGAAAAATGGAATTATCACTCCAATATACAAAGGAGGTAAGCGATCGGATCCTGCCAACTACTGACCTATCTCCTTCTTGTTTTATCAAAAGTGATGGAATCGGTAATCGCAGATGGACTGATGCGATACTTTGAAACTCAACAAATAATTTCTAATGCCCAACATGGTTTCAGACGCAGACGATCTTGTCTCACCAATTTGCTGCTTACTCGGGACTCGTGGACCAGGGCGGCTGATGAAGGAGTGCCGATAGATGTGATATATTTGGATTTTTCTAAAGCATTCGACAGGGTCAATCACTTTTTTCTCCTCCAAAAGCTTGCTGCCTACGGTATCAACGGTTCCCTGCTGATCTGGTTAGAAGACTGCTTACACGACAGAGCAATCAAGGTAAGCGTGGCCGACACTCAAGCTGAAAACCTGTGCGTCTCCAGTGGTGTAGCACAAGGATCCCTGTTTTACCCGCTACTGTTTTGGGTTTACAGTAATGACCTACTAGCAGACATTCTATCTCCAATGCAAATATTCCTAGACGATGTTAAAACATGGGGAGAAATTCGCTCAGCATCCGACCTTGTCTATCTTCAGGATGATCTGGCTCAGATTAACGAATGTGCAGAAACGAACCAGCTCCCACTGAACCCTGCAAAATACCACCTCATGACGGTGCGCAACAGCTTCGTCAACATATATATTTTGGGACTACACGTTCTGTAACACGCGACTAGTGTACGCGACTTAGATATACTCGTGTAAGAACGTGTCGGCAATTCGCTCCAGTGTTCCAAAGCAGCGAACTTGAACTTGAAGCTTTTGTGGTGAGCTCTCGGCATCTTTAGGCGACGGCTAGTACCATTGCCTATTAACTCGTATATTCGTCCTCAAGTTCAATATGCAATTCAGACCTGGTGTCCATGGTTAAAACGTGAAATTCGCCTATTGGCGACACAAAGGCAACACGTGGACTGTCTGGTCTCAGTTACGAACTGCGTTTTCGTGTACTCGGTGTGTTCTCTTCAGAATACCGACGGCTTCGCGGATATCTCATTCTCACATACCGGATATTAACTGATAACGAGCATCCATGTGCGTCTCCGTTGACCGTCGCCCTTACAAACAATGTTGAGGCAACCCCCTGAAACTAATGACGCAACACTTCCGTTTGAATTGTGGAAAGTATATTTTTTCACTTAGAATCTGTTCTTGCTGGAATGCACTACCAACGCATGTGGTGAATGCACCAGACATCACGACGTTTGAAAATCTATTGGACTTTCATCTTAGTGATAAATGCTACACAACAGTTTGATAAAGTGCGACGGCCTAACTACTGATATTCCACGTTCCATGTTGGAACATTTTTAATTTTAATTTTCTTTTGCATATCCATCCTGTGGATCTTGTAAAGTTATGCTTTATAGCCCATCATACATGGATAGGCGACTTTCTCGTTCAACGTCACTAGAACATGAGGGTTAGCAGCACCCTGTCGAAACCAGTCGAAGTTCAGTGCGGCGTACCTCAGGACTGGGTACTCGGGCCAGGCTTGTTCCTGGTTTTCATAAACTATCTTGCAACTGCTGTCTACAATTTGTCTGCTATTTGCAGATGATCTAAAAATATGGTGTGTTATCGCTTAAGTGGATGATCACATAGCCCTACAAGATGACCTGGACAAAGCGTACACATGGTCCATCGAGAACATTCTGCAGTTAGACGCTACCAATTACAAGTTTCTGAGCATACTCCTTCAGAGTACCCACAACTACCACACAGGACTGCCAATTCTAGAATGGGCTTCTCATGAGTATGATCTTGGCGTGCTTGTGCAAGAGGACCTTAGGTGTTTGAGGCAGGCTGACAAGGCATCAAAGAAAGCGAACCAGCTCTTCGGTTTCCTACCTAGGTCATTCGGGAAGTTTTAGGCCTCAATCTTTCCGAAAATGCTTGGTGCTTAAGTGAGACCACAAGCGTAACACGCTGTCCTGGCGCAGCAACCCTGGCAGAAACACCACGACACCACGTTTGATATTGCACAACGCCCGGCGACAAAGAAGATCAGAGGTTTGTCCCGCTTTCCCTACCCATTCAGGCTGAAAACCCTCAAAATTTACCGCGTCTAACAGGCGATCTCAAATGATGTATCAGATCTTGAGAAACCCCAACCACACACGCCATTTTCTTTTGAAACAGTCAAAACAAATCTCTAAGGGGTTATCAATTTAAGCTGGTCACGCAGTACAACCGATTGAAATGTCGACTAGACGTTTTCCCCTTCCGAGTGTCACAACCTTGGAACGCCCTCCCGGCCCAAGTAATGAATGCCCCAACTTTATCCCTTTTCAAAAAATGTCTTGACGATACTTTGACACATTTACGCTATGGGACATAGCCCGTGACCATCAGTTGATGGCACTAGTGCACAATAAACAGTGGACGGCATTATAACCCCTCTATAATCTAGGTAGGAATAACGGCTCACGTGCTAACCCAAACACCTTGGTGAGTCATGTATCTAACACCTTCTTTTATTAACGCAAATTTTCTATTTTGCGATGTCCACCCTCACCATCGTACGGCGAACGGCAAGCATTCGCTTTCATAGCCGTCATAAACTCTTGTTCCATTGTTTTATTGTTCCATTCCTAGAAACATGAAACTATGTGTAGAATCAGCCTAACGATAACGAATTAGTATAAATGTAAGTAGCAACGCACTTTTGGGTGAAACGGTAACGTAGAGTGGCTTGTTGTCGTCTAGTACTGGTGTCAGCTAAATTGAGTAGGGTTAGCCAGATGTTGGGTGTTGCCTGCTGAAACCCTACGCACCACGAACGGTCCAACACGTGTTTGTATTAGACCCGTTTAGCACAAAAACCTCCAGCACTGGACACACATAGTTGCAGGTGGCACTACGCTTTCAGCGGAGTTCCCGTAGTTCGAAAATCGGTGACGTCGGAAGTGTATATAGGTTACCTTTCATGTTTTCTAGCGACAGTAGAAGTTGGAGGATTGCTAACGCCGGTTTCGTTCAACGTGCGGGTCAACCTAAGAGCTGAAGCGCTCAACCTTCGCACGCATGCGCGTGCACACGCACACGCACATGCACTTCTCTTGAAACAGATGTTACTTGATCGGCATTGAGTAACATCGATTTCCTAGTTTCTTCTGAACGCTTAAGGACGAATGATGCTGGACGTAGCGTAAAATCACGTTCACCACTAGCGCGTGTGTGTGTGTGCAGGTTGCAGGTTATGGCGACTCCATAGCCGATCAGATGGTTTGAGTAGGTGTGAACAGAAAACAGTGGCACAAATCCTTTGGTACAAACTGTTTGGTAGGCATTACTTCGATCCAGTATGTGATCGAAGCACGTGGTAGCAGTGGACAGAATAGATGAATGCAAATCTCCATTTGCTTGTGAACTTACTCTTGTGCTCAAATTAAACATTTGCCGGAATAGCAAGTGATTAACTAATCTAGCGTGTGGACTGAACTGAAATTGTTTTCTAAGACACAGGATCAGTCATTGAACCCGGTATCAGCCTGTACTACTAAAGACATGTTGAACAAATCTACTGGTAGGTTACATGAACAAATGCATATAGATGCACCCCCTGATGCTGAAGTAACAACAGCAAAGTCCAGATGAAAAGCAGCTATAGCTTGAACACATCACATTCTGCAAGCAATCTGGGCCGTTCATACGTAGGTGAGAGAAGGTATGTGCACCCAGTCAGGAATTAGATATCTCGGATGACTTAACAGATCCTAATCAGCATAAATAAATAAATAAATGGTATATTCCCCAGTGATTCGAGGTGTAGTCCAACTATGTGGTCTGATCAATGTGTACAACAGGATCACAAAAAAATCATTTTGTTCGCGCTTTTTACAATGGATCCAAAACAGGTACTAAACTAATTGGCAGAATTAAGGCATTAAAGAAAGTAAAAACCAGGAAAAATAACGTAGGCAGATTTAAACAGATGTCCAGTTAAAGTAATACAGCCACTCGTGGAACCATCCCCACGGGACTTGCTTCTATGCAAGGTATTCATTCGAAAGGTTTCGCCCACACTTCCATGCAATAACTGGCCGTGTGCCGGTGTGGCATAGTAGCATATGAGACATCACCTGTTTATCGTATGTTCTGTTCTTTTTAGAGCTGCTTTTGTACATGTATTATGAGCGAGGAAGCCTCAGCCCAGTCCGTCATGCGGATCATTCTATTATGGCACTTTTTATATGCCAGTCAGTTGGTGGTAATTTGCCTTGCATAGGTAAAGTCTTTTATAATGTGGAAGCTATAATCCGTCACCACAGGAGATCAGCCCAGTCGTGTCCAACTATGAAATAAGGAAGAATATGGCAAAGAAGAATTATGTGAAAACTATATCGTTAGTGTAAAAAATAAGCAGGTATGTTTTTACATCACCGTAAAAATGGATCGAGCCGATCATACGATCAAATTGTGTGGCGTGACAGCCGGAGACAGATGACCGTACGAGTTGTCCATATGCAAAAGTCGCATAGGGAATCAGTTATTGCCATCACTGAATTCAAGTATATGTTTCTGGACTGTTAACTTCAGAAAAGAAGGGGGAATGATTAGCACTGCAGAACAAATATAGCGAAAGGGATCGCAGAACAATATTACGAATTAATCAATTTGTGGGGAAAATTATGAAAATAGTTCCTGACGCCCCACCAGTAAATAATTTTGCTCTCGGTTTTAAACAGAAGACAGTTGGTACGAATTAAGTTTGAAAGGAGTAAAACCGCATAGGAGGTAGCGTTAAGGAATAGCATAGGAAGCGGTTAGTAACAGCTCATCCTAGCTGATCATGTTTTCCCTGTTGCATTCTAGTAGATGTTCTCCGGTATCATACGTGATCCGGCCCTTCTTCATCCAGCTTTTCATCATCAAGTTGAATTTTTTAGGATCCATTTCGCTCTGTCCGTTGACAGATAAGCCTTTATCATTTTCTTGAACATGCAGAAATGTTCAATACACCTAATCTCTTTTGGCAGCTTATTCCAAATGGAGCCATACCTAAGAAGATAGAAATTTCTCCTTAGGCTGGTTTTGAATTTAGGTAAATAGAATATGCATTCATTATCTCGCAGTTCATAAATGGTGTTTTCCCGAAAGTGCAATTGATAGGTTCCAGCATATGCTTTCCGCCACGCGAGTTTGTGGAGGAAGCGCAGATTTAATTGCGTTCATCGTAACCACAGAGGTTCAAGATTCAACTGCTTGCACCTATCTCTGTAAGAAAGAGCATGGGACCATTTATGAATGGGAACCACTCGTTTACATACTGCAATACCTGGCGGTAGTTCTTTTATTTCAAAAGAATAAATTGGTTCATCCGTCAATTTTCGTTAACCAAAACGACAGTGATTTCCCAACTCTCTCGTGTGATTTTAACTGTTAAAAACGACAATATTCATGTGTTGACTTATCCGGTTAGCTTTCCGAAACAGGCACCTATCCATGTGCATTAATAATTTCAAAAAATAAACTTATCATTAATGTTTGGACTTGGGGTATCTGCTGTGCAGTCGGATTGCGATCGAAAGTACTGTTAAGAGGTTTGTTTCTTTTGTGCTTGACCTTGACAAATCCGATCACTGGGAGCTTGTCTGAAACGTATAGTTCTATGATACTCGCTCCCAACACGCGGCCGGTACCCAAATACCCAACATGTAATTAATACCTCTGTGCTAGGATTTAGTCACCGAGGTAGGTGGTCTAACTTTTAAGACATTATCCACCAAAAATTATCTCGTAATTTCCACTCCAAGCCCGACTGTATCTAGCTGATGAGCTCAAATTGTGCACAACCGGAGGCGGAGTTCAGCTTTGGGAGAGCCTGAAATCAGAAGTACACTTCATCTAGATCGGCTTTACCAGTGCTTCCAAGTCGGCTCGTTTGAGAAGAATGGACGATGACTGTTTCTGATGTCAAGTAGTTGATGGACTAGCTAGCGCCATACGCAGCACTTAAGCTTTGGGAAAGTGGACGCATAATACGGCAGAAAATGCGTGATCTTTGTTTGACTATGAGTGGTCATGTAAGGAATGCACAATTGGAAGTTTCCATTGTTTGGCAGTTCCGCAGCATCAAAGTAAGTGTATCTTCTAACGGTCAGTTAGACAAGATAAGGGACAGTTTTGAAACAAAACATTTGGAGGCCTACTTCTGCATTACCTTGGTGAGTTCATTTACCATATCCTTACCAGTGCATTAAAAATTGCCATTGCAAAGTACCAGATGATCTACCTCCAGCCCTCTTCAAATTAGGGGGACCTACTCTTGTGTATGATTTATACGACTTCCTAGTGAAGCTGTGGAAGCAGGAAACTGTTCCAACCGACTGAAGCCGTTCCGTCATAGTCCCAATTTTGAAGGGAGGCTCACGATCGGAATGCGGCAGCCACAGAGGAAGCAGCCTGATCTCCATCGCCTTCAAACTGCTCGCTACTGTCATACTTCACAGACTGACTGGCACTCGTGAAAGCCAGATTCGTGAAGAGCAAGCTGGATTTCGTCGAGGTCGTGGCTGCATTGACCACATCTTCACTTTGCGTCAGTTGTTGGAGCACCGTCACACATATTGGCGGCCCACCGTTGTCGTGTTCCTCGATATCAAAGGTGCATTCGATTTGGTGGATAGGCGTGCACTTTTGGACTGTCTACCCAGGAAAAGTGTACCTGAGAAATAGGTAAATATTATCCGAGCATTATATGCGCGTAGCACAGGCGGAGTCAGGGCTTACGACAAGCTGTCGCCACCATTTAATATCTCCAGCGGTGTGAGACAAGGATGCCCGCTCTCGCCTTTCCTCTTCAACTTCGCTATTGCTGAAGTCATGGATATCGCGTTTACAGGACACGATATAGAAGGTGTGGATCTGCTCCCAGGAGAACGACTTCTTGACTTGGAGTATGCTGACGATATTACCCTAATCTGTGACAGCTCCCTGATGTGCCAAGCGGCACTGGACAGATTAGCACTAGCTGCCTTTCATTTCGGTCTTTGCTTTGCATCATCGAAGTGCAAAGCGTTCCTCCAAGATTGGTCTGGGCCGTCTCATACGCTGACCCTTGGTGGGGATCAGCTAGAAGTCGTCTAGAAATTTAACTACCTGGGAAGTTGTATCAGCGCCCTTGTGATTGAAGATGAGCTCACGAGCCGTATAGCAAAAGCTCGAGGCGCTTTTGCTAACCTTCGCCACTTTTGGCGCCAGCACGACATCACAATTGCCCTGAAGGGTAGAATGTACAGTGCAGCCGTACGTTCGACCCTACTGTACGGTCGTGAAACGTGGCCTATTAAAGCAGCGGACCTGAAGATGCTAGTGACGTTCAACCACCAGTGCCTTCGCAATTTAGCACACATCTGATGGGAACACCGCGTGAGCAATGAGCGTGTCCGACGCCTTGTTTATTGCACAGGAAAAGGAAATGAACCGCTCAGCACCGTTATTTCACGTACCAGAGTCCGATGGCTCGGGCACGTGTTACGCATGCCAGCCCACCGACTCCCGCGACGTGCGTTGTTTGCGCACCGGGGGTGTGGATGGAAGAAGAGGAGGGGCGGCCAAGCGATGACTTGGTCGAGAGGAAGGAAGGCCCTCACTTCGAAGCTGACTTCAGTTGGAGCGTCTCGGCTGCCTGGTTGGGGTCCGAAAGAAGACGAACACGTCTGGTTGACTACACTTGTGGATATGCCTAGGAGCCGACCTCAGTGGCGTTCGTGCTGTGAGTTTCTTTGTCCCACCCATTCTTCTTAACCACCCCCCGTCCAACCACGAGCTCACTATTTAGTGTTATGTGATTATGCATAGTAATTTTTTTGATACACGGGACCCGGCTGGTAGCTTATCGGAACGATGTCCATGCGGTTGCATTTTTTCTCCCTTTATCTCCTATGTATTGCGGCACAATAGCTGAGGTGTTTCCCACCTCTAGCTAACGTGTATAATAATGAATGATAATGTCCTTTCGAGCGTGAGGATAACCAGCCGTGCCTTGGGTCCTGGACTCCAAAGGAACTTGTCTTTAACAGTAAACGTTTGTACTGCACACAATCGAACTACTTTTGCATGTACAAGCACAGCTTTACGATTTCGTATTTCGAGTCAGTGGAGTCTGAGATGCAATTCGAATTTTGCTGCAACACAGCCTTTTGTTCCTGTTATCATCAGCATCCATTTTACGATAATCGCCTAAACATAGTTTAGCAATACGACGTAAGAAATGTAAGTTAAAGTAGATCTAAAAATATTACTGTTTTATTATTTTACAACTTTAGATTTTATTGGTAGTTGGGCTTTTCAAATGTCTAGTTGTTTTACTGTTTCCCGCAAATCACGCTCTACCTTGCTGTGCGATCTCGCTTATCTACTTTACACTCTTTGTAGCTCATTGTTATGTAATTGGAGTCCAACTACTTTTGCATCTTAGGATATTTGGGACTAGATGGGATTCTTACTGTTTATCAGCGAGGCTGGTATCTGGGTTGCAGCCTACCTGTCTGCTGTAGAACGAAACCTCAGATAATCGTTAGCTTTGTGCCATAGCCGATTTGGTTGTAGTCAAACGATCCATCAGAGGCTTTTCCAACCAAAGTACCTGCGGATCTTGGGACAACCAGTAGTGCAAGCCGAAACACACGTAAAGAAATTAGCGAAAAACTACACAGTGGAGGCGGATGTCGCCAGCCTTCGATTGGCAACCGGCGCAGATGTGGCTGTAAACTGGTTGTGGTAAAACGCACTTTGTACCCTAGTCCCACTAGCAACAACACTCGTGTTAGCAATATTTTGTGATCGAGTGAACTAGCACTTGTTTTGATCCAACCGGTTTGAAACTCAACATCTTTAGGCCAGCAGGCATTGGTTAGTCCGTGTTTCAAATAACACGTGATTCGGTTGCTCTCCTTCTGAGCGTGGTATGGACTGTCCAATTGCATCGTTCGTAGGGTTTATATTACACCGCTTCCCTGTGCATCAGTGCACCGGACATAGTACCGCGGCGTTGACGAAATTTTGGCTTCACAATCCACAAGCCTGGCAACCCGGTTTGGTGGACATGATCGATCGTACTCTCAATCAGGAAGCGATCGCGGCTCACAACCGGTAAGTTATATCGGTTTGTATAAACTAATTGCTCAGTAACTCAGTAAAATTAGACTAAACATAGTTTTTTATGCTTCTACGTGCAACCGCTTGTCAAGGCCATGGATGACAATAGGAGGTTTAAACTCGGGTAAAGTGAACAGCGACCATCAGAGATTAAAAAATTGTCCAAACGTTTGTAACTTGTGGCCAAAGGAATGAGCCGCCCGTCGTATAAATAAATGTCGCCACTCCGAATCCGCATAGCTACGGGCAACTCGCAATATGCCCTAGGCCGCGCGTGACTGCTGGTAGTCGCGTATCATCGAAGAATCGATGTGGCTTATTTGAATCTGTATTTTCAGCACAGTCTTAGTTGAGGCCATCACTTTTCGCTACTGCTTTCTCTCCCGTAGCTCAAGTCTTCTACACGTTATCCACACTGTGCACATACCAAAATACGGTTAAAATAGCTCTATTCAAACACCTCGGTGCTCATCAGACAGACAGCCTACGTACGAATACTGTGTCATCGCAGTTTACGTGAATTGAACGTTTTACGTATCGCAGCAGCAAGGGAGATCCCGTTTAACAGCCGAGAGAACGAGATAGAATGGGAATGCGATATAAGTCAAAAACTTACAATTGTGCGGCTGCCGAAATTTGCTGGGAAAAGAAATCTATTGGGGGTTTGGCAGGTGTTTGATATCCGATGAACCGGTAAGACGAAACGGACCCGAGTTAGATCCCGACTGAGAGCTTATATACCAATGAACATCGAGTACGAGTAAACATACGCCGTGAGAGATCATGATAGTTGCGTATAATTTTGGAGTCTACTATGGTATGCTTGAATACTGCGCCATCTAGCAAACTTTTACTGGCTAAGATGTCTTCGGATTGAAATTAGTGTTCAAAACCACTACTATTCACCATCACTCGTGTTCCATATCATGGTGCTCCTAGATTCGTGCGAACCGACAAGTTTAACTGGAACATAACACCACCGTGGTAGTGCATGACAAATCGAGAAGGTGAAGCAGTGTGCGCTCCGCATACTCGAGAGGATCCTCGAGAGTTCCACGATTACGTTATTTTAGTAGTCACGATGCTGGTGGCCTGAGCGATATCGCATACTGCCAGCGGCATAACCATCAGGCCAATCCGCGGGTGTTGTAATTATATTGTCATTTATCACGTGCCCCGTTTATCCTCTTCGTGCCGGAAGGCGGTGTGCCGTCACAGTAAAGCTACGTAACGCAATGAAAGCAGATACAATCAAAGTCATTAGGCCTAATGCTCAGACTGAATATCAACGAGTGCATCACGTGATAGATCAAACGTCATTATTTCTCACCTGCGGGAGGGCGGCTGCTAGAACCACTCAATCACATTTTGTAGCGAAGGGGGCTTCATAAAAGTTGTTACTCTCCAGTGAGTGTACAGAACTCCACACCTTTTAATTATATATAACCCTGTAAAATCCGATATTTGTGTCTTCTGGGGTTGTTACTCAATGCTTAGCTTTCCATCCTGATTACCTTATCTGTCTTTAACATCGGAATCACATATATGCTGATGAGACTTTATGCCAACAAGCGGTGCTGCTGTCCAACGTAACGGAGCTTAGTATTTCCGTCCCTTGAACGGTGGGAGGAGCGATTGTGATTGCTTCGGACGCTAGCGCTTCCACATGCGCGTAATACACGAGTCTCAGTTAGTTCACATTATTATAGGCAACTGGACAAAATACCTTTCGGTCGAATTAGCAACATGGCACATTTGCTGCAAACAACGTCAAGAATTTACCTCAAACCAGCAACCGTCTATCGTCCAACTCTCCATGATCAGCTGAGCGCAATAAATGGTATACACCTGACCGCCAAGTGGAAAGATATGCAGATTTTTCCTTTTGGTTAGACGGTCGCAAGTGAGGTCATTATTGTAAAGTAGCGATGAGGTAAGTGGTCACATGTATCGTCTGGTTGCGTCAGAATTTCGCCTGGGATACCATTTCAAAAGAGGTAATAAAAGTAGTGAGATTCATGTCACTTCTTTGTGTCAAATGTTGATCACTCAATTTAAACTTAACACAGCTTTAACCACAAAGGAAACATTGCGTAATCCGGTCTCTGTTGAACAATACATTGCCTTGCTATTAGATACAACACATCGTCACTTCAATATTGTCAGCATAGTAATACCGATCCATTCAGTTGCAACCACTGATTTTGACCACCCTATAATTCTAGCCTACATATCTCTCACATTATGTTTTCAGCGACCACGTTTGCGTTAGAAGCGTTCACCCCACCCCGTAACTTCACAATCCACAAAGCAGGGCGATCAAGTTGCATCGAAACATTAACTGTTACTGATAAATCAAGTAGGGGTTGATTGCCGTCTAAATCCACTTCAGGTTGCTTTTAAATTAACCGTTAAAGGGTTACCTGCCTACTTAGATTGCAGCGGTTTATTTGAAAGCAAACTTCTACTGGTTTCTTTGAGTCGATTACACCAAGTGATATAGTCATCCTGAGTAATTCCTTTTGGTATAACTAGAAAAGCTCGAAGCTGACAGTAGCGAAAATTGCCAGTGGAGATCGGCCTACAGATCTCGCGAGTCTGGTAGGTACAGGTCCAAAAGGATCCCGTTGACAAATCTACATAAGGGAAAGTAGGGAAGTCCATCTGCCCTGTTGCAAATTTTCATCACGATAGTTCACTGGACTCAATGGGCACTTCATAAACATAAACGGTATCTTTCTCGACATTGAGTGGTACAGCCAAACTGAGTGGTCCGATCGTTATGTACAGTGGGATCGTACAAAACAGATGATTGTTCTTGGCTTCAAAGTGGTTCACAAATGAATCGTTGGTGTTGAAGTGGACCAGCCTCCAGGGGACATGCTTTCATACAGCATATTTCCTCTCAAAGTTACGATACGGTGCGCGTCAGCTTTAAGGAACTCTGCCGTGAATTGAAACTGCCACGGTAGAGAAACTAGAGGATTGACTCTCAAAACGCGTCTGAACACATCACCTCAGAGTTGTATACTACACCTTTTGAAACCCTGATCGGTACACTCAGAGCAGCGGCCTTGGTTGTTGCTTTTGTAACAGGATGAAATTCAATGCGAGACTAGTTTACGTAGTTGGATCTATGGTTATTGTCTCCCACCAATATGTAGGCATTCTAACTACACCTACATACTTGGGACAAACGAATTGCAGAGTAGCTCCCAGGAACGTGATCTTGGTGTGATGGTACAGAGCGACCTCAACTGTTCAAAACAGGCTGAGGTAGCTGCCAAAAGAGGCAACCAGCACGTCGGCATGCTGCGAAGGGCATTCGGGAGATTTGACCCATCAATCTTCCCAATGATGCTCAATTCCTACATGCGCCCGCATGTTGAGTACGCAATCCAAGCTTGGCAACCTTGGTTGAAACGCGACCTAGAAGCGATAGAGGCACCACAACGAAGAGCAACAAAAAATGTAAGGGGCCTGCGCTATCACTCTTACCACCGAAGGCTGAAGTTGCTGGGAATTTTTAGCGGACGTTATCGAAGGGTGCGCTGCGATCTCATATTAGCGTATCAGATATTGAGTGACCCCAACCACGTATGCCACCATTTGCTGAAACTTAGCCGCAACACGCAGCTAAGGGGTAACTGCTTAAAGTTGAAGGAACAATATAGCCGCCTAGAGTGTCGACGGAATTACTTTTCACTTCGGGTTTGCAAACCATGGAACGCACTCCCAGACTCAGTAGTATCCTCTCCTACCCTGGATGTTTTCAAAAAACGATTAGATGTTGCTCTCCGCTCCCAACACTTTGTTACCTAAGCTCCTCTGTTGTGGAATACGCCAAGCATGTTTTCAACAGGACTAATGTATCAAATGGACCTAAGTGAGTGACCATGTTTTATTTTCTCACTCCTTACCTCAACTATCACTGCGCCCCAGTGTCTATCTGAATGTTTACGCGCGATATTTCTTTTCATTTTACACTGATGTTAATTATCAAAGTATTCATCTCGGCAGACGTTCGATAGATGACCCAGACATATTTTAATTGCATCATATTCACCGCTACCATCCTACGGGACGTGTCAAGTACTTGCTTTTATTCCGTGATAAATCATTGTTCATTGTTCATTGTTCATAATGTGACGATTCCAGTTAAGCGCATTCGATCAAAGCAACAAAAATCAGAGGGTCATGGGCCTCGGTGCATGATGTTTTTACCCTGCGTTCGCACTGTCGAGCGCATCACTTGCAGATAGATACAGACAACACACGAATGCACCTAAGAAAAGCATTTGAAGTAGTTAATACTGTCTTCGCTGATGCATTATTGTACTACTACCTCTTGCTCAAAACAAATGCAAACGACCATTACTAGACCTTTCTGGGACTGTAAGTTCAGCAAATCACCAACAAACATGTATTTGATGTAGAGACAATTTACTTTTCATGAGGTTCCATGCAAGAACCGTTGCACGATCTGATCTATGACACTGCTCCAGTGCGAAGCGTTTCCCTCTTACAGTACACACGAGACAGCCAAATCATCCGTTCGCTTCCATTCAGTCCAATTCAGGAATTGTAATAACCCTTGTGTTGAATTGAGTGTCGGTCGGACCAAATAATATTCAGTCCATTCTGCCACTGTTCTTCATGTTCGTCCAATGGTAAAGTACTTTAATCATCTCTCGGTACGTTTGCTCATGTGGACCCTCGTAAATGACACTGTTGCCATTTATGAGTAACAGAGTTCCCCTTTAAATTCCCTTGTTCGCTGTGGTACGTAAGCATGAATTCACACGGCCTGCAGTCCACCCGTCTGTTGCGATAAAAGTTCTATGGTAAGCAAATTAAACTTATTTCGATTAGTCGAGGCAGAAAGCACAACCACTAAAATCCGGTGTGGAATTGCCGAGCATCTTGTGTTCATGTAGAATCCCGTAGATCTATAACAGAAAGCATATGTCAAATTCCGAACATTTATCACTAGGCAAGGTGTAATTCCAGAGATACTCGAATAGTCGGTATTGCGCAGTTAAATGGTGGGTTTCCCCAGTCGGTCGAACTCGTACAGTGTAGTCACTAGTGTAAAAAGGAAACGTCACAAACGAATGAAGATTGGAGTAGCGTTCAATCAGCAGATGAATTTATCTATCTCGGGGGATTACGTTGCCTTCCTTTATAATATTCAATGGCCAGGCTGGATTTTAAACGTGGTATTCCTCTCAAACCATGGACTATCTGGGCAAATTTAAAATCGCCCTTTCAAAATGCTCAGGCACTCACCAAATCCACATTTAAAGCTTCGCGTCGCCTTTCATTCTGTGCAGATGTCATCGGCAAGATAGTATTGCTGAATCGATGCCTTACCGGCTGTCAATATTAAAAACAGCCATTGGAATTGATCGATTGACTTTCTTGCCTCACAGTTGTATTCCTTCAAGCGGTCGTTTCACTGAAAATATGACACCGTCTATTAGCAAGTTTTGTGTGCTTTTTTAAATAATCTACTACTCCTGGAGACCAATTCGGTCAAGAGTAGGGTGCACAACGGACGAATATAATCTGGTCTTATGTATGAATAGGAAAAAGTCTCCCCCACACATTTAGTGCAGGTTGCATTGGCAAAGACTAGGTTACTGGTGGACATTAGCACTATACAATCCAATCATGGATACCAAGTTTTTGGAACTGACGCATGGTGCACAGAAAATTATGGAGTGCACTTCTTAGGAAAAAAGAAAATCCGCTAAAGGGTTGCCAATTATTGGAGGATGTCAGAAACGTTAAACACGAGTTGCTAGTCAGCGCTGCACCAAAACGCCTAAGCCCATGGCCGATGCAATCAGAACATCTTCGCGCCGCAGCACTTAATTGACTCCGTCTTAGCAGGTATTATAACAGTTAAACTCGCGGCCACCACAATTTATTTGGAAGTGACATACCTGTTCCTTCTCCTCGTACATTTGCATGACAACGTTAGATTAAACCTTCTTCTTAACTCTCCTCGATTTTATTGTAGCCGGTCCGCGGGCGTCATGATAACACGTTAATAGGCAAGAAGTCAATGCGTTTTGCTTCCTGTTCTCTTTACCCACTTACACTACTCCGGAACTGTTTCCTTCCCTCTTCAGTGCTTCCTTCGATGCCTCCTTTACGTCGGCCTCTTACTATACGATGGAGCATCCAGCCATTTACTAGGTATTTATTTTGTGTTGCAGCTCTAAGCTTCTCATACTACTTGGACACGTAAGAGCTTGGGACGCCGGATCGGCGGAATAGTACGAGACCTTTAGAGCTGCAACACAAATGAATACCTCGTAGATGGTTGCATACTCAACCGCCTAGCAAGAGGCCAATGTAAGGGAAGCAACTAAGGAAGCACGGAAGAGGACAGAGAAAGTGCAAGAGAGGAAAAACAGAGTAAGGCTACCAGGAGGCCAAACTGATCCACTCCTTACTTGTTAACGTGGTACCGTGCCCCCTCGGAACGGCTACATTATCCCCTCCCCTCTTAGCAGGCGCTGTCCTCAGCACCCATAATGATCCATACCGGCATCAACTAACGCATCTGTAAGCGGTATTGAGCGCGGTATATTAGGATCGGGAAATTCAACGACAAGCAGTACGATAACAGAACGGTTGGCGATTGCCTAAAGCGCTACGATAAAGCTTCGTGAATTTCTGTAGTGAACTGGCAGGGTCGCGATATATGTGATATTCCTCCGGTCCGATGTTCCGAACTCGTCCGTGTCCAAATAATATGACAGGCCGTAACAGACCCTTAGAGCTGCAACATAAAATAAATACCTCGTAAACAGATGGATACTCGTCTGCCTAGTAAGAGGCTGACGTAAAGGAGGCAGCTAAGGAGTCACGGAAGAGGGAAAAGTTCCGGAAAGGGATAAGAGGGCAAACATAACAGGAAGCAAAACTGATCGACCTCTTTCTTGTTACTGTGACGCCCACGGACCGGCTAGAGTCTATTACGGCCCGCCGTACTATTTGGACACGGAAGAGCTTGGAACACCGGACCGGAGGAATAGTACATAATCACTCGCTTTTAAGCTCATCACAGCACCTACCATTACAATATTTCGCACACAGGCTGATCCGTGTAACCATGTTGTCTTGCTCAAATGGTTTATAGTTAGCCTCACTCAGCTGTTGTTTTTCACAGCTCATTGGTTCTGAGTGCGTTATGATAGAGTTCTATAGGTGAATTGTAGACACAACCCTGTGTATTATTGCGTTGGCTTGGCCCACCCACAATCCTCAAACAGAAGGTGATAGACGTTGCAAGTTAATGTTCGTCCCCATATTCGTGCGATGGAGGTTACTGCTGAGTTTGCTCTCCACCTTGTAGCTAAAAGCAATAGTAACGTTTGCATTCACTAAAGAAGGCGATTTCTCCTTACCTAATGACTTGAGAGAATATGAGTTAAGCGTTGCTTTAGTAAATGTAATTTATGAATTGCAAATATATTCAAAAGGAAATATTTATGGGGTCAGCTTAGATACACGTCGAAAGCCATGACATGAGAGACACGTGTCAGGCATGAGATGACGTAGGTTGACTAAGCCTCCTGGGCCCAAAGTGTAATTAACACGGAGTTGTAGGTGTGTAGATAAAGTAAAAGAATCAAAGCCCAGAGATCGCCAAATTCGTCTGGAAGGAACTTGGCTGAAAAACACATACAATGTAACAAATGGTCGATGGTAGCGCGAAAGTAAACAGAAAACGTTCAATATTTTAAATTGGCGGATTATCCGTTTAGATTATAACAAAACATGTGCTGTTCTCTCTCCCATCTCTTAGGAATGAGATACACAATTCACACGATTTAAAAAGTGGTGTTTGGCTGCCAGCTCCGGCTGAACTTTTTCACTCGCTTTCGTACCAGGAAAAGCATTTGTGCTGACAGCTGGAAAGCAACACCAAAGTTCAGATCAATGCAGCTGGAAAAAAAGCGCTCGATACCGCTCCTGAGGAGAAATACAGATGTTTTCAGACAATTTTGCTGGGAAGAGAACGCCTGAAACCGGGAAAAATGCTCCGATTTCGGCTTCTGCAAGGTTCCTTGCGTTGCCCATTCCTAGGGATGACAAATATTGGCAAATTCGTTGCTGATGAGCACAAGTTGACCATAATTATGCAGGAAAGTGGATAAGTTTTGTGTGCAACCAGACTGGATAAGGCTACCAACCCTTCCGCATGTGTTTTGCGCTCGTAGACCACCTACAACGATCCCGTTGAGAAATAGGACATAAAAGCCTGGTTAGAAATAGCTATTTTTCCTTGGGCACAACCACTATTTCTCGCTTTCTAGGTTGCGTGCCTAACGGCCACTACAGAAACTGAAACAAAACGGAATGGTAAAATAAGATCTTCAATCACTGAGGAGTGCTCCTATTAGCTCGCGAACTGACGAGAAATCCTATCAAAAGCTATTTGGCTCCCCTGACCAGCAAACACGGAAGACGCTGCGGTCAACCACTATTAGTCAGACTCAGTAACACACATAATTAATCCGTTAAGCCATGGGTTTGCTTTTTCGTTTCTGATACTAACCCGCAAGTGATTTATGTAACAAGAACCAACTGGGTCAAGTTTACTTGTATCTCCGCTATATGCTATTTTAAATGTCTGAATGGAAGTCGTTGAAAAAAGCTGTTCACCTGTAGTCACTTCTTCTTGAAGCCCAAATCAGAATGCTCAAATGTGTAACTCAGGTTGGGTCCAGGTGCACTGTAAATGACTGGTTTACGTGAATGATTCGTACTCACTTGCTTGTCATCTGCGTAGAACAAAGCACCCAACAAATGTGTGTGTAAGAAGCATCTGATTGAGGGAGACTCCCGTGGTCAACCAGTAGCAGCTTACTAAGTGATCTAGGGTAAGTTGCTGATCACTATGCTAAGGCCAATCGAAAAAATTCTCTCTGTGCTCACTGCCCGCTCATTCGCACCAATCCTCCAGATAATCTTGAGGCTGGTGCTTCACTTCCAGATTGGGTTTTCTTGGTTACTTGCTGACGACCTGGATAATAAGGCAACTAGGGACTAGTTTGCTTAGACTGCAGTTCTTGGGCGGACTGGGTGGGAGGAAATTTTAGCAGCTCACTTTTCATATAGTAAGCATGAGTAAACTAGGTGAGAAAGATTCACTTGCACTTGGGCACCTGATGATGCGAAGAAGACCGCGAATTCATCTATCCTCGACAGCCGCCTGTATTCCGTCGCATCAAAGTGAAGGGTCAGGTTGATTACATATGTAAGTTGGGGAAATAAGGGGATAAGGGGTTAGTTGCATTGAAGCCAGACAAGGTTTCAGAAGCAGTACTCATGAATAAAAACGACTACTTTCGGAAAATGCTAGACCTACTGAGTGATGACAGCAAGTTTATGCGCGTTGATCGGCCAGAGAACCTGTTAGAGGTTGAAGCTCGCATTAATCAACACCTAGTATTACCTCTTTTATTTCGTGCCATTGACCATGAGACTTACAAGACCTTGAAGCCGAACAGTTCATCAACATCGCAGCCTTACGGATTGCCAAAGACCCACAAGAAAGAGATGTCGTTAAGACAAAGTCTTACCAATTGTAAACTCCTCACAGAACAAATGGGCGCGTTGGCTAGTGCGAATCTTAGTCTCACTTAGGCAGCGTTACAATACACACGGTCTTAAGGATTCCTTCACATTGATTGAGGACGTTAATCACATTAACATAGCCGACATGCTCATGTGCTCTGTCGACATCCAGTCGTTGGTCACTAATGTTCTTTTAAGCGAAACAATTGATGACAAATGTCATCTGATTGAGGTCGAAAAAGTCCGTGTACAAATACCGACAGTTCTACTCCGGCAGTCCCTGTTGTTGTGCACGGAAAACGTCGGATGCCATTTCCAACAGACCTCTTATTACAAAATCAATGGGGTGGCTATGGGCAGTTCTCTGGAGCGTGTAGTAGTCTACCTTTTTATGATAATGCTTGAAAGAAAACAGAGGGGAGATTTCGAAACTACCTTTCTACAAGCTATATATTGATGACATACTCGTGTTCGGTGATTCGAAAGCACAGATAGAATGCCTGGCAAGACAGTAGAACAGCGTCCATATCAATTTAAAACCTACTCTTGAGTTCGAATCAAATAATCGCCTTCCGTTTCTGGACCTTCTCATTAGTCCAAGGGATACCGGGCTCTTTAGTGCGGTCTGCATATCGAAAGCGGACATGGTCTGGGCAATATCTGCACTTTAAGAGTTTCACACCACTGGGTTACAAACGTGCACTGGTGAAGACTCTGTTTTCCCGTGCCAGACGAATTTGTTCAACTGATTGTCTGGCTGAGGAAATGGAGACTATTACCAGAACATTTATGGAAAACAGTTACCCTAAACGTTTCATCGAGAAGCACAGTCAGGCCAGACAGCCGGAAGAAATGGTGTTGACAGCACCTAAGAAAAAGGTCTACATTGAACTCCCATTCAAGGGCGACGCCGCCACAATGAGGAAAGCCAAGCGTTTTATCTGTATCTAGAGAACATAATACGCCGCTGACACGGTCGTAATTAGCAGAACCTAGATGTTGTTACCTTCAGTCAAGGAAAAGGAACCTGTCGGCTCCAAATCCGATAGCGTTTACCAATTTGTATGTGGACTGTAGAGTCAGTTACATAGGCAGAGCCGAGAGAATTTTGAATTCCAGAGTGAAGGAACACCTGCCCAACTGGGTTCAACGGGAGGTCAACCAACCCGCCTCTAGTGCTCCGAGCTCACGTAAGCCACCAGCGTCATCAATAGGCATGCACATTTAGGAGTATCATCATCAGGTTCACCGTGTATCGGCGTTCCGGATGCTACTGCGTTATCCTACTTCGCGGTTCTTGCGACTCGCCTAGGCCGTGGCGATAAACCAAGTGAGACCGGCCCTATGTGTGCAAAAACAAATGGTTGTTACTCTTCGGCTGCCGTGGTCTTAGGGCTATGGCCGTCGTTCACCCCCGGTGCACATGACTGGTCAGGTGACACCCTTTGATTATTACTTTGATTAGTCTGGTGACACCCTTTGATTACATTGATTATTTCCTGTTATCATAATGGTACTGAAATGATACGAAATGCGCGCATCTACCAACGTTCTTCTTTCTGTGTTATTCAAATTAGAAAAGGGAAATAACTGTTTAAACTTTCAAAAACATATCCGTTCAAAACCAAACATCTATTTTACCCTCACTGCTCTCGTTACGTGTGGTGTGCAAAATAATTGAGGTTGTTAAAGATTATTCATTTGTGTTATCCCGAAGAGCTACTTGATAAGTCCGTCTATATGAGAATTCGCTGTGTTCCTTACAAGTATGCGGAAGAGCGCTTGATCTTGCGTTCACATTATGCTGGCTACCAGTACGTGGCGTAGCCATCTTCGCAACAAACAACCACTCCTTCAATGATGTGTGATGTGTGATGTTGCAACTTTCTGGAGGGTCTAAAGCCACGATTCGTTTCTGACCTTTGCGTGCCAAACTGTTGTTGTTTTCACGTTATCTAGGTGTTATTCTTGATCAGGATCAGCCACAACTCGTCTATCGGAGTTAGTTGCACAAGCAACGGTCTTTCCAATTAGTTTGAATGAATCGTACAACTACTCAATGCTAAGTATCCGAGCACTTTTACCGTGGCCGTTGAGAAGCTTACCGACTGCGTGCTTCTCACTTGACAAATCAATAAGTTACGCCGATGGTCGAAATGTGTGCACGCGGTGTGTTGCACAATTGGTGTCAAGTTTAGTGAGGAGAGTCGGTGAGTGTCTTAAGTCAAAACATTGAGTGATAGCGCACATCGGATTACAGAAAAAGTGCGGACAATGTTAGCCTCTCAGTGCTTCAATCATGTACAATTCATTTTCTGTTTCACCTTATATGCTTTAATTACCAAAAGCCTCCTTATTGATCCTTGACAGACGATTAGACTTTGTCTTCGCTGTTGTACGGTTGAGTATACTTTGCTATTATCCTCGAAATAACCGATTACATTATCCGCTACGGAAGCGCTGATAAAAGTTATTACTTTAATGTTATTCTTTTGATAATATTATCCATCTTCAGCTATCGCGCGGCACACGGTTCCCCCAACTTGGTGTATGATGAATCGTTGGCACGAAGCGCCCAACGGTGGGCTCAGGAAATTGCAAAGCGCAATCGGCTACAACACAGTGAGGCCCGAAATTGTGGCGAAAACCTGGGCTTCAAGTGGTGCAGCGCAGAATGCTCACTCTCAGGTACGTAACGCTTGAAAACATTCAGAGTACCTGTGCACCGTCAATTTGTGAGAAACCTTTAAGCACTGCAGGCATCAACACAGATGAAAACCGACGCTTTCCCCATTGTACGCAGGTGTCACTGTATCTCATCTCAGTTGAGTTCTTTAAATTTTCCGCGCAGAGTGTATATGCCAACTATATTTAGACTGGCACTCAGAGGATTTTTAAAAGTTAATGACTTAAAATGAAAGCATCTGAAGTTGATGGAATTGGATTGATGGGCTACGGTGAGTGATCTAGTGGTTGGAGTTGCAAAATGAGCTGCATGACAGCGTTCTTAAGTGTGACAATCGTTTTTCGCCCCGACCATCGGAGGTAAAGTATAAAGCGATAAGTTGGTTGGTAGGTTGTTGTAGGAAGGAGTATTCCAGGTGGATAGCCATGGGCCTTGCATTTTTATAACGTGCAAGAGGGTGGTGGACAGACCTGATGATATCACAGTTAGTAACCAAACGTAGACGTCCACCGACGTCACCCTTGACGCTTGTCACTTGTGGAATGCTGTCCTTGAATAGGTCGTTTCCGCACCCACAGTAGCCATATTTAAAACGCGGTTGCCAGGCGCATTCAGCCACTTAGATCGTGTTACTTAGCACTGTTTTGCCATCCTACCCCAGGGAAATAGGTTGGATTTATTATTTGTGATCAAATGGAGGGATACTGCATTAAAAGCGATAAGTCCATCCTTTTGTCAGTAAAAGTCCTAATTGCACTTTTATTAACGTGTTTCGATAGCCTACCAAACCACTCAACAGGGCTTGTAAAACAGTGGCTTCTTAGCCCTTAAAACGTCATTGTTCATTGCTCAATGTTACTGTCACGTATACAGATGGTTGTGGGTTGAAGTCTCGTGTAGAGTGTGAGGAGCGTAGGTGTATCTAACAGGTTTAAATAGAAAGAAACGTTAGTCTAGCGGAATTACGGATATCCTGTTGCCGGCTGACTGAGGGCTTATTGTTTAAAACATGGTTTCCAACCATGTTTGGGAGAAGACAAGACCTGGCAACTTTTTTTAATCCTGCAGTGTATCCCCATAACCATGGACGGGAATCGAGTAAAAATATAACAACTATCGAGGCGACTAAATACTCGTAAACCGCAGGCTATTTAAAGCATATGACATACTAGCCATCCAATACATGGGGTATAAACTAGATCATTACAGCGAAGTTGGTGTAAATAAAGTGGAGGGAATTGGCGTTATTTAAATTTGCCAATCAGAGGATATTCTACTTTTTGAACGATACCGCATCGTCAGTAATCACTTTTCGACAACATATGAAATATGATGTTCTCTGATGATCGTGAGTTTCTTGTACCGCTTATTACATACGTTCTTTCATTCTTTGAACTGCACTTATGGGGTCAAGAGAAGCGGCAAACATAAAAGGACCTGACTGGAAGTTCTGGTCTTCGATCTAGGGAGGCTGAAATTACTTTCATATCACAGGATGTCTGATCTGGAGGAAGAATGGAGCATATTGATGATCGGGTTACTTCGATACATGGGACAAAAACCGTTTGTTGTCCTAGGTCCAGTGACAGCTTCCGTCCACTAACGGTAGCGCGAACATAAACCATCAGGAATGGGATCCAGAGTATATTCTATAGGGAAATAACGCAGTACTGTAGCATGACGCGTAAATAGGAAAACTATCCAGAGTGATAAAAACGTGCACAGACAAAGTCAACAAGGACCCAGCTGATCAGACGCACAACGTAAGGAAATTTGTAACGTTAGCGTCAGAGTGGAACTGTGATTCGCTACCAGAAACACCGGCCCTAGACAACCATTGGGGAAAACAAAATGTCACGTTACCACAAACTTCAGTGAGTGAGCTCAACAAAACGCAAATCTACAGTTATGGACGATAGTGTACAGACACCTACATTATTGTCGCTCCTCTAACACCGTAGACCAAAATCCAGTTGAAGCTTTAGAGTGATAGCTGGGAAGTTCGTTGCCGTACATGTAGCAGACCTCGTAGGTGTGGGGAATGAAAAAAGCACTACAATAAACATGTTTCTTTAGCTTAGCTGGACACAACAAGGATTAGTGCCAACTTTTGCATGTGAGGATAACGTTGGTTTCATCCCCCAAAATGCCCTGTGTATGGTAAGACGAAGTCCATCATGATGCTGAAGCTCTTAGTTGGTTCCCCTTTTCCCGAACACTAGGGTATTTCAGCCTAATCTAAAGTTGCTAATTCAGCATTCTCATGGATTTCAACCAGTCTAGGTCAACGTAATTGCCTAAAATAGTATGAATGTGTTGGAACACAAACCCACTCGCTCAATTTTGCAGCAACACTAACAGTATCAAAGCTGAAGTTCACCGAAGACCAGAACTGATTAGTGAGTTGTTAGGGATATCTTACAATAAGTAAACGAGCAATTCCTAAGTCGTTAAAAGTTATTTCGTGGCTTGCTTATGCTTCCGATAATCTCTTGCATACGGAATTGTAACCACTTTGGCACCAAGCAACAGCCGCATACCCTGTCCCCCGACAATGCTAAGTATTCTATTATCTACTGTTGAATATGACATTACTGCTCCTCAGTGTTCGTATTACCATGTTTATGCCAATGCAGGCGTGCCCCGCATTGCCATCACACCGTCAGCTAATTATGAAAATATCTACGCCCGTGTTAGTCGCATTCAATTACTTATAGAGTGACCTTTGTTCATATCTTACAAATGTGTTTTCAGTGACATTATTGACAGCCAAATATAGTCCCGCTTAAATCCATGTGTTTTATCTTTTAAGGTGATCAAGTGACTAAAATGTGGTATGATGAAATTAAGGATCATGATTACAACAAAGAATTTCAACCAAAATCAGGTAAGTAATCACTGAACTTGTATACTGTTCAGTTTCAATTGCCGAACATAGGTTCCATGAACGCTCGTTCAAAGCAAGCTTTTTATCTCTGCTATTCACCTCTTATTCGCTATTTTCATACTCACTGTCATTGTTTACACAAGTACTTGTCATTAGCACAAAGTGACTATAGAAAGCAAAGACTGAGACCCATAGTAGCCCCACATCGATTGATAGGTTAGCAGATTTTATCAGATATAAATGGTTCAATCCCAAATGGATGAAATTTCCGACAAGCGGAATAGGATTCTGCAATTATAGCTTTCATGTGAACAAAGAACTACATTACTACACTATACGGTGGGTGTTGATAAAAGGTTTGTAAGTTGCCCTATAGATTCAAATAGATTTGTTTTCTGTAGGGTTTGTCTCAATCGAGCCTCACTGATTTCGAGCTTATCAGTTTTACAATCCTGGATATGAATACGTTTATTCGGCCACTTGAAATCTGCGTCACATTTATTGTTTTTTGAATACTAACTTAAGTACGTAAGCCGGAGAGATATTGGATTCAACAGTTCAGTATCAGGAACGAGTGTTGCAAAGTTAGCCATATATCTCTCCACAACAACGGAGAGAATTCACGATAAATTCTAACGGGGTTACCGAGAACCGGGTTGATTTGTATGCACATGGTGTCAACCGAAAACTTATATTTCAATAGTAAAACGAGTATACTGTCGAAACTACTTGTGTATAACAGAGTTTTATTCCTAAAGGCCATTAGAACTTTGCATCCATCTGCATAAGCCATTTAACCACCTCTATGGATTGAAGTTTGCAGCTGGTACCGAATGGAAGTGGGGAAACGATGCTGACCCCTTGGAGTCTGACCCGTAGAACAATTGATATGATAGGCACACCTAAAGATGTATTTGTCGTTCGTTGCTGGGTCATGGATTACACGCAGTGTGTCTGAATTGCGACACGTAACCTCATTTGAGACCACGGTTTGTTTTGAGGCCAACCTCTGTCATTTCGATATCTTAGTCGTCCCTCGGGAAACCGAGTAAGGTACACCTAACATGAGCGCGGGGTCGTATATTCATGCAGCACCTGTATCATAAACTCCAGGGTGCCAAGAATTCCGCAGAAAATGACAAAAACCGCCCTGAATCTCATGGATACTCCAGTTGTAACAACGCTGATTAAAGAAAGAAGTTTGGCTCATTCAATCGGCTTGTTGTTTTGTTTGTGCAAACGGTACGATCTTTTGAAGGATTAAGGTGCAATGTCGTGCACAATAAGTAAAATGACGCTCACTTAGAAATTTGCCTGCTGCTTTAGCTCTTTTGAACCGATTAGGACCTGCGGCTTTCCAAAGGAAAACGCGTTGCAAGTCTTCAACAGCGTTCTTCACATTGAGACTGAGACAAATGGGGAACATTGTAAGGTAGCGGTAAATGAGAACTTTCAGGCCATCACCAGACAGAGTAAAGTGCATTGATCTCTGATCACATAAAGACTAAGCAGCCAACCAGTACCGAATCCGGTGTTTAGTGGCAGTCATCGTCAGGCCTAAATACCTCGCTCTCCTTCACCACCGTTATAAACAGTAGTGGACAATGCCAGTTGAGTAGTGGGCTATAGCAAGCAGGCAACAGCAAGAAACTGTCATGTTGCCGCAACTGAAGAAAAACACTGTACTTTTCGTCACAGAACCATTCTCTACGTAACAAAAACAAACGCTGTGTATCAGTTGGCATGTACTCTGTAATTGTATAAGACTTATTAGGTTACATTGAAAAGTAAATTTAGTACCTTAAACCTCAGAATGTACCACGCAATGAGAAGTATTGCTCTCCTACTCAAAGATAGAGCAGCATCATTGAGGCAGACTTCTAACAGATAGCTTTCATGCAAAAATCGATGTCATCTTGAAGTCGGCCCATATGGTCAATATGAAAGGTGGCCAAGTATCTACGCTGTCACTGCAGATGCTGAATACCTGCCATATTCCTCGGGTTATCAATACCGGATGAACTGCTGGAAAAGCCCCGATGGGAACAAGAGCCTACGTCACTGACCTTCCCTTTCGCTTCCTGCAACAGCAGTTATAACTTTAGTACCAGTGCTTCAAAGAGAACGACCAATAGGGATTAGAAATAGTACGGACGTTCTTGAACAATTCGTGGTGGCGTCGCACCTCATCGCTGTCATCTAAATCACTGCGACATAAAGGGATCGCCAAACACTATTATACATGCCACACGGCCCCGGCTGGGACCTGGCTGTTTTGCTGGACAAACTTAACTGGGATACACTCGACCATCATCTAATCAAAGATTGGAGGCCGGAATACTATAGGAACCGTCGTAAAATAGATATACCCTGATCTTTCCGGGTCTAATGGGTAAGCATTTCAAACTACTCCATAGATCGCTGAAACACATATCTCGATGTAGTGGCATTTCTAAACCAAGATTAGTTCAACACATCGTTTCAGTTCATGTTAATTCATGTGCGAAACTCGCTTCGAAAATACTGAAATCAGCTATTCTTTACATAGCATTTTGTCCAGCTGCAAACTTAGTTCTTCAAAGCGACGATATTACAGAGTCATACATGCCCGCACGCGAGCCTACGGCTCATCAAACATACCTTATATAGTTAGATTTTTGCTTGATCCGAATATTGTCCTACAAGAAGGAAACACCAAACTACGTTAGTGATGCTGTATCACAAATGAAACACTGTTTTATCCGCCGTTTGGTTTACTGTGTTTGCATCTATTCTATGGTTTTCTTTACCGTTTTGATCGCGCGTGTTACAGCTGAAAATTCAAAATGGTTGCATGAAAGCGAATTCTTGACTTCATTTCACTTGACTCAAATCAACTGATCTCATCTGCATCACCTGAGTTGCTACTGACAAAAATGGATGCATTATTTGTCCAACATGCTCAATCTTCATCTCGAATACTTTTCATGTGTGTGACATTGTTGCGGACTTTTCTTCTTTCTGCACAAGAAGTTCAAGAAGAGAGACAAGCTGCAACGGATGGTACGAGACATGAAGCCAAGTTAAAGCAGTGTGGTATTTCGAGTTCGTGTGCGCTCTACCAAACAGACGACTTCATACTTGATGTGCTGTCATCTCAGGCAGTTCAAATTTCCTACGAGACTAACCCTCTTGTTATACCCTACGGTTTCCATCAAGATAGAAGAGGAACCGATGTTCATGGGAATTACCAACAGTTGGTTGAAAATATATGTACTATCAGTTGTTAAGCACGGACTTTCCAGCACATTTGATTGCGTTGACTGTGCGGTCAACTGAAATGTGTACAAGCAGGATGCAACCACCTACTCTTGGGATAAGTTGTTGCATAGTACAGAAGGCTTGGTGAAGTGAAAGCTGTTTTAGATGCCATCCTGAAAAGGCATTTGCGATACCAAGCTGCGTCACTTCTACAACGACCCCTTCCCGAAATACCACTTGCTAGGTTGTTTTGTTTGTAATAGCATCTCCCAACACGCAACTGTTCTCAACGCTGAAGGTTCTTTCCCTAAAGGTAGTTTGTTATGAACAGCATCCCTACATACAGTGCAGCACCACATGATCAAAACCATTTGGCTCTGTTAACGTATTGCGTCGGATGCCTCTCAGCTACTTCGATGGACCTAACAACAAGCCTTTTCATTTGTACGGTATCATGTGCAATTAGTCCACTATCCTTCGATTGATAGCCATTTGTAACCGTGGGAACGAGTCCGGTTGACCTTATCTGGTAGATAAACGATGGTCTCACGATACTGGTAAACGGGAAGGCTATGTGAACCTGAGGTGCGGCTGTCCTTTTCATAAACGTGACAGCAGCAAGCTGGCACAACGATTGTACCACAACTGGAACGCGGGAAGCGGACACTAAGTATGAGTGATTGACTAGGAGGACCTGCGGTTGACGGCATGTACATTCAAGCGGAACGAAGTCGTTAAGTGTGTCAGCACCAGGCACCTTTTGGCCAGCTCAATACTGAAGTCAATGGTTGGGTATGTAACTCTTACATACTTTCTGTCACTTATCCTTTTAGTCAGCAGTCTTGTGGAGATATTCTTTTCCATATTTGACTGTCGCAGTGAGCCCGAGCACCGGCGACACCTTGCAAGATTAACAGATGCGAGGCCATCATACTCATACGTATTACGTCCATCACAAGTATGTAGGAATAATCCAGAATGCTTGCGGGCCTGAACCACGGTTGATTCGGAGCGCTGATCCACCTACATTCAAGACGCAAAGCTCATGTGAATTGGAATAACCGCTATCACAATGCCCGGAAAGTGTACGTTCATTTTATGCTTACCCAATTCTTGCGGTCTATTCCTGATAGTTAGTCACTCATTCATGCAAATTTCATGGGCGATATACATCCGTATAAAATGCAGTGCATAGATCGTAGTCTAATCCGGGATGGATAAATTCTGTCATGGAAATTGCGTAACCCATTGCTTTCAATAAACCAAGTTGCAACATGACGCTGCTTGATGGGTAGGGCTTCTTAAGTATCACGCTCATCCGTCTCCGCCAAACACGGCACTTGCATTAGGCATGTAACAGAAGTCACTTGGCACTTCGGTTTCAATCGATCAGCGTGACGGGAGTGCCCTGTCAAATTGAACGGATGGATCAAAAGGGTGGTCTAGATAACAAATAGGCGACGGACAACAGATTCCTTCGCTGTACACGGATCGGCGGATGTTCGTGGCTTTCTCGACTTTTGTTCAACTGAGTCAAATGAACAATGGACATTGAACAATGATTTACGTCGGGTTAAAAAGCAGTTGCTTGACAAGTCCCGCAGGATAGTGAGGGTAAAACTACAATTATACAATGAAAGGTGAGTTGTCTGTTTGAGCGTTTATCTTTCAGATACATTACTGAATAAGAGTAGTGTAAGTGGGAATTGATTTTGAACGACGTGGCAACTTGGGGACAGTTATAGTTAATGGATTACATGTAAAAGTAGAACCAAGAATTCTAATCCTGTCTCGCATCCTCAGGTTTACGTAACATGCTAATCCGGTTTGGAGGTATAATTAATATATTCCAAAGTTGCACAGTTTAGCCAACGAACTGATGGGAGCAAAGGGTAAGATCCAATCGTTTTTTAAAAATATCCAAGTTTGGGGAGGAAACAACGAAGTTTGGGAGAGAGTTCCAGGGTTGGTAAACCCAAAAAGAAAATAATTCCACCGGCATTCCAGGCGGCAAAACTGTACACAGTGTTTCAGAGGGTTACCTCTGAGATTACTGTTATGGCTGAGTTTCAGCAAGTGACGGCATACGTGATTAGGGTCACTCAATATTTGGTAGACTAATATGAGATCGCCGCGCAGCCTTCGGTAGCGACCACGGAAAACTCCCAGTGATTCCAGCCTTTGAATATAGGACAGATTTCGTAGGCTCTTGCTGTTCATCGTGGCGCTGCGTTGGGGTTTTCCTAGTATTTCTAAGTCGCGCTTCAAGCAAGGTTGCCAATCTTGGATGGCGTATTCAACGTGAGGGTGCACGTAAGAATTGTGCCGCATAGGGAAGATGGATGGGTCGTATCTTCCGAATGCTCTCCGCAGCAAGCCGACGTGCTGGTTTGATCTCTTCACAGCTGCCTCCGACAGTTTTGAACAGTTAAGGTCACTTTGTATGAGCAAACCAACGTCGCGTTCCTGGGAAGTGGTTTGCAACACATGTGACCCAAGCCTATACACGTAGTAATGTCTATGGTGCAATTGAACAGTGTGACATTTTTCCACATTGAACGGTAGGGTATTCAAAACTGACCAAGTTGAAATCGTGTTGAGGTCACGTTGGAGCTTTTTCATGGTTGTTCAGTTCTTTGATCGCTCACCATAACTTGAAATCTTCCACGAAGAAGAGGAAACCGGAAGCAATTTCCGTTGCCAGGTCGTTTATGAAAATCAAGAATAGACGGGGTCCGAGCACCGAACCTTGTCTTACGCCGCACTCCACTTCAGTTGCGTAGGACAGGGATTCTCGTACTCTCATCTTCAACCGACGTTCGTGCAGGAAATTGCCTATCCAAAGCAACAGTGGGTCACCAACGCCATAGAGCCGAAGTTATGAAGGAGAATTCGGTACTCTAAGCGATCAAACGCTTTTGTGAAGTCCAAGTAAATAACATCAACTCCTGCTCCACCATCAACTGCTTCAATCCAGCTGTTGCGTGCAATTAACAAGTTCGCAGTGCATGAGCACTTTTGTCGAAAGCCATGTTGCTCTGGTGATATCATCTTGTGATTTTCCAGATACTGCATGAGTGCATCAGCGATGAGAGGTTCCATAACCTTGGAAAGCACAGGGAGTAGCGTTATAGGACGGATTTGGTTGGGTCAGTGCGACTATCTCCCTTACGAATAGGAGTGATGACCTCTCGCTTCCATATTGTTGGAATATAGTTCTCCTCCATACAGCGCTGATAGAATATAACCAGATGTTTCGCCAGATCCCTGGCTGCTGCCTGTAAAGCCTTCGGTCTAATGGTATCGACACCAGGAGAATTGTGTATACGCAGGAACAACGGTTCCTTTGACGCACTTTCTGTAGTAAAAGTAATGTGGGACAAAGCTGATGATGGGACAATAGAAACGGGGATAATCGTTGGACCTGTCACTCTCTGGAACGTTTGTGAGTAATGGAACCATAAGGGATCGGCTGCTTTCGTTGCTGATCGCGTGCATCCGTCATTCGTGATCAATGCTGGCATTCGCGTTACACCTTATGAAGGCCATTAACATGCATTTATAAGAGTTTGCGGTTCGTGCAGAATATCTTCATTAACTCCTGCTGATACGTCAGCTTGTCGTCGCGTGTCAAACTCACACAGTAATTATGCTGTGCCACATAGGCAGTCCGGGTTTCAGAATTCGGGGAGTCCTTGTGAGCTCTCCCTGCAAAGTCCCTCAAGGACACGCATTTGCGTGTTCTGCTCCTCAGAAATGACTTCCTTCTCCTTTGACAATGAAGGATTTCTGATCAGGCGCATACGTTACCAGTGTAGTGAATGTTTTCGCAAAAGTGTCCCGGGCGATTTCTGGGGGCTTTCCGTTAAGTAGGTCCAAGATACCTCCTTAACAAGCGCATATAGAACTTTGTATTGCCTGACCGTATATACTTTCTCCTCCTCTTCCTCAGGATGTTCCGCACAACATACATAGTTAAGCATTAGAGTCACATGGTCACTGCGACCCAGTAGTGTGCTTGTAATTATTCCGCCTACCATGAGTTCTTCGTTGGTGAGCACAAGATCAAGTATCGACTGCTAGTTGGCAGTTCGAAAGCTGGTGGGAGTGGTCACGTGGTTGTACAGAGGGTAGCTGGAAATTACCTCTTGTAAACAGGCTTTGAACTGCATGCTATCGGTCTCCGCTATTTCCAGATGGTGCACACTGAAGTCGCCTGCGATGAGAATGTGACTGTATGAATTGCTCAAAGCAACCTGAAGAACGTGGTTTAGTTTGGAGTCCATTTCACACGTAGAGTTTGGTGGACGGTAAATCACAGCTATAAGACATGTGTCTTTGTTCCGTAACCATAGCCGGCATCAAAGCGAATCTGGGGCACGGATCTCTGGGTGGTCAATAGCTTCACATCGGAGGTTAGCCTTGTAACACAAAATTACGCCACCAACTCTTCCAGCTCTGTCATTCCGAAAAAGTGACATCCCAGATCAATTGACTTCAGAATCTACAACCTCAAGGCTTAACCAGATCTCCCTAATCAAAATGAGATCCCACGGTTGTGACGCATGGCATTTTCTAAGTTCGACCAACTTAGTAAGATGACCTTGGGTGTTAGTATACAAACATGATAGTGTTTTGAGGTTAGATGTGTGTAGGTGGACAACAAATGCGTGCTTAGTTTTCATCTGACCGTCCGTCGGTCAGCCGCTAATCGTTTTTTTTGCGTGCGACTTTTGTTGTTGTATTTCAGTCAGGCTGCATGGTAGCATGGAGTATCCCAGATTGAGATGTTCCCTCATGTGTCTCCCTGTCCGTCAAGTGTCGCTAATGCCATGTTGTCTACAACTCTGCAGGATTAAGTGGTAAATATGTTACTGAGTTTGCATGTTCCAATGAAGTACTGATAACTAGTGGTCGTGCGCCTGCTATCTTTGCCTGACCTCGGTGGGGAACTTGGAACGATGATTCAACCAGCTACCAAATAGGACTTCTGTTATTCCATCGGAGTTTTGTACGATTTCAATATTTTTGCACCGCAGCCCATTTAGTTTGGAGATTAAGGAATTCTGGTTAGTGTTTTAGCGATAACGTGGTCCAAAGAGAATCCTTCGCGGATGTAACACCATTGCTCTCAGTCATGCTTTTGCGCTTCGTGCTCAGGAGAGCCCAGTAGTTTAGGAACACCATGAACAAATGCGGTATCTTTGCTTTCGTTCGTAAAACGGCCGCCATGGTTTTCTTTTTCTTTTGACTGCCCTTTCCAAGGAATATTGGGTAGTATGCGTACCCCGCTCGATACGTGGTGAAGATGAACTGCTGAGAGTAGGACTAACTCTCTCTCCTCAGTTGAATTCAAGGTTACTCGACGTAATCAGGGTTAGCCGTAGTGCACAGAATTTGGGTGATGCGCTACACGTCGTAGTCCAGTCGGGTAAACCCGAATACCAATCGCGTCGCAGATAGCATGCCACTTGTTGCGATCATCTACCAAATTGCCCTTTATTGTGCCAGAACTGGACTTAGGAACGTTGGTGCACACGACCGTTAACGCACCGTGGTTCTGTTTGGCGAATGTTGGTTTGAGCGTTCTGGCTGTTAACTTGGATTGTTTGGCTGGCACTGAAGAACATTGTGAAAAGGACGTCGCATCGCTAGTGCTTGGTTCAGAACATGGACCAAAGGGTGTTCTCAAGCGTTTTTATTGACGCGATCAATGAGTATGTTACTCTGCACTGTACTGTCGGTGTCGGTGTTGTGACCAACTCGTGAGATATGACGTCTGGGGATGACTTAATAGCAGTCACGCTCCATGTATCTTGCTTATTTAAAGGGTTATTAACTGTTGGATTGGGTAGCGCAGATGCCGTCGGGCGGTTAGCAAGCTTGACTTTAGCCCTCGACTTAGGGACAGAGCTCTGAGAGGTTTGTTGTAGAGCCAGATCGGTATCGTTAGATTCTAATGCCAAAGCCCTGACTCTCGCCATCTGATGGACTTTTCCAGGCAGTTTTTCGCACTGGTTGTAGAGCGACATTATACAGCTGACTATTAGGATTGCTCTGCATGTTTAGAAAATCAGAGCGAATCAGTCAGGTTGATTTGTCCCTTGTGTTGTAGTTGACTTAGACTAGCACAGAGGGGTGGAACGGAACGCCGCAAAATTCACAAATAATGGCTCTCTTAATTATTTGAATACACTCCTGCTTCCCACATTTGCTGTTAGGGGGAATCAATTCCATTGAGGGCCGTCGTTGAAAACGAACGCTGCCCTTGTCTGGTCACGTGAGGTAGAGGGCGAGTGACGATCGGGTTTTTTGTCTGAGCCGCACTGCAGACGTCGGTTGCCGTAGCCGAGTGTACACGACGAGGAAACACGTACCCGCAGTTTGGCTAGCTTATTGATCCACACTGGTTCCTGTAGAACAAAGCCGTTGGAATTGGCTTGTGGTGGGTGGCCGACAGCGGAAAGTGCCGGCGATGAGCGAATGCAGTTGAAAATAGATTGAGTCGTAGTTTCCTTCGAAATGATCCTATGGATGTAATTTTAGGACCACCAGATAGTGCGGAGAATCCTTGATCGATCACAGTATCGTAACAGTGAAAAGTGTTAAAAACAACGGAGCGGCGCGTCAGGATAGATGCACGAAACGCACTAAAACAACTTGTGTAGCACAGATCACTTTCTGTAGGAAATACTTACGTAAAATTATGCCCACTGAACACGGGGAGTTATTCCGATTCGAATGAGTTTATGATGACTGCGCTAGATGAAGAGGAAGACGTAAAACTCTGTGACAGCAGAGAGTACGTTTACTATGTGACCAGTTCAGTGTAAACTATGCAGTAACATCATCGGTTCACAAGAGGAGTCGTTTATGGAAGTGAAGGGACTGTACATATCAAGGAGTCCGGCGTGTCAAACATGATGTAATTAACGTTGAGTTGACTGCGCAGAATAAACATTTGTCCCTGAAAGACTGGGTTCTGCATCACGATCTACAACAGCCGCTCACAACAAGTGGTACGTTATAACCCACTCTGGTACTTCGAAAGTTTGCCTCTATGAAAGGAGGGCATGTCCATTGTTGTTGGAGTGCTTGAGTGGAATACGGTCGGAGGGTAGAAATTAAGAAATAATAAACGACAGTTCCGAACAAGTAAGGGAAATCCATGTGAAATTCATCCGGTGACCTTATCGAAAGGTGACAACAGGCGTTGAAACAAAGCCAGCTTAGTGATTTGGACTGCGGCCATACTTCGTAACAGATGGTGCCATCCAGTAAGAATTTGAGAAGGCACTAACAAGTGTCACGTAGACATTTACACGCTTCCACATAAGCTGGGGGTTCAGGAGCTGTATGTTCAGTTGGCAAGTCTGAAATTTATTAGAAACAGCAGCAAAAGCTTGGCTACCACGAGCACTATTATATTACTGTAACTGAAGTTTACACAAATTCCACGTTCCCTCGTCAAATTTCACCACTCTGGCCTCTTCTTACAAGTGTGACTGTGAGCTAGTTATTTGGTAGACATCTTTTGAAGAACAGCTTTGTTAACATTAAAACAAATTCTGGTACGCTTACGCGAACGCAAAAAACTGCGTATTTTCCAGTGTGGCGCCAATTCATTTCGTTGTACTTTGACGCACCATCGCGTTATTCTCAATAATAGTTAAGGGTCATTATTTTCGGCGGCGTATCACAATTTCCCCTGACGTTAATGCCGTTCCTTACCCATCACTGCGTGCGACTGATTACTTGTTAATTTTGTCGAGCTCTGAAACAACAACGGCATTAAGGCTGCTTGAAATGATCATCAACACCTTCCGTTTCACCGAGCTTAGCTAGCTGAGTTATCAATGTCATAATTGGAGCACATGCATCCTCCTCCTTACCAAGCACTGTGGCAATCGATGACAAATGTTAAACTATAGTTGGATTATAGTCCAACTTTATTGGTGCTTGATACGAAATGCCCTGTGGTCAGTCATAAAAATATGACGAACTATACGCCAGCATTGACCCATAACCCATTGTTCGTCTTAAAACAGACAGCTTTGTAAATGGAGATCAGTAAAGTTGGTTGCATTCCCATTACCGCTCAAATCGGAGACTCGAAAATATGATCGCGTGCCATTTACCTAAGACACGGGTGGCACCGCACCCTAAGAGCACTTGTTTGAGAGTATGATCACGTGGACAAAGGGGAGTGACACATGACACCATCGATCGTCAACCATCGATCACATGACCACCAAGAAATATGGGTATAGTATTATAATCAGCTCGTGATACATCCAACTGTTTTAACAGGGGTTAAGAGTAATATTTATACAATTTTCAGACTGCGAACTATATAGTAAGTAATGCATGTAACGGAAAGCACTGACAGATTTTAAATTCGTACTGGAGGTCCAAAGCAGTCTTGCAAGAGCGAAAGCTTTTTCCATTGAGTAAACTCTATCCCGGAAAATTGCCCAGGAGATGGCTGGCTTCAGCAAACTCTTCTGTTTTTCTTTCTAACTAATAAAACCTTTCACTGTATTGCGAAACAAGTAAGACAGGGTTAAGGGTGCAGAAAATAGAAAAGAAACGTTTGATTACAATTTATCGAAATATCAATAGAAATAGCAGTGAAGCAGGCCAAGACTGGCGGACCCGATTCTCGTATGCTAGAGAGTAACACAATTTACGAGAGCCATCAATCCTTTTAATCTCATTCTAAGGGGAAATAACGATCACTTTAGCAGTGACTTTCTTAAAGTCAAGGGATATTGATGAGGAGCAAGGATGACAAAATATACATAAGCAATACAAAAATCCCCTGATGCGCTACTTGCAGGCACAATCCTTGCACTTGTGATTGTTAGACGTTAACGCAATTGAGCCCTTCGAGAAAATGCGAAGATTTACACACAGAGGTTAGGGAACGTCAGAGTTCTGAGCGCTGTGTGCTGCTACCGGAAACCATTTGGTCACCGGAGCACTGTTTCCAAAGCCACACACTGCTATAGGACCACGGACCACACTTCTGCACACAGAAGTGAGTACATAGGCATCAAGCAAATAACCATGAGCACCATAAAGACATATGAGCCAACTGGTTGTCTACCGTCCTCATGTCTGGTGGCGGGCTCGGTGGTGAGCGAAACTTTTGTGGTTTTCTCTGTCGCACTGGAGTTGTTTATGTCCCCTCAGTATCTTACTACTTATGGGACCCCATGTTATCCTTACTTTGGTGGCCGGTTCCCATCTGCTCGCAATTTAGGTTATTACTTCGCTGCCTTGTGAATGAGGTCCCCACGACCCAAGTCCGCTGTGCTTAGGGTTTCCTAAGCTAACATTTTTCGCGACCTGCGCAACCGGGAAGCGCCATATGCACTCAACCTAGGTATCGATGATTGAATGACTTTCAGCTCACTGCTCTGACACACTGCCAGGAATCCTGATAGTGGCCATGTGAACAAATCGATCTGTCGCATAAACTGGATAATAGGACAGACCGACACTGCATGAGCGATTACTCGTGGCTCTATCTAAACACATCACTTTCGCCATTTGATTAGGTGGTCACTATACAACCTGGTATTCACTATGGCAACGAAATACACTAGTAGTACAACCGAAACTTCGTAAACGGCTCTCTTACATCACCGAAACTTGGTTCCGTGTGCATTGCAAAAATGCATCATGCATCTTCATTCTCAAGAACCCGTTAGCACTTAAAGTACCTGGCTTCGACGATCATGTTCAACAGTTGTTCATGTTGATGAATGTTTGACTACAAAAGTGTATGTGAGTTTCACCATAAAGGAATTGCTTGATGCCGTACGATACCAGTGATTGGCATCAGCAATATATAACACAGCGAAAAATCAAGCAACATTTTCCATTCTAATACGATATGGCTGAGTCGGTGGATACCATAACCATTTGTACAAATCCATTAAAATAACCGTCCTTATTTGCAGAAACTTACAGGACTGAATTTGAGTTTACGATGAGATTTGGTACTTAACACAGGAGAATTCTCAGCATGTTTTCCGTTAGAAGTACGCAGAATACACACGCAGGAGCGCTAAAAGAGGGCATTTATGGTGGGAGGATTTCCTCTTCGATGTGGGAATTTCATACTGCTGATATTGTCTCCTAAAAGTGGAATAATCTAGTAACACAACTTGAAACGTTTCTGCCAGTATGAAAAGCGAAACGGCAAGGTATGCGATGGATAACTCTTTAGTGGCTCAGTTGGCTTTTGGAGATTTGGGCCCAATTCACGATGGGCAACATTCAGCGTCAACTTGTGAACTAACTTCTTACGTTCAGACTGAGGGAGGTAGGTTGTTAACTGTTATTGTGCTAAGACATTTCATATGGCTTTAAGAATAGCGTCAGTATTATTTTGTAAAAACGTCTGCCATTGTCATTTGCGCACTCATCAGGCTTGAAGATCCATCCACTTTTCAGCGTTGTTAGAGAAAATGCGCAAATAGGCAGGATGGAAAATGGCATTCTATACTAATCTAACCAACGTTTCACCTCTGGAAAGACTACAGCATCTCAGTTATATACCACAAAACTATGTGCCCCAGCACCCCAGAAGTCAACTTTTCTAGGTGTAGCACACTTACAAACAGATTGCAATTTGATCACCAAGTGATACCATTTACTTTCAACGATTCATGTGTTAGCAGTGGAATTTAATCCCATCCAGATAGCCGTCACACATCCGAAAAAGCATTGTACGGACTTTTCGTTCTTTCGAGAATCGTCAGCAAAGCCAATTCCATTTGATCTCTGTCTCGTTTGAATCTGTAACTCAACCGTTACGAGTCCATGGTGAAAGCCACTGCGCTGCGGCGTATATTAACGATCGAGATGATGTGATATAGCGCTGTTCACTAGCAAATGACTTTCACGTTATTGTCGTACTTCTCAAGATGAACCGCTCATAACTGGAGGTCCATTTATCTATTTCAGAATTTCGTCTCACAAAACAACCTTACCGTTGTGTATTATTCACGATAGAGAATATCACCCATGAAGCAATACTTGAGCAAACTGTAGTTGTTAACATCAATAATGGTCCAGCTTCGTTTTAAGAGCAAATCTTTAATTTATGATCATAGCCAGCTTGGAACTGCCACTGCCGTATTCTCCCCCGCTGGAGCCAGCCTTCAGCTATTGGAAGGCGGACCTTAATGGCCTTACTCGAGCAGCGAGCCAGATGGATTGGTCGTTACCAGAGGATTCGTCTATTGAAACCTGTTGAACCATAAGGAAAGCGGGAGTGAAATCTTTGTGCGCCCGATTTGTACCCCTCAAGCATCGGAAACTTGGGCCAGCCAAGCTACATTGGTTCGACAAGGAGTACAGCAAACTGGCTCAATGACGACGCAGACTGTCACAAATTCGTGTTATATGGCTCTAATGAGCTTTACAAGGCGTACAGGGTACAGAGAAATCTGCAACAACGAGGAAACAAAAAAACAGTAGCTTCGCAGAGCAGCTTGCAATGGCTGCAAAAACTGCTCCCAAGAGGATTTTCGCCGATGTGAAGTGGCGCCTGAAGTCTGCAGGTAAGGTGCCAGTGTTGGAAGGCTCAGGTAATCAGCCCCCAACCTCGAGCCCAGGTCACGTATCCGTATTGGCGGCGCACTTCGCTTCCGTATTTGCAAGTGACCAGGTGTCTGTAACGAGTTCGACGAGTACCGCTCCTGCTGAACGAGACAGCCTAGACTGTAGAATTGAAGATGTACGCAAGCTTCTGGCAAGTCTTGACGGGAGGAAGCCTGCCGGACCAGATGGAATCTACCTACTGATTCTCAAGTCCCTATCGACCATCATCTCGCCTTCTGTAAATGAGCTGTTCAACAGGTCACTATCCACTGGACTAATACCGGGCGACTGGAAATGCTCACTCGTAAAGTCAATACCGAAAGGTGGTAACCCAAGCAAAGTGGATAACTACTGGTCGATCTGCCTGACCGCTGTTATGGCGAAGACGCTCGAGAAGATCGTGAAGAAGAGCCTTCTGCAGCATCTTGAGTCGAAAAGACGCTTGACGCCCGTACAGCATGGTTTCGTGAAAGGTCACCCGTGCGTCACCAACCTACTGTTGACGAGGCATGTAGGGTTACAAACGCTTAACCAAGGCAAGTCGGTCGACGTCATTCACATTGACTTCAGTAAGGCTTTTGACAAGGTAACTCATGCAGTGCTCCTCGACAGGCTAAGGGTGTGCGATGTTGGCGGCTCGCTGCATCGATGGATCAAGAATTTCCTTGTTGACCGAAAGTGGAGGGTCCAGGTGGACAAGCATTTAACTGACTGATATCCATCGAGCAGTGGCGTGCCCCAAGGCACTGTACTGGGGTCGATTTTGTTTCTGATCCATTTAAACCATGTGCATCAGCTACTCCAATCACCTTGTGTGTTGTTCGCAGATGACTTGAAGGTGTGGAGAGTAATCCGCACACCCAACGATTGTGTCCTGCTTCAGCACGACCTCGACCGCCTATCCACGTGGTCTGCAGAGGTCAACCTTCCGATTAACCCCGTTAAGTCGCAATTCATGAGGCTGGGTAACTGTGAGAACAGTCGAACCTACACAGTGGCCGGTCAACCGTTACATCCCGCGCCTTTCGTGCGAGACCTCGGTGCACTCTCACGCTACGACCTAAAGTCCATGGACAACACGAATGGGCTTTACCAAAACAGCCTTCGGATGCTTCGGACGCTCAGATGCAGCTTCAGCACTTAATCCGAAGAGATTGCCACTCGCCTCTTCGTCTAAATAATACGACCAATTATAGAGTATGACTCTCCTACGTATTGTCCTATCACCCAGCGCGAGGTATAAAGGACTGAGCGAGTGCAGAAAATGGCCACCAGGCTGATTCCCAACTTACGTGGTTTGCCGTACGAAGACCGGTGTAAGAAACTAGGGCTTCACACCCTAGCTTATCGTCGACTGCGGGTTGACCTTGTCATGACGCGCCGGATACTACATCTGGGAGATTACCCCATGTTGAGGTCGCTGCTTCATCCGCGAACACCAATCAGCACACGAAGACACCGGTACAAACTTGTCGTACCGGATTTGAAGCGGGTCGCTCACCAACCTTGTTTCGAAAGCCGAGTGATGAATGTATGGAACGATCTGCCGCAGCACGTAGTTGAGGCTACGTCGGTGTCGGAATTTAAGGAATTCCTGGACAAACATTTTGCCGACATAAAATATATCGAGCGCAACACAACGTAACGGGTCTTTGTCCCTGAGTGATATTAGATGCAGCTACACAAAGCAAACAGTACTTGCTGCTTCCAACCAGTAATCAGTAATCAGTAAAGTCTGGTGGTGCTGGGCACACATTATTTCAAAAAAATGCGCAAAATATAAATCCGCTTCGGTTGCGCTACGTTAATGCTAATGGTCAAATGTGCCTGCTAACCGAATGAGCACACACATATGCCGAACCAACCTTGTGTAATTGGCAGTCTAAGGGAATACTTACCGAAAGCGTAACGTTAGGGTCATGTAAACGGAAACTGACGATTATGTGATGCAAAAACTGGGCAAAACATATGACATAAAAAAGTAATTCGCAGTGGTTTATCGCAAATGCCTCAGAATCTTCGATATGCTTGCAACCTTTGACTGCTCGTTTTGCGCCGAACCAGGTCATCGGTAAGTCACGGCAATCTTGCAATCTGCGTTTACTCAGTGGATAGCCAGTGAGTTACTGTCTCCAGGTAAGCATTTATAAATCATCTCATAGTATTTTTACTTAAATAGAGTGCTACATGGATGCGATGTGGGGCAATTCTTTGTGGTGGGTTACAGCGTTTTATTGATAGTTCGGCGTGGGTTCGTCTATCATCCCTAGCACCCAATCGTGTAGACCTCACAGGTAAACATCAAAAGCTACTATCCAAGCGTCATAGGATGATGTATACTGTACCTAATTTCAATGGACTATTTCACTGTGCGGCTTTCCAGCATATGTTTACCGTTGACTCCTCCGTATCGTCTGCCTAGGATCATGAGTCCACACGTGACGCTCGTTCGCTGTGGTCCGCCTAATCCACGTCTAAATTTCCCGAGAGTACGTTGAGCATAGTTCAGGCCAGACCACTTCATTTCTGAGTTTTCTGTCTGGCCTACACACGACTGTTTACTCCGTGTAAGTGGCATTTTATATGATTCCAGTCCACTCAGGTGACAATCCCCTATTGAAAATCTTACCACCAGCTTAATTTTGTTAACGTGCGTTTTGTGCTGATTCACGGTTGTCCGGACTAAACAGGCTCACTTTATTAAGTAGTAGGGGGTTTATTGGGTTTCTGTGAAGATTACTGGCAGCTAGACGCAGACAGACAGCTACCACACGTCCAGGAAAGTGCTAGACGGCCGTTCCGTTCTATTAGGACGCGTCAGTAACGCGCACCAGCCGAATCCTGCCGGATTCGAACTCACAACCTTACTATTACGAGCCAGCGACATAGGCCACTGAGCCATGAGTGACGGCAGCAAAAACCGTCGTGGCTGATATCCAACTGCGATATAGTGCGGCTCAGCATTCACTGTCAGGCACGTTATGAACGTGCAGAGGACAGGGCTGCCCCTTCCCCCGCAGCAACGACGTCCTTTCAAGCTGCCACCGATCGAGTTGGCGACGGTTGTGCCCCACTGAGAAGTCTTAGTAGAACGAAACAACCTTCTAGCGCTTTCCTGGGTGTGTGGTGGCTGTCTGTCCAAGTCTAGCTGCGACGAATCTCCATCGGTTTGTCTTGTTTGCAGCACCACATCGTTTCGCTCGGGCTAAGCCGGTTAGATTCTGTCGCGTTTCTTTTGTCTGTTTGACCGTGGGCAGTTCGCGTGGGTGGAGTTTCCTTAGCCCCTGCCCACTAGCTCATCGTCTACTTCTTTCACCAAACCTACAGCAGCTCTTTATTTGTTAACAGTAAAACATAAATTAAACGCAGACGCTGTTACATCACCCAAATAAATGGAGCCGAATAAAGTCGCCTGGAAACTACGGAACACGTTCAACCTCCAGGCTTATGCATACCATAAACACTGTCATATCGTAGTTAGTCCAGCTGTTATGGTTGAACGAGCAAACATATGCTAGTAGGTTCGTCACTTGGAGTAGCCTACAGAAATCGACGTTCTATTCCTGTACTGGCCCAATGGCCATTAATTCAAGCTATGACGTAAGCTTAACGAGGACAGCACTACAGAAAGCACTAAGTAAAGTTTAGTGCTAAAACAGATTGCTGGTACTTTCGTTTTGAGGATAAAGCAGGAAGATAATTGTACCGGTAGCAGTACCTCTAGAAGCACCCGTGTAACATACGAATCGATATTTAATTTCCGTCTTTGCTTCTGCAAGCTTGGCGTTAAACTTCAAGCATATGTTGAGGTTAGAAAACCCTGCGGGCTGCTTGCTCTTTTGTTAACTCGAAGATAATGCCCATAGGAATGTAAGAAAATAAGGTCAGTCTTCATCGACAACACAGGCTTTACCAATTGGCCCGATCAATTTAACTTCTGTCCAAATAAATTCAGACTCTCTCCTACTTACGTTTTCAGCTTTCATTAGCTTATGCGTATCCCGGTTATCCTTGTAAACATATGTGCCTGGTGTGAATTACCGAAAAAAGATCACCTTGCCACCGTGTTTTCTTACCTTCCTATAGGCATTATCTACGAATCGATATTTACCAGAACGCACTGTTGGTAAAGTATGATAAGTGATTATCAAAATGCAAATTAAACTTTAAAAGTTACGGCATTTCAGCTAGTGATGCAACGATTACTTTGAATAGTGGATCTTCCACGGGTAAATGACTAACGTCTTCTAATTCCCTCGAATTTGTCATGGCGAACATTTCCGGCTTAATATCTACGATAATTGCATAGCAAGACGGTTATCTTGAGATCACCATGATGTTTCCAAAAGCACTCATGAAATTGCACTCACCTGGACTTCGAATGATTCATGTAGAATCAAATAAAGAAATAAATTTGTTCATTTGTCGACGGGCGGTATACGACCCCAAAGGAGAGCAAGTATGTATACACAGGATTAGTGTTATGTTTCCGTGCTATAAAACGTAATGAGTACTAAAATTTAAGGTAATGAACTTTGTCACAAATCAGCGATCTAATCACTCATAATACTTTCGATCAGTGCGAATTTTCGCATCACGGTTTTCAATTTTATTCCGTAGTGCAACATGGGACTAGTTAATTTTTGAATGGGGAAGAGTAGATGGCACTGGTACAAGTTTCGTACTATGCGAAGTGATAAAGAATAGATAAACTGACTGTTGGCTTCTCGTTGTTCATATGTTGTTTAGGCCAGAGTCCGTTATTGTTTCTGGAGTTTGCTGTGATTCGTCTTTGACCCATTCGGTATAATGAGGAACGTCCCTAGTTTTCGGAAAATGGCAAGCTTTTCACCAGGGCGTACGTGCGGTGGTGGAGATTGGCATGTCATGCTAAGCAGAAGGTCGATGGGACTTTAAGACTATCAGGTATTGATGGCAACAGTTGGCCGCCATTACGGGTGGGCTAGAGAGCGGTTTCCTACAATCAAGATCGCTGCCGTCCGTAAACGCTCGTTTATTTGTAATGTTGAAGAGAATAACGAGATTGTACTTTACTCGTCTCAGTCAAATGGGATGGCAACCGTCATTATAACTAAGGAGTTAAGAGCGCCACATGTACAACTTAGTAGGTGATCGTTTGACATTTTATATAATTATGCCGTCTTTTTTTCTTAATTGGATATGAATAATAGTACAATTCTCTAGAGTGGGTCTGAGGATTAGTTTGAATAGCTCAAATCTTGTTACAAGCAGAGCGAAATTTCTAGTGATGTAGCCGGATAGCTGTCTGATTTTCGCGACTTATTAATAGACATGTTCCGTAAAATTAAGGGATTTAGAATAACTAATTGTCAAATCCTGAACAGAAGTTGGGAACACACTACCGGCAAGCGTGATAGACCCTGCCAGGACGCGACATATGTACGGGTGTAGATTGTCTGGTTGAAATGGATAGACCAGTTTGACGTCATCTGCAAACTCAAATGAGCGTCGGTTTTGATGCGGTCTCATATCTTGTTAATACCTACCAAGAACTGTAACGGACCAGGCACACTTCCCTCTAAGATACTACTGTTTATGCATTTCGGCGTCGAACAATGCTGGCTCATTCTAACTTGTTGGGTTCGATCGTTTAGGTATGAATTAAAATAGCTTAGCCAATAGCTTCTAATACCAGTCTAATGTCTTTGCATGTCCCACAGAGAGTTATGGTGGTTGCCATTTCTCAATCACGGTGTAACATGATAAAAGAATTGTAGTTGGCAGGTAACACAGGAGCATCTTAAAAGATAACCATATTGAGAGTGATTGATCAAATGCAGCAGTATACGCAATTGAACAACGCTTTTCCTGGCTATTCTCTCTAGGGCTTTAGCAGCGCCAGAAGTGTGATTTATCAGGTGGTAGCTTGATAGTTCATTTCGTGAACGACCTTTGTGCTCATGTATAATGATGAAGGGTTTCCACTGAGATGATTAGTCATTAGTTACCGAAATCCCGAAGATGTTAAGTGACAAGTATATATATTTACTACTGAGGCTTATAGTTGCGGAGTGAATTTCGCCTGGGCTTAGGTGGGTTGATGGTTTTATGGATGCGATGGCGTTTTACATCTTTTCAGTGTAGCAAGAATATTACACAGTAGTTTATCCGTTATTACTGTTTAATGGGAATACGACAACTGATTGTCAAGGGCAAAGATAGAGACAAAACTATATTTGATGGACACAAGAGATATCGCGCGTTAGTGAACCATTGTCTAGCGTCAGCGCTTCAATTTCTTGATGACGTTCGGAGCTTTTTAAATAGCTGCATCAGTGTGGATACTTTCTAGGATTACAAAGTTCTTGAATTCCTTTCGGGATTTTGCCTATTTGTTTTAAACTTTACAGCTTCAATAGGGGTTCATATACCTATAGTAATGGGGCAAAGTTGATAAGCTTGCGAAGTAGTGTTGCAAGCTTCTACAGTTTAGTCGCGGCGTTGTTGAAAAACATGTATTGATCGCTATGGGTATGGTTGTTGCACCATGTGACAGGGGCCAGTACATACACACAAGAGAATACTTTTGGTCAATCCATTGATTGTTACATTTGAGTTGCAGGATGAGAACGATAGCTCCCACGCTAAGGTGCTGGTAGGTTCATTAGATATGTTCCAGTCAAATCGACGAAGGTTGGGAATGAACAGGGACGTTGCATTTTCTGGTTTAAATATTTCTACAGTTTTATCGCATAATAGTATGTTGTGATCGCAAACCAGTGATGGATTATCAGTGAATATATAGGCTGGAGGGATCCACACACTGGGATAAATGAACTCAGGTATTGGTACTTCTGACCGGCTCTCTTGCATGCTGGATCCAGATGATTTCCTTAAGCCCAGCAGCTGCCCTGGTTGCAGGCCGTAGCCGTCTGACATGTGGTAGGCTGAAATTTCCACACATAAGTTCGAAGCTGTGGTTGTTACTGGAGCCAGCATTGATACCATGGACTAGCTTTTGGGTTTTACAACGAGCCGCCCGAGGCGGTCGACAGATACAACACAGTAGAAGATCTGTAAATGGGATCATCGTCCATAGTGTATCATCCAGGTACGTGAGCGCAGCCTCATCAACAGGAATCGCAGAATGGCCATTACGAAGGTACATGGCACAGCCATTGCCACGTTTGCGTGAACAATCTTTGCGGAAACGGTGCTAATCTAAGAGGTTAAGCTGAGAAACACTAATTTCTAATAAGCGCCACGTTTCAGGAATGGAAGTAATTATAGGGGTTTTCACAAATATAAGCTTCGGAGGCAAATCCAATTTAGGTAACAGAACTAATGGTCATAGCGACCGATTTGAGAATGTCATATTGGATTAAAAATAGTGGTCTAGGTTAAATTTTTGTACTGAAGAGTTTTGTATTTTTGAGGTAGTTGAGTTACACTGAACTCTGCATGATGCCGGACTGAATAGAGTAGGTACTCCAGAAATAGGACCTTTCTATGACTCAGCAAGGCGTGTGATGGGGCTTGATTGGTGGAGGAGGACGTGAGAAAATATAACAGTTTAAAAATAAGTACGCGTTCGTAGTATATGTACGTGGGACTATGTTACATGCGTCGATAAAATTGGTTAGTTAATTCAGCCATCCAGATCCACCGAAAACGAGCTGGTTCGCTGACTCCCATGGAACTATCAATAGTTTTCACGCCATGATTTAAATCGTGCGTCATGTGATCCATGTATGCAGTGCTTCGCTCGACACACTCGGCTTCATACGGTGCTTTGTTCTTGCCTAAATGCGATCTGGGGTGTGCTTTGGTTGAATTCGTTACTAGGTATTATTGGCGACGGATCCAGATGTACCCTATCATTAATCCACCTGCTAACTTTTGGTCTTTCGCTGATGACAAACCGACCTTATCAGACTGGATGAGGTAAAAGAAATCATTTATTAACTACCTGGAAATGCTGCCTGTTTTAAATACTGTACTTTCACTTTTGGAGTCCCAAAAATAAAGCTATTCAGACAAGTGCTGAGGGCTGAAGGCCAGCGATATTATGATGCACTGCATGTGGAAAATTGCAACTTTTACATCTGCCTTGGATAAATATACCACACTGTGTGGATCGAAACAGAATGTTTATATTGCGAGATACTGATATACAAAGCTTGTACAGAAACCGAGAGAGAGCGCCAACTACTTTATTGCGCATATACACCAGTATATTCTTGAGTGTAAGTACGATAAAATTCCGCCCAACAACCTTGAAGAAAAAATTGGAAATACAGTGCTTAATTGCAAGGATTCTGGACGAAAGTGCACTGGAAAATTGCTTATCTTTGAACGAGCCAGATACAACATGGAATAATGTTTGTCTACTCGTTCGCCAAAGGGTGAATATCTCACACCAGCTACGTGAATTCATTGCCCATTCAGTCGTCGATGCTGCTCACACAGTTGCTAAACCACAGACTGCAACTGAACCTCGAAGACAGTTCGTGTGCTATCGCTGCGGGATGCAACACGCTCGTGTTTCTGAGTGACGCCACAAAGAGAACATCTGCCGAAAATGTGATAAAGGAGGCCACCTAGCCTGCATGTGCATATAGGAACCAGCCCCATCGGCTAATCTCACTCAATCGAGGCGCCATAATAAGCTGACGCTTGCGGAGAAAAACGTTCTGGAAGACTCACATAATTCTCTAAATTCCGCACACTTGAATAGCCTATCACCAAAAAAGTGCTCTCCATATACGATTTGTTTGGTGATCGAGAATGAACCGAGCTAGCTGGAACGGGACACGATGGATGCAGTTACCAGTATAAACAGTGATTCGATCAAGAGTCTGCCCCCTTACAACCATATGACTTCAAAGTACAAACCTACACTGGAGATCCGATTAATGTCTTGGGAAAGTGCATGGTTAAAGTCAGGCACGGCGAGCGGGATTTAACTCTACCTTTGATCGTGTTATCTTGGAAAAGACCCAATCTCTTGGGCCGAAGGTTGATCCTATATTCCCAGCAACGATGCAGATTAATGAGGTCGTGATCAACAACAGCAGTCTAAACGATCTGTAAAACCATTTTCTTCTTTATTTTAATATAGGTTGGGGAAGCTGAAACATTTCAAAGCTTCCATCAATCTACCGGAGAACACCAATGCCAAGTTTTCCAAAGCACGAACGTTACCGTACGCTATGCTTATCAAAGTTGAAGTACAGCTACAACGGCTACAATCCGAAGGTGCAATCATGCCCGTATAACACTCTTATTGGAGTACCCGACGGTATCATTGGTGTCTGTGGAGACTAGAAATAAGGTGTCACTCAAGCTACCAATGTGGAAATGTATCTTTTGCCACGCATCGAAGATATGTACGCTACGTTATTCGGTGGTCAAATACTTTCTAAGCATGATCTTAATCACGCACTTTCTCAAGTCGAACTTGATGAGAACTCACGTGAATAACCCACCATAACTACACATCTGGGACTATTTCAGTATACTCCTCTTCCTTTCGGAATAAACTACCCAGCATCTTTCAGTGGATTGTGGATAACATCGTTGGTATCCCCTTTACTTGTGCTTATTTGGATGATATCATGATTTCTGGCCGGAGTGGTGCTGAACATTTAAAAACACTTCGGACGGTGTTAAAAGGTTTGGAATCGAATGGATTGAAACTGAAAAAGTCTGGATGCAAGTTTTTGTCTGAATCTATTTGTTACCTTGGCTACCGAGTTGCTAAGAAAGATCTGTATGTTTTGCAGGAAAAAGTATCCTCAATTATACAGACACCGCAGCCTAAGAATGCTGATGAACTCCGATCATTCTTAGGAATGTTATCACACTATCGTCGTATTTTACCGGGGACACCAACTATTTTAGCTCATTTGAACGCACTGCTACATAAAAACACCCAGTGGGTGTGGAATGGTGAGCATCAGTCCGCTTTCATTCGTGCTAAAAACTGTTTAGCATGAGCGCCAGTTTTAGTTCCCTACGATAGAAAAAGCCTCTGATTATTCAGTGTGATGCTTCTCCATACAGAGTTGGAACAGTTTTGTGTCATGAAATGCCGAATGGTGCAATTCATCCGATTGCTTTCGCTTTGGGTGCCTTACAAACGGCTGAAAAAATTAATCACAAGTTAATCGAGGGGCCCTATCAGTTGGTGTCAAGAAATTTCACCAGCATATTTGGGGTAGTCATTTTGAGATCCAAACTGATCACAAACCTTTGCTATCCTTATTGCGTGAACCTAAGGGGATCGATCAAATGTTTCCACCTAGAATGCAACGATGGACCCTAATCCTGAGTGCATATGAATACAAAATATCTTACATCCCAGGCTCCAACAATTGTACAGCGGATGCCCTGGGTCGGTTACCATACGCGATCCTTGCAGAGCCAGTAGATGAACCGGTGGAGTTAGTTCTTTTGATGCATTACCTCGACACTTCTCCTTGACAAATGATGTCATACGTCGATGGACTGATCGGGATTCAAAACTGGCCTCCATGAAAGGTTTCACGAAACTGGGCTGGTCTAGTAGAATTCCGGCTGATCTGAAACATTTTAATCTTCGGGAAAATGAGCAGAATATACACGATGGTTGTAAGCGTTAAAAACGCTTGGGAACTAAAGCAACACGTGTCCCGCCGGGGAATCAACAAGACCCAAAACCATTGGACAAATAATCATAGAAAAACGAGCAATACCTTGACAATTCCCAAACTCAAATGCACCCAAAGGTCCCTGAATGCAAAAGCAACCTCCGGGTCAAATCACCCAGCTCGATCCAGGAACCAAAATAGTCAAATGATCTCGCACAACGCATAGGGAAACATGAAACTATGTACAGACAGGTCGTGGAATCTGACCATTGGCGCCGACCAATGAGGCTCTAATCAGCTCAATACGAGATTGCCTCGTGTCAGGACACAACACAAGAATGGGCGTACGAGTGATTGGGTGATGTCAAGGTCAGTGGAAGTGAAACCTGAGTGAATGGGTGTGGGTGCACGGACAGACGGTAGAAAAACAAGCGGGGCAGAACATAGTTCAAAGATGGGGTGATGCCGCTGACAGGAATGAGGCGTAATTCGGACATTGAAACACGGGTAGTGAAACGCCAACAATGTTGGTAAGGAAGAGAGTTCATGCAGGTGTTTGGCAGGCGTAAATATTTAAGCAGACGGGAAACTCCGATTACATTGACTGCTTGTCTTGGGTTTCAGGTTTGGTTCTACCGTTGCGGGCGAGCACATTCATTCTAAATGAACTTCACAGGTGACATCCAGATGTTGCCCGAATGAAAGCCCTGCACGCGGCTATTGTTGGTGGTCCGGCTTAGATTCCGAAATTGAAAACTACCTGAAAACGTGTGCTCTCTGCCAACCTTATCAGTCGGATAAACTTCCAGGTACAATACACCCTTGGCGTTGGCCTGAAAGGCCATGACAGCGTATCCATGCCGACTATTTTGATCCTATGAACGGAACATTTTTCCTGTTGACAGTCGATGCCTACTCGAAATGGATCGATGTTCATCCAGTGTCCAATCCCCAACTGAAACAACCATTTCAATAATGCGACCATCGTTTGCAGTTTTCGGAATACCCCAAACTTTTTGCACAGATAAGGGGACCTGTTTTACATGTGATAAGTTTGAGAGCTTTATACGGAGCAATGGTATTCAACACTTGCGTACAGCGCCATTTCATCCTGCGTTAAATGGCTTAGCCGAAAGGGCGGCGTAGACGGTCTAAAGAGGCCCGCCAAAGCAGTTACCGGGAGGTATACAAACGCGATTAGATCGATTATATTTTCCTACAGAATAACTCCAACAGAAGTCACGATTACATTCCTCGCAGAACTTATGTTCAGTAGAACACTTCGTACTAGATTACACCTATTATTTCCTAATTGTCCAGCGCAAATAGAAGCGAAACAAAACAAGACGGCTACGTTGGATCGGGATCAAGGTGTTTTTTTCCATCCGAAAGATCCCGTGTATTCACGACTTGTCCACGAACAGCGATGACAGCCCGCAACCGTGGTCGATAGTGTTGGTACCCAGGCTGACCTAGAGTTAAATGATCGCGTCTTGAGGCGGCATTCAGAGCACATACGTCCGCGTTGTTTAGAAACACAATACAACGAGGAAAAGATAAGTGACTCAGTCCAGCCGACGGTGAAACAAACCATTCAAGATACGGCAAATACACCCCACTGTCCACCACTTCGCAGGTCCCAACGTGTACTTAAACCTGTTGACCGTTTCGTTCCCGGAGTATGACTTTACCAAGAGAGGAAGGGATGTTAACGTCGATAAAATTGATTAGTTAGTTCAGCCACACCGCGTTCTTATTGGTTTGTCCCACATTGACCAATCAATAGTTTTCACGCCATGCTTTAAATCGTGTGTCACGTGATCCATGCAGTGCTTCGCTCGATACACTTTGTTTCCTACCGTGCCTTGTTCTTGCCTAACTGCGATCTGGGACGTGCTTTGATTGAATTCATTACTAGGTATTAAGATATCAATGTCCAGAAAGGCTTTTTTATTCGGATGGTAGAGCTATTGGTTTAGTAATGAAAGACGTAGTAGTTGGTGGGTTATACTGCGAAGTGGATAGAGATCCTTCCCTTGTGCATCTGAGTCCGTAAGCTTTATTGCCATTATATTCCCTATTTGGTAACGCACTTATAGATGTTATGTCTGTTTACATCCACGGAGGTTGTAGTCGTACTCATGAATACGGTGGGTAGACAGTGTTTTTCGGCTTTCTCTTGCTTAACCTGATATCGGTTTCAGTGTAGAGTTCGGAAGTCCGAAATGGCACTTTTGTATCGACTGATTTGGCTAGATATTTCTGCATCCTTCCAAAGGTTGCTTCAGAGTTGTCAAGTATCGGGCGTTACTGGAGTACGTTTTGAGAGTGTGCTTCAAGATGTATTAGCCTACTCAACGGTTAAACATAGAAGCCACAGTTCGCTTCATGTGAGTAGGCTTCAGGTTTGTTTTTACTTATGCAATTGTGATTATTGTGTTTTGTTACTGAACTCGACTCGTCACAGATATAACTACTAGCACATCTTATATGGGTTAGTAGTTTGTGGAAGTGACACTCGAGGTGGGATTGCAATCGCCATATATCTCCTTACTGGTTATATTTTCAGCTTGGTCGACGTTGTTGGACAGAACCACATAACTGCTGTTGTTAGGGAAGCTTTCAGGAGGCCGGTGAAGACCGGAACACAAGTCATCACGTAGTCTGGATGACGCCGCTGAGCTGTCAATATCGTCAGCTCTGAACACTGCATCGTTACTTGTTCGACTGATCAGAACATGAGGATTTCCAGGGACTGCTTGACTATGATTTAGGCTAGTCGCCTTTGAAGGGATGCTTAATCGTGTTTGATCGTAATGGTTTTGCCGTTAATGCTTACGAAAATTAATCTATTATTACCTACAGATAAGCAGGCACTTGAATCGTCTGGAAAATTAAGCAGCATTAGACATATCGTCATGTTCACCTTCTTTCGCAACTGAGACAAAAGCAGATGAGCCGATCCATTCTGCATTTTCTTATAAAAGTATTTTTAACTGTCGATTTTTGGCTTATCAGGTGATTTTAGGACAATGATATGTTGTGATCCATGTAGGCGTTCTCGCTTCTTGGACGCAACCGGGGATAGTAAGAAGTCAGCAGTACATAGGCAGTCTAATGTAAGATCCTCCAAGCAGTTCCTTTAAAAATGGAACATGATCATAACTTGCGTTGAATTCATGTATTTTATATTACAACAGTAACTTTTTCATGAGTAATCATTTCATTTGGGATGATAGTAGTGAGGTTGAGGTAGTTTATAGCTAAATGCATTACATTCTAAGTTTACGTGATGAACGTCTTGTTTTCATAGCGATAGCGGAGGCACCATTACCAGCAACATCGGAGTGCTTTACAGTCTTGTTATCTTCATGTTAAATGAGGTGCTTCACGTTCTCACGGTCCCAACAAAAATTCGCAAAGAATAATCGGTAGGGTAATTATATGATGAATGTGTAGCTATTAAATGCCAAACTTAGGAAATAGGGCAACCACAGGAGGACGAATGAAAAGATGAAACGCATCGATGAATATACATTAAGGTATATAAGGCAACCGACTTTAATTCTAAGGTTATGCGTTGTCGACCTACTTATTTGAATCTCTAGGTTAGGTGCACATTTCGTCTGAGTGGTGTGCTCGCTGGAATGCCATGTTCGCCTCTTTGTCCAGATCTGGACAGATATTGGACAGCAATCTTGTCAACCCCAACATGCTTCACAAAAATGGAAACCCAAACGCGTGGTTGGACGGAATGTACATAGACTGAGATGACGAAGTTTGGCATGCATCGATCGTTGCCGATTCGAGTTGGATACCCGAGGCAAAAGTTGTCTGTGAGTTGGATCTAGGAGAAACGTAGTATTCAGAACTTGGACTACAGCTACCGCATAAAATTTCTGATACTGACGACAGGGTGCCTGCCGGATAATTATGAAACTTTGTGTTCCAGCGAAGGTAAATGGCTGGAAATTTGGTCGGAAATGCAATGTAGTTGTGCGCATGAATTGCAGCTTGGATTTCAAAGAAATCAGCAGTGTAAATGCGGGATAAAGCGAGTGAATAATTCCTGTACTGAAAACTGCGGCATAAAGTTTGTAAATTACAGCAAAATGAGTGGAAGTTGGATGGTGTGTGGTGAGATAGCAAAGAATAAATCTGCGAGGTGTTGGAGCGTCAGAACCGTGCGACCCTTGACAATAATCCGTGAATTGATACACACATTTACAACGTTATATCGTCTAATGTTGCATAGTAGGTATTTCGGGTTACATAAATGATATTATACACCCCGAAGCCCCTTCTCTAACTACGGATAACGAATGAGATAGCATGCGCATGCTAGAGGTGCGCTTTAAATTGAACTTCGAATATAATACGCATCTATAAGTGTCTAATTGTGTCGAGCTGCAATACTGTCGGTTTGAACGAAGTGAAAATGGTCAACTATTAAAAATGCCTAGTTTAATTTTTCACTGAAGGAAATTTAATTTTTGTACAAACCACATCTGAGCTCGTGTAAGCAACAATGCGCTTGGAAGTCTTGTGTGAACGTGTTTCCACCGGTTTCAACAAAACAGCAGAACAGGAATACGGTATTATTACAAATAATTACAAAATGTGTTGTTACAATACAGGTTGCGTGAAACGTTGGCATTCGACCAATGTCTTACACACACACCGTGAAGTTGTTGCAAGTGTTTCAATCGCATATGAAGAAACATACCCTATTGTCCTCACGGAGTAGGTGGTTTCATTTATGTGAATTCTACACACATGATCTCGTAACGTCGTCAGGTCACATGCAAGGTGAGGAATGTCTTGCTCGCCAGTATCCGAATGCCATGGCGAGGGAGTTAAAGCGGAACATTACAAAATGATAACATGAGGCGAAGCCACGTGAAACGACAGTTAGGTCTGTTCAGAACTTAGAAACATAGCTCAATGAATACACGCCTAAATGCAGATCTTTTACGTGTTTAAAGTGCAAATAAACTTAATTAACTTGACAGAACACAATTACTATTGAGAGCCAGATAATAAAGATCAGTTGCGATAAGGAAAGGAGTACGGGAAACGGTAAAGGGAATCACAACCATGAGGCAGGAAGCGATAAGAAGGTAGCAGAGGATAGTCTCGGCTGTTGCATGTGACTTGAAATCTGGTCAATACACTGTTCGGTTTCTGTTCTGACGGCTCTAGGTCCTATTAACCGCGATCATAACACTGGCGATGGAGTTGGCTGAACATTTACAGGTAACCCAATTACTACAACAACAGCAAGCTTACATCAAGCAGCAAGAGCGGGCTATGCTTTAAGAAGAACAAAGACACACATTGGTATTCCAATCACTCACTGAGAAACTGTTATCTCTACGTCTAACACCCACCACAGTGAAAAGCGAGTGCATTTCAGCTGGAGCGTTGCGAAACGGAATGCAAGATTTCCAATATGACGCAGAGAACGGCATCACATTCTCAACCTAGTGCAGGAAGTATGAAAACATCTTTCTGGTACACGTGATCACGCTTGACGATGCGACCAAAGTACGGTTGTTGCTGCGGAAGCTAGGCGTAAAAGAACACAGGCAGTACTGTAATTTCATTCTACTGAAACATTCCCTGCAAGTGCAATTTCCAGGAGACTGTATAGGTCCTCACTTCGATTTCTGGCGAGAGCTCCTTAATTTGCAACATTCCTTACCTGTGTTTGAAGATGGTTAAGAACCAATCCGAAGATTATGTTTCATACTCCGGCAGAGTGAACCATTCATGCGAATGTTTTAAGCTCAATCAACTTACAGATGATTAGTTCAAGCCAATCATTTTGTAGCTGGCTTGCTCTCTATAGCTGACGCAGAAACCAGAATAGGTCTGTTATCCAACCTGGACTCATCTCTAGATTTCACCATTCAAGACGTCAGAGCAGAGTGTCAGCGTCTGGTCAACATAAAAAGTGACCAATGTTACAGTCGAGACAACTGACGTCAGAGATTGCGATGATTGATACAATTTCTATCCGAACACCGACAGACGTCTCCAACACAGCACGACAGAAACCACCACGTGTTTGTTGCAATTGTGGTGAGTGGTATTTTTCCAGAAGCTGTCCGTTAATCAATCAACAGTACACCGTCTGCTATAAGAAATGCCATAAAGAAACGCATTGCCGATCAACCACAAGACGTCCTCATCGTGAAGATCAATTAAAACCGTTACAACAACGCGGAATCAAATGGGAGTCTAATGTGGTTTATGCAACTGCCCAGAAAGGATTTCTTTCATTTTGTAAGTTTGTCACTATTAATGGTCACTCAGTGCGCCTACCGCTGGATACCGCATCTGCCATTACTATCATCTCCAGCCCGACTTGTTCAGCTATCGGTAGACTGATACTGTGTAATGCGGAAAATACCGCAAGGGGTGTATCGAACAGTATCCTACAGATATATGGTAATTTTTCTTGTGAATATGTTTAGAAAAACGATAAGCAACCTAGCATCTGTCACCTTTCTGACAACCCGGGATTAAACATACTTGGTATTGATTGGATAACCGCGTTGAATCTGCCGAGCGCTCTTCTTGACTCTGTGTGCGATCAAACACATCAAGCACATCCGGTCCAAAGTTGTTATCAAAGTGCTACCCATTGCGGAGTTCTACAGCCGCTGACCATATGTAGAAGCGATTTCCAGAAGTGTTCAAACCTACACTTGGCTCTTGTACCAAATTCACGACAACTCTGTATCTAAAAGATGACGCAAAGCCTGTTTTTCGACCCAGCAGACTGTTGCCGTATGCGTCTCTTAAATTAGTTGACAATGAAATGGATCGCTTGGAGCAATTAGGGGTGATTTCCAAAGTGGAATACTTAGACTGGGCAAAGCCTATAGTGACAGTGAAAAAGGCGAACCGAAACATTCACCTATGCGGAGAGTATTCCACCGGCCTGAACGTAGCACTAAATCTTCATTAATACCCACTGCCACTACCAAAGGATCTTTTCGCCAAACTCAACAGCAGTCGCGTTTTCTCAAAGTTTGATCACTCGGATGCCTATCTTCAAGTGGTAGTCGATGATGAAGAACGGCGTCTTCTTAAAATTATCACTCACCGTGGTCTGTATCAATACAATCGGCTACCGTTCGGAGTGAACGCTGCTCCGGGACTCTTCCAACAACTGATGGATACTATGCTAGCGAACATACCATCGGCTTGTGCATACTTGGATGATATTATCGTCGCATCAACAGACAGAACCGATCAAAGCTCTCACCTCAGGCAGTTATTCGAACGCCAACGGGGATATGGTTTTACTCTGAGAGCTGATAAATGCTATTTGCTTATGCCTCAACTAAATTACCTTGGTTTTATTGTCGACCGTGATGGGCGAAGACCTGATATAGAAAAAATGCGCGTCATCGAGGAATTGCATCACACGCTATACTTACTTTGCAATCGTTCCTGGGCATGGTAAGTTATTACAGTGTATTTATTCCTGATATGCACCGACTTCCGGGGCAATGAATGAGTTGCTGGGGAAAAATCGACCCCGTGTTTGGTCATCAACATGTGAGGAAGCGTTTAGGCTCATTAAGAAATCTTGTGTCTTACTTAATGCTAGCACATTATGACCCAAAAGCAGATAGCATTGTCTCCGCAAATGCCTCTAGTTACGGCGTTGGAGCAGTTCTCCGTCAGCGTTTCGACTCTAACACCTTGAGATCGGTTGCCTAGGCATCAAGTGCTTTAACGAAGTCTGAAAGAAAATAATCGGTCCTGAAAGTGGCACTATCTTTAAGTTTTGCTGTCAAAATGTTTCCTCGGATGTTGCATGGTAGAGAGTTCGTATTGGAGACTATAAATCATTATTAGCCATTTTCAGTCCAAAGAAGGGTATACCTGTGTAGGCGGTGAATCGCTTCCAACGCTGGGCGACACCGTTACTCGGATATAAGTTTACAATAGCTCAGGTGCCTACGGCAGATTTCAGCTACGCCGATGAGCTATCTCGACGTATCACAAAACTGCTGAGCACAGAAGAAGACCAGGTGATCGCGTCAGTTGCGCTTGAATCGGACGTGAAACAGCTTCTGTGAAATTCAATCAGAGCTCTCCCGATTACTTCTGTGGACGTCCAGAAACACACAAAACGTTATTCGTATTTTAAAAACAAAGTGGCAAGACCAGATTACTGACGCACACCTTAAACAATTTTATCGTCGACGTGACTTGTTAGCACTAGCTGATGATTGTGTTCTGTTCGGTGAGCGCATGGTTATTCCGAAGTCCCTGCAGGCAAGGGTATTAAGATATTTGCGCCCACATCACCCAGGAATATCACTGATGAAAGCTTTGGCTAGAAGTTACGTTTACTGGCCTTTTATTGATAACGCTATCCATGATTGTGTCGCGACATGTAGCAACTGTGCATCAGTAGCGAAACTTCCAAACAAAATCATTCAGCCCTGGATGCCATCCTCTAAGCCTTGGGATAGAATTCATGTTGATTTCGATAGTCCAGTGCAAGGCCAATGCTATTTGATTATAGTTGCTTCGTACATGAAGTGCCCGGACGTATACCTGATGAAGACAACCATGACCGCGGCCACAGTACGAAAACTACAACAGTTATTTGCACAGTTCGGTTCACCAAACACCTTGGTTTCCGATAACCGTTCGTAATATATCTCCGCGTAATGGTATCAAGCACTGCCGGTCGCCTCCGAAGCATCCCCAATCCAACGGGCAGGCAGAAAGACTCGTGGATGTCTTCAAAGATCACTACTAAAACTGCCGGGGTAGGACCGACAGAGGAGATCATACAGCTGTTCCTGTTAAATTATCGAGTTACGCCTGACCCCGCTGTACCAGGCGGCAGATCCCCAGCGGAAGCCATGTTCGGGCGTGAGATACGTTCTCCGATTGATGCAGTACGCCTTAAGGTTAGACAACGGCCACTCGCATCAGGAGTGAGCAGATGTTTTCTACCAGGGAAGACGGTGTACGCGTTGGATACAAGGCCGAACCACCAAACCTAGCAAACTGCAGTGGTGCGAAAAAGAAAGACGTGCTGTACGAGGTGTCTATTTGACCATTGTCTCTCATCCGGTAAGTTAATCAGTTACGCAAACGAAGGATCGAACACACAGTCACTTATGCTTTCGAGTTTCCTTTCGATATACTGCTGGACATGTTTGAAATACAGAGGAGTAGTAGGGGGAGTTGAATGGTATAGGTAGAAATTCGTCACATCTAGACTCACTCAGACAGCCATCACACGCCCGGAAAAGCACTGTACGCGCGTTTCATCCTTTCGGGAATCGTCAGCACTGCGCATTCCATCGGACCCTAGTAGGGCTCGAACCCGCAACTCGACTGTTGTCACTCCGTGGTTGAGACCACTGAGCTGTTTGAAATACCAAAAACTGTGGAGCTTAGTGAGTCGACGGAAACGCGCACACAACTATGCGGAAGAGTCACTCGGAGACCTAGGCGGACAACTAAACCGATCCGACGTTTCGAGGTGAACCCAGCACTTCATTCGTATGAGTCTGGAGAACGTATTTTCAAACTGGATGTTACACCAGGCGAACCGGTGCCTTAAAAGTACAATGTCGTCCCACACACCTGACCGTGAACTTCACTCTCACCCACTGGCCTACTGTTGTTTCTATGCCTCAGGCCGCCGCCTGACTGACACTCTCCCCTTAACCTATCTTGTCGACTGTCTTGCCCGTTGCAGGTGACTTGAAAGTCTTTGTTCTGATGGCTCTAGGCCTGATTAACCGCGATCATAACAGAAAACAACAAGCGAGCATCGCATAAATACGGTTCTACGGCATAGTTCTTAACACTTAAGCTGTACCACCGATTCAAGGACCGTCAACCTACTATAGCATGGGAGCCTGCTCGTATATGATACTTTATCAGGTACACGATGTAAGGTCTGGCAACTCCTCTAGTCATAAGCTAACGGACTAGCTGAACTTACATTAGGACGCACTGAAGATGTTTATACGTTTTTCCAGTTGTTACGGTACATGAAGTAATAGTGCACTGTCAACCTTACAACAAAAAATGCCCACCCTTGTTTCAAAGTAAAGCAGCACCCGGTCTGAATAAGAGTCAATAACAGGTTTATTCCTTAATTGTCTATCACAACTTCCCCTCCTCAATGCTAGCATAATCTCATCCCGTCAGCCTGCACATCTTTATAGTAAAGAGCAGATATCCTCTCCTGGATATAGTTGCGTTTACATATATGTACCAAACCGCAGAAGTAATCCGCGCTAGTATGTACACTCTGCTGCCGAACTTGGAAAGCTGCATAGGTATAATTCAAACTGATTTCCTCACGCCTCTGACCAGCTTAAACGCAATAAAGAGGTAATTTATAAATGTATATTCATATTCTCTGTGCTTTTTAGGTCATTTCACCCAGGTGATCTGGAAGGGAACCACTAAAGCTGGGTTTGGCAGCGCCAGGTCTTCGGATGGCAAATCCATCTACGTAGTCGGACATTATCTCCCCGCGGGCAACGTTGTCGGACAATTCAAAGAGAACGTCCCTCGTCCCATCAAATCTATCGAGCCTTGTGAGTTTCTTGATCACGCCTTGTGCTTGATTTAGAGATTTGTTTCTCTTTCTCCTCTTGGTTTATCCCCTCCCGAAATGGACTAATGCTATGCGACTGGACTAAGACGCACTCTCAATAGAATACACACCTTTTAGCATGGGTGAGTTCAACTAAATGTTTTAGAAACCTCTGCCACGATCGACGCACAGTTCACAGCTGATCTACGAGTGCTCGGTACCAGTGTTCCGCTTCACAAGCACGTCTTTTTACCCACGCAGTTCAGAACAAGTAACAGGTCATCGGTGCTATATCTTGTGTTCCCCAAAGAGGAACATATGCTTGATGTATTGGTTACAGACCGCCCTTATATAGTAGTGAGCATGCAGGCATCAGTTTTAAGTTTATCTGCTGTGTGGAATATCGAAAAGAAAACCTTGAGGCGGTATACACTATCATACGCTCCGACTGTTTAGCCCAACCTGTCACTGCCGCAACCTGGTCGTTCTTCGTCGAAGACCCCTGCAAGTCGTCTGGCTTTAATTCGTTAGGAATTTCTATTGACTGTATACGCAGCACTTGCATCAAATGTACACATAACGATATCTGTTTGAAAAACTGGAGAGATTTTTCTAGCCATCACAAGTAAAAGGCCGACCACTGTCTGATTCCAATCTGTTCTCAATACTGCGATGGCCCGCATAATGTGAGATCACATAGCCCGACTGGGTTGTGGGAGCGTATGAACAGCAGCAAATCGTTGATCAAATGTGCGCTTAAGTTCCAGCCATGCTTAACAGTGCCTACGAACTACACCAGACTCATACCGTAAGGATGAAAAGCTATCCCAGAGAACTAGACGGCCGATTCTGTGTAACAAGTTAACCTCTAAGTGAGTACACGGTATGGTGTTGAAGGACTGCATTTACTTCGATGCAACAGGGGTAATCCATCCCCATAACTCGTAATTCCTGCGTTATTTTACTTATTGCGGTTCAGGCATGCGCAGGGCACGCATATGGGCTGTATTCCTTCCGGGACTGTTATTTCTACTGGCTGAGTCATAAATGTTCCAAGAGAAGTAGACTTAAGCGAATAGTTTGACATCTTCCACCATACCTTTATTTCTTAGGAGCCTAATGTGCCCCAAGCCATTTTCTTTATAGATGTATACAAAAAGCCGCACCTTTCATACGATTCCACTTTGATGGCTTTTGAAAGCTCTTAGCTGCCTAACAGGCATCCATGAAGTGAACCACAACACTTGACTTAGCTTTGATTCCTTTGATGAGAACAATCCAGTCTTCTGCTTTCCGGACGGTGAAATAGCTGTCATACTAAATACCAATTAATTTGGTCATCACCTCCGCCATTCTTGATAGAACAGCAACAAAAGTAACTTCGTTAGTTAAAGTATTCGTATTAATGCCTTGAGACCGGTGCTCCACAAACGCCGTAATTCATCGCACACTCCCCTGAGTCGCTTTAACCGAGACCTTTTAGCAACACGCAGATATTCTCTTCCGAATAGCGGCTGAACCATGTCTGTATCCGCTTTCGGTTTACCGTACAGTCTGCTTACTCGGACATTCGAAGTACAGTTTGCATGGAGCTGTTCTGAGTGGCTGTTGATCAGTACAAGATCCGGAGGCAGTGGATGGCTTATTGGAAACTCCAGCGGGGGCCGACACTTCCGGCACCTTTCTCTGACTAAGTTCTGTTGCATCCAATAACTACTTTCTGTCTCTCTACTACATACTTTTGTGTTGTGTAAAGGTACCAGTGATAGTCCTTATTTGTTACACAGAGTACGCAGCTCGGAAACTGTACGCACTGACCCCGTTAATTGGGGACACAACAGTCGGAGCGAACAATTCACTTCAAAAAAGCTATTGCATTGAAAAACATGAGTAACCGGGTGTTTACACTTCAACTTGGAATCTTGAAACTCCCACCATTCACAAGCGCGTTGTCCAACATCTATCACACAATCAGGCACGTCAACAATAGTTGATGAAATCCAAGCTCTTGGGCACCTACACACACATATAAGCGTTTTTCGCATGACCGAAACAAAAAAGCAAGCCACACGTTTGTTCCGTATGAAGAGAACGGTGCAATTTCGAGATCCGAAACCTACGTGGTTGATTTTGTTACTGCTGTCACTACCTCAAGTGTTCATAGCCTGGCCGAGGATCTGAGTCAAATGATCCAACCGACAACAACAGCCTACGCTGTTTCGGCAAAAATCGTGACGGATACAAGTGGCCAAACTGTGTGCACCAAGTGTAAAATGGAACCCCTATGCTAAATTCGGTGCTACAGTGCAGGTTTCACGATGATTAAAGGGATCAAATATTTTACTGTTGCTCTGTTAGGACTTGCATAGTTCGTACCAAGCAAAGGATCAGACACTTATTGGCAGCTCTGATCATTTAAAGGTCAAGTTCTCTACTGTTGTCTACAGGAAGGTAAGGGGGCTAGTCGCAATGAACATTGCAGACTTAAAAAAGACAGTATTCACTTCAAAATATATCAAGAAATGATGGCATTTACAGACTTTGGTATACTCCTCGAGGCTGGTGTATCTACCTACTGCGATCAGTTGTGAGCTATCACAACTTCCGTTCCGATTTCAGCTGTCCACTGGAAACCATTTTCATCTGGGCGCAATACTTGTCATCTCCGTACCCAAAACGTTTACACAGATTCAAAGAAAAGCGTTCAAATAGAAAGACGACGTTGGTATGAAATCATTTTCCATCGCATTTAAGGTAGTCTTGCACAGTCTAAACTATCCAAGGGTGGGGACCATACTCGGAAATAATAGCTGTCGGAAGATCTGGTGAATGCTGAAAAAACTTGGTGAAGTCTGTCACCGAGTATCAGATCCAGACGTGAACCTTGAAGGATTGAGGCATAATTTGTGCAGTTTCATTGTGAACTCCACTTCTTACCTTTCATTCAGCCGATTGCACAGTGCCACAACATCCTTATCTGCCGGGGACAGAAGTATAGTCAAGATAAACTGCTGCAGCTAAATTCCAACAAAGCACCTAACCGGGACTGGTTCTCTCCCGTTGTCCTCAAGGTGTATACTGATTCCCTGACCCAGACTTTTGCTGACCTGTGCAAGTTATGTGTTAAAGATTATAAACTTGCCAACTGTTGGAGAAAGACTAGACTTACACAAGTGCAAAGAGAGCTCCAGATAACTACCGGCCACCTACCTGCACCTCAATAAAACTGAAGGTCCTTGGGAAGATTTTGCATGAAAACATGCTGACTGACTTATTCTGATGAATCGAACAAGTTTGCTTATAGTATTTTCAGGTCTACTCAAAACGCATACATCTACTTTCTACATTCAAAGCTGGTATCACAAGACAACAATACCAAATACGTGAGAATATGTTTTCACAAGTATAGTTATGTTTCGGCAATGTGAACCGTGAGATCAATTTGAGGCAATCACATGATGCCGGAATTCAAATTTCTACGTCCGCCTGCGGAGGGAACATTTCACTGGACGTGCTCAGTTTATTCGAATTAGGGGTAAAAGTTCCACGCTAATTACCACAGCCACCAGGATCGTTCATAGAGAAATGCCGTGTCCATAAATATTACAATCAGGTCGGCATATTACCTGAGCCTGCTAAGGCGATAATGCTGAGATAGATAACATGGTCACAGGTATAAAATAACCGGTCGCATCATTATCAATCAAAGGAAAAATACATGCAAATGTACAAAGTGTTTGACAAAACGCAAAGGTTAGTAAAACAAATTCGGTTCACAATCAAGCACAATCCCTATCCGTTAGGTCACAAATGTGGCGTGCACTTCATCTCGTGACCCTGATGTCGCAGTTCGAATGGGCCAAGACAGTTTTAGCGTCTGAACGAGCCGTTTCTGAACACACAAATCCGGCTCGTACAGTGAAATCGCGATGGCCTCCGAGAATTCAAGCAAATGCCTACAAACGCAATTTGATCGATTGGCTGGTACCTGATAGATCAATTTGAATGACTCAGCAAAGCTGGTGGCGTGGCCAGTGTTGGCGAGATGTCTGGCTATGGATGAGTTGGTTTGTTTTCGACAAGGGGCCAAGAGTCAAGCCGGATGGTGTTCTTGCACCCTTTCAAAGAGGCGCCTCGTCGTTCGGCCTATGTACTTTGTCGCACAGGAACCGGAGAACGAGTAAATACACATTAATTTGGCGTGGACGGGCCTCTTGTCTTTGGGGCTGGTTCTAACCATTAGCTTACCGGCGAACTGATTTGCAGTTTAGCTACTGAGAAACTGTGTCTGGGGGCATGAGAAAAGCGACGAGTTATGGCTTCAGCCGCCATTTCTCCCTTGTATGGTACAGTCCAGATAAAACCCATATTTCTCCAACTACCACCAGCTTTGCTGAGTCATTCAAATTGATCTATCAGGTACCAGCCAATCGATCAAATTGCTTTCGTAGGCATTTGCTTGAATTCTCGGAGGCCATCGCGATTTCACTGTACGAGCCGGAGTTGTGTGTTCAGAAACGGCTCGTTCAGACGTTAAATCTGCCTTGGCCCATCCGAACTGCGACATCAGGCTCACGAAAAGAAGTGTACCTCGCATTTGTAACATAACGGATAGTGATTGTGATTGACTGTGAACCGAATTCGTTTTACCAACCTTTACATTGTGTCGATGACTTTTGTTTTTTCCACATATAATTATAGAAGCCTGACGTGATATTATTTTTATGGACATGTTCGCTTGCATTCAGTTTCAATCAAATTACATCCTTTCTTAAGAACCTTGCACTGTAATCCACTGCTCATTTTGGACCACCTAAGTTAATTGAAGGCCACAAGTTTTTCTTTTCCCTCGACGAAGGTCGTCGTTTTTAGCAGCTTTTCTTGAGTTGTCCTGAAATTCACATATATAGTGAGAGATTGCACTCCACCTATTCTGTGAACAACCTAGGTGTCTCACAGCCGTGATATTTCTTGTTCCCTCCTTGTGGATGAATTTTCCTCAAATGTGAGAACACTTTCTTTCTACGCTACTCGTTAGCTCTGCTCCTCTTTCCTCTGCTATTTGATACTGCTATTTAGGACCCTTTTTAGCTTATTCAACTAGACCTATAGCTCTCCTGTAACTTTTCCGGGTTTCCTAAGGAAGCATTTCGGAATCCCTAATAGGTCGCTAACATAACCATTTCGACGTATTGGTATACTAAACCTTACCTTTGGTGACATTCTTGTGTCCACTGATACCAATTCCCACAAAAGACTTGCTTCAAAAATACTCACCGATGGAATGCATTTGCTTCTTGATCCACTGTCGGAACGTAAATCGACTTCCACAACCAGACAAAACTACAGGTCCATTTCTACTCGTACAAAAGCTTACCGCTCATCTGTAGTTCCATATTTATCTCGTTTTATTTTGCGATCAGACCTCAGTCGATATGGAGCTTACAAGCAATTTCACTTCGTAACTATATTGCTGTCTATGCCAATAATTAACTTACTTTTCTATTCTTTTTGGACTACTGACGTCGTGTGTGTAACGACTGAATGCACACCCTTCTGAACGCATACTTTACTATCTTGCATTCAATTGCATTGAATTAAAGAGACGCCTTTTCCACACGCATACCCTAAGAACAATACTACTAGCTAGGTCAATAATTTGCAGTTCGTCTGCTCCACAAAGCAAGAGCTTCAAATTAATCCTGGTGAACAGCTTGCATTACTTCCAACTGTATTGACGTGCAGTAGTGTTAAGACTCCCGACCAACTTCTATTTTCATATGTGCAACAGACGCTACAGAATACAAAGGAAAATATTGTTGTGCGAACCCCTGCATGAGCGAAAAATCATGTTTTCTTTAATAGGGCAATGAGTGCTCAAGCTGTATATCCAGTTGCAGAACTGGTGGCGCACCATCTGTCTTAGATTTCAGCCACATAATTCATGCGACGCTTCACTTTCGTTACGTCTGCTACACAGATTACATCAGTGGATAGAACGAGAAAGCCCATGTCGTTACCCATTTCGACATACCGGCTGACTTCGTTTAAGCAACCAACTGGTCTTCTCTGGCTGAGCGGCCTCCCGATATCGCTTGGAGGGAGTTGGTCACCCAGTTCACTGGCTTGGAGGCCATTGCATCGAAATCCGAAGTCTTTGCCCGAAGCAAATGAAGTTCCGAGGAGTTGGACTCGAAAATGCATTGCCTTAACGCATTTGGCGTGGCAGGCTTATAAAGCTTGTCTGAGCGTGCACACTTGGATTACTTACCTAATTCAACAAAATCATTGCGTCCATTTGGTCTGTGAAGTAAAACTCCAAGACCAATAGAACTAATCCTAAAATGCTGTTCGAGTACATCAACCAGATCCGCAGAGTACAGCGTGAGATCCAAGTACTACTCAGCAGATGGCATAGCACAGGAAGTGGCTAACGCGCTTTCTAGAGGGAATTATCACCTCACCCAATTTTGACACAGCTCACACCATCCCCAGGGTTAATTGACGTATTGTTCACGGCAGCAAATATGATGTAATGCGTAAGGTGATGCATGCACAGCTCTCCTGGAGTGTATGACATAAAAGAGAAAGCACACAGGATAGCACCTATGAGCGGCAACACATTGTCAGCTCGGTTCTTTTGACAATGCCTTGATGAAATGAAGGTTCCCACAACCTATATACCTGGTACAGTCAGTGCTAGTTACAAAAGTGGCCATAGTGTGGTGACATCGAACTACCGTCTAATCAATCTCCTCCCGGTGTATATAAAGTAGCAGACACTCATGGGATGCTTTGCGATTAACAACATCATATTGTCATGGCAGTATGGATCCCGGAGAAATCGGTAATAGTCCCATCAAGTTGTATGGAATCATTTGAAGCCACATTAGAAGTAGACGTCGTATACTTGGACTTAACTAACCCGTTCGTTCTTTTGGACAACCACATTTCCTTGCACACGCTTCGAAACTATGGCATCCGTGACCGTGTCCTGGGCTGGATAAGCAACTCCATCCTTCAACGTCATCTGAGTGTGAGAGTCCGAAGCGCCATCTCCAGCTCAACAGAAGTCCGATGTGGTGTGCTCTAAAGGTCACTAGTTGGACAGCGTTAATTCTAAGTATTCATCAACGATCATGCTAATGTGCTCGAATCGAAACCTTAATAGTTACAAACAATGACAATATCTAGCATGACATAAAGACACAGCACTGTAGCACGATCTCGACAAGGCGTATATAAGTAGACAGCAGAGGACAGGCTCCAGTTCAACGTGGCGAAATGCAAAGTTTTGTGCTTGCAGCATCAGCACATCCTTGAATACCGATTTGGGGAACAGCAGTTGATAAGTGTTCTACAGAGATACGATCACGAACCGATTATTTCATGTGACCTTGGTGACTTGGAACAGGCTGAAGACATATTATTAAGGGCCAGTCAGTGCTTATGGAATTTCGACCCTTCTGTATCTACGCAAATTCTGGGTACTTAAGTGAGGGCTCTTGTGGAATAGCTGTCAAAGCCTAGCGTCACTGACACAAATACGATGCCGATGTGCTTGATTATCCACAATGTATGGTGCTTGAAATCGTTCCTAGCTAGTGTCAACTCCCCCACCAACACCTATTACAAGCCCTTGGAATTCACAGTGGTGAATATCGGTATCTACATGGAGACCTCAGCATTTTGTATCAAATACTGGTGAGCCCCAATCACACATGTCACATCCTGTTGCTAATTAGCCGCAGCGCTAACCTGTGTGGCCACCAGCTCAAACTGGCTACTCACTATAGACAAAATATTTCCTTCTTCGGGTGTCCCGTACATAGAACGCCATTCCAACTCACGTCATCTTTGCTCCTACATTAAACCTTCAAAAGATACCTTGACAACATGTTCTATTTGCACTAATTGATATAGTCCGTTTCAATCGGAAAGCGAAATAACGCGTGTCAACCTACTTGCTCACTAGCTATCTCCGTGATTTAGTGGTGAGGAAACCTGTAATTGGGTTCTTGTGAATAGCTTAGCGAGTCACCTAGAATCCCAGTTTTCCTTTTTCCTCTCATAATTTTTGCCATTCTTTTTTATAGTTCCCACTTTGGGTTTATCAAACACTCGCCAGTTTCGCGTTATAAATCATTGCTTATTGTTCAGTACAGCTCAGCCAGCTACAACATGTTTATATGTAGTTCGCCTCTGCGTAGCAAATTGATGATTGGATATGGTTAGGTCTAAAAAATGGTTGAATTTAATAGCCTCACTGAGCAGTCTGTGGTTCATGCCATGTCCGGATCATTTTTATTTTTGCCAACTACAACACCCTATACAGTTTAGTTTTTCTCTCCCAAGACCTCATCAATCATCTGGTTAAAATCAAATGATGGTGATCTGGAACGCACTGCAGGATGTTCTTTCGTTATGCGCTACATGCAGTGCCCTATGCTGAGGCTGATGTTGCATTCCTGATGCTTCTTCATCGCAGTTGGGCTAAACAAACTTACACTTAAACTAGGTCTTTTTAAGCTGGATAAATTTCATTCCACTTTATTTGGTTTGTTCTGCCTACCTATTAACTGGCCACGTTGCTTACGCTAATTGTGGTTATCTTCGTTAACTTTATTGCGTTTGTAGCATTTTTGAGTAACTTCTGGACATTTTTTACTTATCGTGGATTCGTTGCTAAGCAACTTACTTTATATGATAATTTAGGGTAGTTATGTCTGCATAGCCGTATTCTTTAACATATATGTTTTAATTGATAATGTCATTTCAAGTGATTGGCTGTTGTTTGACATCACCGGTGTGGCTGCGCTTGATGTGCATGTTGACAAGGTGCCTACCTGTCTATTACCCACTACCTCGTCCATACTGGCTCTAGGACACAGTTGGTCGTTGCTGGAAGGGACGGGATGCACGGTCCTTGTGGCCGTGCTAGGCTCGAAGAGTGGTTCCATGCACTCAGTGTGGAGCGGACTACGGTCCAGCCACTGCCTTGTGTGCGCTCGACTCCCCAAATAGAGCGTGCTTGTGTTTGTCTGTGAAGGAGTGTGGGCCGGCTCCGTTGATGAAACGTGGCTCCATCCACATGTCTCCCGGTCTTATTCCTTCGGGTTTACACTGGATATGGGGTGTGTGATTGGAGCTGTGGGTGGTGCAGCGCAAGCCACCCATGGTCCCTCTGTAAGCGCAGGCGTCCTGTGACTGATCACAGTGACAGGCAAATCCGACTCCGGATGTCGCCAAACACATGCAGTGCGCAAATATTGATGCGGATGGCCACTGCTGGCTCTGATACAATTCAGAATACACGTTTTGCATGAAGACGAATGGGATGACTTTTATGACTAGTCGAAAGCACTAAATGTGACGGGGTTATCAAGCTAGGCGAGTGACATTCAATGATTGCAAGCCGACGAGTCTCCCGTCTGTGAAAGACTCCAAGTTGATCCCGCAAACGGCGGGATGGCGTTTAAACGTGTGTTACTGTGAGAAAGGGATTTACTTTTATGTACCATACATGACGCCTCATTGTTTACCTATAAGATACTTGTTGTTGAGAACCGGAGGACAATACAACGCCAAATGGTGATCTATGCAGACCTGATGGTTGTCAGGGTCACAAGGCATTTGATAGAGTTCAGTTCACAAGGTTCTAAATTTCTACTCAGTGCGGATCACTTGGGATGCGGTTAGGTGCTTTGGTGTCGCGTAGCGGTCATTGGGCAAGGAAATGGGGAACAGCGATTTGCAATCGGACTTTATCTACAACTTGAAAAACCCGCCGTCGCGACGAACTTTCCGCCGAGGAAACTTGCGAGAGTTATGGATCATCGTAAACCCAGTTGTTTCGATGGCACAAAACAGTGAAATAAGGACGAGCCATGAGGATGAGGATGGGCACAGCAACGTCTTCAACCTAAAACAATGCGAACAAAATAAAAGCCGCCTGAACTCTGCGAACCACTGTTGTTCGAACTTGAGAAAGAATGAAGTATGAACTTGTTACGAAATGCGCATGCATGTAGCAGTTTCATGCAAGAAGAAGGATGTGTCGAGTTATCGTGAATATATTTATGTACCGCATAAGGAGTGACCTACGTGCTTGAACATGTGAAAACTGGTAATGAAATGTGAATCTGTGAGCATGACCCACCAGCGAAAATAGAGAGCTCTGACTAATATGCTATCGAACTATCATGAGCAAGGGCCATTCAAATGCGCCAATTCAAGATTGCATCATTACCCTTTGCCATGTTCATTCCAAAGTAGTTGTCCACAAGAGATTCGCCTCACCAATGCAAATGGCTAAAGCTGAATGCTACGCCGAAATGTTTAAATAGCTGAAAAAAGACTCCAGTTGTCTTTCAGGGAAGCAACGACACCTGATTAACTTACAGCGACAAGGAGCCGACTCATGTGTCCCCAATATTGAGGGAGTGTCTAGCAAAAGATCATTACTAGCGTTGCCCCAACCTTCCGTTGGTCCGAAATTGGTCCCCCTGAATTCACTCTGAAGTTATCTCAGCTCCAGCGTGAGGACAGTAAATCCAGACTAGTAAAACTTGCTTGCTGCTCAGACTATACCATTTCCCGGCCAAGTTGTCCACTTGGGCAACAGAAATAATCTGAGGGGGCATTCAAAATGAGTCTACTCATTTTTCAATGGTCAGGCCAGGTGTCAACTCGTCCTATTGCTCTATCATCGCCTAATACTAAGTACGTCCATTCGGCCGTGCATGTGCTCCCCGGTCGCCAAATGGAATACGCATGCGTTGGTGCAACAACACTGTTCACAACCAACTGGACGAGGCAAGTCACGGACTTTGGTATCCGATGGCAACAACCGGCGTTATGCACAGGAGACACTGATAAGTGTCGTGAAATCCTGTGCTATGTTGCAAGGCTAGTGCAAGACTGACGTAACACGGAAACAGCAAATTCCTCATCCCTTGCTATTGGGGATCGTGATACTGTGTCATCGCGTTGTAACAAGAGGACGCATTCAAAAACCCAGACCTCTCCAAGTAGCAAGGGGAGGAATTTGCTGTTTCCGTGTTACGTCAGTCTTGCACTAGCCTTGCAACATAGCACAGGATTTCACGACACTTATCAGTGTCTCCTGTGCATAACGCCGGTTGTTGCCATCTGATACCAAAGTCCGTGACTTGCCTCGTCCAGTTGGTTGTGAACAGTGTTGTTGCACCAACGCATGCGTATTCCATTTGGCGACCGGGGAGCACATGCACGGCCGAATGGACGTACTTAGTATTAGGCGATGATAGAGCAATAGGACGAGTTGACACCTGGCCTGACCATTGAAAAATGAGTAGACTCATTTTGAATGCCCCCTCAGATTATTTCTGTTGCCCAAGTGGACAACTTGGCCGGGAAATGGTATAGTGCATTAAATAAATTCCACTTTGAAGATTTCCAGACACAAACGGATGAGTAACCAAAACGCTGACATACATGCACGGATGCTCAGGAGTTTTATTTCAAAGCATTCTGTGGTATGCAACCGTTTTAAGATATGATCGAATTTACGTTAACAGTCTCCTGACTTTCCGGGAACAAAACGGGCATAAAGCGATTTCCCTCGTTGGCTGCATTTGCACAGCAAGATATTGACAATCCATGTGTTTGATTCTGGACTAAGAAAAATATCCGCTGCCTGTAATTTTACCGTCAACAGCAACATTACTTCAAAAGGCGGAGTGTTCATGATTCCGTGCAATGGGATCCACATAGGGAAAATCCAAATATCTGCGTCAGTGTAGGAACTTTTGTTGCCCATAAACTGACAAGCTTTAGAGATAACACCAAAAACTCAACCCTGCTATCGACACCGTCTGTACACAAGGTTATCGCACAAGTAGCGAACGCGACGAAAACGTCAGCTGGCGCTATTTCCTACTTGCGGCACTCTAATCTCGCAAGTGCGAAAGGGGAGATGTGCTAGAACATTCGGAATACTGAAATGCAATTTTAACGGACAAATCACCGTGTCCGACTGATTAGACTATCGATCGGTTTGCTTTAACTCGTGTCTGAATAAACTGTTTAGTCGACTGTGTAACTGGCTGGACTGCAGTTAACTCTTTCCGTCATTTGGCCTCGTTTGGTGTCCAGCTTTAATTTGAGAACAGAGCTGTTGTAATTTTCTGGTGGATATTGTCTAGGTCAGTATATCTTTTGTTGCCCTAACCCTTTGTAAAAATAGAACGGTAGCGCACTCCTGGCTTTGAATTCTGATTTGATTTGCATTCACCGCCGATTTATCGGTAAGAGTAGTTGTAGATGGTTACATGTTTATTATTTCTCAAGGGATTGACACACATGCTAACCAAGGTCAAAACTTTGTCACATATCTTCATCAGATTATATGAACAAAGGCATAATTAGTATGATAGCGTGTAGCAAACTCGGTTATTACTGAACACATCTATGTGAATGAAGCAACAGATTCCAAAGCAGGTCATTTCGCTATCGTAAGATTAGCGTTGTGATGAGTTCATCCAAAATGCTCGTCCTAGCGGCTCTTGTTTTGCAGACTAAATTCTTAAACTTTCTTCTCGATCTCTTTCCAAAGCGCCTCAAATTCTCAGCTGCTATTTAGCTGTACCTTGCGGCAAGACCAGAGCGAAATTTTCTAGGATGTTCGAAGGATTGACATATCATAATAAGAAAACATCCGTTTTGCTTCTGCACGGTTTACTCTGTGAATGGCCTTTCCTGCGAATTTTAGTAACATGTATATTCGTCTAGCCTGAGTGAATATTTGATCCAGCTTCAACTACAAAGCTTCTTCCTTGCATACAGTCCATCCCGCTGTCACTTACTGCGGCCGTTTAGATCCCCCTAAAAGTTGCGCCGCGCTCATGGCTCTGCTCCATTGGTCGAGAGTTGGTCTACCTGAAACATCTCAAAAAACTAACTTCGTTTCTCGCAATTGAATCCAGCGGCTTGATACTGATATATATAAAAGTTTATTTCAAAAAAATGAAATACGAAATTGCGCTAATTTCTTGTAGCGCCTAAGAATGTTCGAGGATTTTTTATTAGAGTGTTGGCTGAAAAGTTATCTTTGACGGGGAAAGCCTTCGCCTATTTCGAACGAACTACTGAACATGACAAAGGTTCGTGGAAAATTGTCTGCAAAATTATCTCAGAGGAACGCAAAGAATAACTCAAGGAAATGTATTTGAGCCTTTTGCAACGTACGTAGAGCATCACCGCTCTTAAGCATCCATTTATTTGTCAGACATTGCCCCGTGCGACTTAAATCTCTTCCAAACGATCAAGTCGGTTCGTATAGCTATCCATCTTTGCTACTAGAAAATGTGCAAGCAAAACTACGGTGATCTTCTGTCACATATCAGAACGTCACCTTGATGAACTGCTTTGAAGGTTTACAGCGTCGTTTCAACTATCTGTCAAACCAGTATGAAACTATTTTGTAAGCGATCATACATAATCTAAAGAATTCGTTAACTAAGTGCCACAAACACGGTTTACTATATTTTGTGTCGGATCGTATGAAACATGCTTAAATCCTACTGATATTTTCGTGTTTTACGAGTTAAAATTAACGGCCACAACAGAATTCTTCTGCATCCGAACTCAACGTATTTGGGAAAGTGAATTACTTGAGTAGAAAACCTGAGATGACGAGCTTTGTTAACATAAACCGTACAGTTATGTCATCTGGCTATTCTACCGTACTTCGACCCACACGTCAAACGTAAACACTTTAGTGTTAGATGGTCTGCGGCATTTTTACGACAGTTCGACACGCTATCACAGTTTTGACTGCATTTTATTCTGAGAAGTAGCCCACAAAGGAACGTGTC
>OX104061.1:47945407-48061963 GCA_944474145.2 Dicrocoelium dendriticum
GTTGGGTGATGATATAAGCAGAAGATTGTTTTGTTCCGTTTGCGCAAGTCACTATCCTTATGGCCGCTAGCATTTATGCCACATTCTATGTATTCTTTGTCACGCCGCCCTTTTAAAATCTTTGTACATGTTCGCTACATAGAAGTAGCACGAGACTGGATTTTAACGTGGTGCGATGGTTTGCTTACCTCTTCGACCCATTGAGTTGCATTGGGTGGTACCCCCGGGCCTTTTGGGAGCTACCTACCAGCTTGGTCAATGTTTTGAGGTCTGACAAACAGTGTCCAGGTTGGGGGTTTGAAATAGGATGGCGTTAATTCCAGCAAAACAGAATCATTGCCAACTCTCGCTGCCTTGCGAACTGGCTTGTGACCCAAAGGCTTTGGTTGAGCACCCTAATCGTTCTCCTTTCTAGATCTGGATACCCTAGCAGTATCTCATGATACATGACAATTTTTTCAAGCGTCAACCACCTCCTGCATCGACCGTTGCGCAGATTATCAAGGGTCACCTTATCTGCTGCATACATTGGGGCGGATAAGCGAAACCTTACTACTGGTACCACCATTCTTTCTTTTCCACCTCTTTCTCTTTCCTTTCAGTCCCCATTACTAGCCTTCTTTCTATACTTCGCATTTTAATTGACAACAAGCAGAATGTCACTGGGGTCATACCATATGCGGCTATCTTCCCCCACCACCCACTGGACATCCATCGCCAACAGCTCCTTAGAAGGCCACACTGCCCCGTTTCCCTGACGGCACTCAATCTTCGCACTCTAAGACAAATAGATCAATAGGTTGCGCCCGCTCGTATGTTGGACACGCTGGGTATTGACGTGTGTTGTGTGTCCGAAACCAGGAAAAATGACCGCAATGAGGTTGTTGGATAAACTGCGCCTTGTCCTCTCGCTATTGGTTGTACGCATCTGGAGACGCTGATGCGACAGTCACTGCTTAAGCTGGGGTGGTCATCATTCTTAGCTCCATGGTTGCGACATCGTTAGTTTATTGGATTCCCGTGAGCAGCTGTTTGTGGGCAGCGTTTTTGAGAATTTCAACTATGGTCTATTCACGATCTAGTACTGGACGTTGTTTGCGATTTCTGCTTATGCCGCATCGGCTGCAGTTTTCATGCTACCGCGAACAGGAAACGCTGCTTCCCAGTCTTACCCGTTCATACATCGTTGTTGTTGTGGCTATGAATGCACACGTAGGTCGTTTGGACTCTTCAGATGCTTTGATAGGTACTAATTATGGATTTGATTCCAACCGGATAGACAACGGGGAGCGTTTTTTTCATCTGTGTGCGGAACGCCGGCTATTCCTTAGTAGCACCGTTTTTAGACACCTTGGGCGCCGAAGTGCCACTTGGCGTCCGCCTGTAGCTTGCCAGGGATGAACCCAAATAAATCACGTTACTATAAGTTACAGGTGGTTCGGTTCCATCTTGGACTGTCGCTCGTACTGGAACATTGGCGTCGACTCTGATCATGCTTTGGTACGCCATCGCTTTTCTATTAACTTTGCCGGCAGACGAATCAGGCACCACCCTCAATTGGTGACTGAGAACTTATCTCAGTCCTTGATAAAGCAAGCCTACCGTGATGTCCTGCGTACCTAACTTTTACTATCTCGTCTTAATGCCATTTAGCTTCAGTGAGACAGGCTCTCGGCCGCCATGCACTACGCAGAAGCATCTGTTTACGGCACTACCAGTCCTCACCGCAATAGTTATGAGGTGTCCGAGAGATTGCTGAACCTAATGGAATCCAGAAGCAAATTCCAGGTTTGTTCTGAACACATAGCTAGACGGACTGTTAGACGCAAAGTAAAGCAGCTCATGCTTGCTGACAAGGAAGCCTTGTAGACCAGTCGGGCGAGGAACTCGAGGTAGTTGATCAATTCACATAGTTTGGCAGCTGCACTGGTAACGATAAGCGCATAACGACTGAAGTTAATTCACATGTTGTAAAGGCTAGAATTGCTTTGAAACACCGCACTCCACGATACTTTTCGACCTTACTTGATCTTATCAGGCAAGGTCAAAACTCGTCGTGGAGCACAGTGTTTTCGAGCAGGCAACATGTAATATCTACTTGCTTCAGCAGTTGCGGTTCCAGTGATCTATTTGCCTAAGGTTCAATTCAATGGGAATCGCGGTCCACTGACACTTCGTATCACGATCCATCCACACAACGTGTACTACAAAATGACCATCTACCTGTAATTGCCTCCTTAAATCTGCGACATCAGTGGCGTTCCCCTCGGTCTGAAAGGCCCCGTTTACAGGGCCACAGTGAGAGCCGTGCTACTGTACGGCAGTGAGATTTGACCCCTTTGATCTGAGGATCTGCGGCGCCTTCAGGAATTTGATCACCGTTATCTACGAAGCATTTCTATGCCTTTTCTCAATTCCTTGCATCCTATACTCAATTGCTTGCATTGGTCACGCTTAAAGCTGCATCGCTTGCCTCATGTGACAAGTTGCACGTGTGCACACGTATGCGCCATACCAATGTTCACAACGCGAGATCACGTGATCTGCTTGCCACCGACTGCACTGATACGGTGACTAACGTAGCGGTGAAGTTAACTAAATAAGCACGTCAAGTTGAGTGGAACCGTGCAATTGGTGCAACAGCCTACTCTGCTCCGAACGTCACAACAAGGCACTCGTACACGGCACTCGGCGGAGGTGAAGAAGGTAATACTTAAGACTTATGAAGAGGGACACGACTGGAAGCATGTTGCACATATACTGAACGTAAGATTTCTTATCTACTGCAGTTGGATAAAGAGGTTCGAATCAACCGGACAAACAGGAGGCTTGCTGGGGGACGCCGAAGGTCTCTGACAGAAAATTAGGTTGATTGCCTGGTAGAATGAGTGTCGAAAGAATCGACGGTCACTATCCAAACACTACGGTTGAAGGCAGAATTAAACATTGTGGTAAGCGTGAGCACAATTGCTCGATACTTGGGTCGACGGCTAATTACCATGAAGAAGTTGGAAGTAGTTCCCGAATCAGCCAACACATATGAGAACAACATGCAGAGAAAAGCCTACGTTTTGGCACTGCTACAACCTAAAGCCGATGGGAGACAAGCCGTGTGGATAGACGAAACCAATTTCAGTCTCTTTTGTGCTCGCACCATTTGACGTTCACCGCTTGGAACTCTTGCGCAATGTACAGTGTACAACAGTCGAGGCCAAAACTGCATCTGACTAGAGTGTTGACGAGCAATGGATTCATAGACTTTGCTATCATGAGAGGAAACTTCAATAAGGAAATGTGCGCGGCGTGGTGGCGTCGACTGCTGGAATCCAGAAGCTCGACTTTTATGGAAAATGCCTCATGGTCTGTGATAAAGCACCATGCCACACGAATTTGGATCGCGTATTCCAGGAGGAACCGTACCGTTCGAGCAGCCTCCTGCGTCTGGCGCCATATCCTCCATCACTAGATCCCATTGAAGGAATCTAGAGCATCATAAAAGCATTTGTGAAGCAAGCCATGAGGAGACAATATTCCGAGATGCTTCAGGTTGATCCTGAGACTATACTATGCAAGAACGAGTAGAGAATGCGCTTCTTGGAGCGGATTGTGTCCGAGGCACAAAACTGCTAACAAATGATCGATCATGTAAAAAGGAATTACGCTCATGCTATGCATTGCATGGATTTGTAAATCTTTTTTTGCTGACATAAATGTATATGATTTGAAAAATTATCATTACTTTTATGTATCGCTAGTTCATAGGTTCGACATTCAGACTAAATGTTGGGGCACGCAGTTTGCGCATGCTTCCGATGTGGCGTTGCAAGACAACCATAGGGTATCCTTATAGTACAAAAAGTCGGGACGGCAACTGCAGTGGTGCGAAACTTGAATGTGTGTCAATACGTGGTATGTCATTAAACAATGCTGAATGTAAACGCATTGCCATGAAAGCTGACCACACGTCTGCGGAACCTTACGTCTAAGGTTCGTGCGGCTGGTAACCAAGTTTACGTTCAATATGTGTGCAACACGCTTTCAGTCGTGTCCCTCTTCATAAGTCTTAAGTATTACCTTCTTCACCTCCGCCGAGTGCCGTGTACGAGTGCCTTGTTGTGACATTCGGAGCAGAGTAGGCTGTTGCACCAATTGCACGGTTCCACTCAACTTGACGTGCTTATTTAGTTAACTTCACCGCTACGTTAGTCACCGTATCAGTGCAGTCGGTGGCAAGCAGATCACGTGATCTCGCGTTGTGAACATTGGTATGGCGCATACGTGCAACGTGTCACATGACGCAAGCGATGCGGCTTTAAGCGTGACCAATGCAAGCAATTGAGTATAGGATGCAAGGTATTGAGAACAGAGTAGCGGATCTCACCACTTTGTCGGAAACCTTGGTGTGCGTAGACGAGTGCTAGGTAATGATATTCAGGCTAGTTCCTTAGAACATCAGGTAGCGCTGGATAAGTTGCCTTCGCTTGTGCACGTATTACTAATGCCTGGTCACGGCTTACCGATGAGGGCCTTGTTTTATTTGCCAGATGTAGGTTGATGCCAGTGGCCAGATATGGGCTAAAATTAACTTGGCAGCGAGAAATGTGGTCACTGGCGACCAAACTCGATCCCGCTGGTCCGTCTCGCCTTCCAGGCTGGAGTCCACGTGTCCCGCCTTGTGCTTCGCTGACATGACAAGACATAGCTCGCAGTCGACACCTGGTGTGTCTGCTGTTGTCGCCTAGTCGGATTGCCTGTTTAAAGTGTTCGGTGCTGTTTGATCTGCGGGGTAATGGCTGATTATGACACGGGGCAGTAAAAACCACAAGGAAGCTGTCTCGCCGATGCCTCTTTCTCTGTGTGATGTGTCGCCGCGAAACTGCTGCACGATAGCCAGCTGTTTTTGACGATATGTTGTTGACAGGTTGTATGCGCCTTGATGCTGAACGTTTGCTTAAGGCATTAAGGCTTAACGCTAGGTTTCCATTCTATCCCTCGTTTTATTCTTCCTTATGTCGGTCCCCATGGTTTCACGGCAGCAAAGCATCAGTTCACAAGGCTGGTGTACTCTTCTTGATAATGGTGATAATGAAAATTCCCCCTACGACCACGGATCTTCTTACAGTATGTCCTCTATTTCCGCCACTTGTCTTCGAAGCGATATTCCCTGGTCCACGTAAGTCGTTAGTTGTGCTGTGCCTCTCAGCCAATTTCGTTTATGTTTCCATTCTTCCGTTATGAATGACCCCGGTGTCCGGACCTTTAGATTCCAGGCAAGCACCAGTACCGCTATATCATGGAGCCGCGAGCAACGCTGCTAACAACTTATAAGAACTCCACTTTGATCGCGATTTACTTCGAATCGAACTTTGCTCAGTTCAATCAATGAGACATTTGGCCTGTTTTGATATGATCCAGCGAGTCAAGGTCGTCTTGGTTCATTTCAATGTGGACGCCGGCTCAACATGCGATTGCGCGTCGCATTCCATTTTTCGACCGGCACTCTGAAAACCACTCATGGTCATTTTTTGTCGACTGGCGGCTACTTATCACTTTTCAGACGATATTCCGTTGTTGCTGAACAGCAATCCACTGATCATACTATTACAACCTTCCACAAAACTCGTTGTTGTACATGAGCGGAGCATAATTATGCGGATAATCCCTCTGGCTTGTAATCCACTGGTCTGCCTAACTGACCGTCGTGTGGTATTGAAGCGACGTACCGCCCTACTACTAGGTGGTAGGTGGTGCGCCTAATCTCCACAGTGAGATTGCATTTGAGCTGCACGACAGCGTTCTAATTGTGTTTCCGCTTTTCCACATGCATCACGGCAACTTCATTCTCCCCAAGAGCTATGCCTAGACTACAGTACGCAGGAGACTGCTTGTCGCTACTAGTAGTGACATTGAGGCAGAGTCTCCGTGATCATGCTAATCTTAGACATTTTCCCTGTTGAAATGGGCTGAGTTTTGGCCACCTCATTTTATGTACCCGGTGTGCACTCCTTCTGCTATTTAGCTGGTTTATGAGTGTCTGATGCGAATCTATTTACTGCAAATCCATCTACTTGCGTGTATGATAGTCTTTCAGGGATCGGCGCCCCGAAGGATTACGTGCTTGCCTAGTAATCCGTAGGTCACCGTTTCGAACCCACGTAGATGCGAGGAACTTTGCGGTATATCCAGTCCGCATGCAAACGGTGGTGGTCGCGTAGAAACCAAGCGTCGGTGCAGCGTGCCGGCGTACTGCTGATGCCTTTCCTACTCTATACATTCTTTCACGGCTTGTGAATCACTTGCGAGGTGTACATGAGCCACATCTACCTTTTACTTTGCTTTTACACCGGGGCTGGAATATACCTGTATGGGCATACAAAGAGTAGCACATGTCCCTTTTCTCTCTCTCTCGCCTTACTTGGTGACGATCCACCGGGTATGCAACTCATTCTGGATCGTTTTGCGGTTGAAGCACTTAAGTATGGTATGAGTTTCGCCCCATCGAAGTGTAAAGTACTGCTCAAGGATTGGTTTTCACCTGCTCCCGTGCTCACTCTCGAAGGTGCACAACTTGAACAGGTAGATAGTTTCGCCTACCTTGGGAGCTGTGTTTCTGCTGACGGCACTACCAACAAAGATGTTTCTCTTACCATCGCTAAAGCTCGATCAGCATCTGTCAATCTGAGTCACTTGTGTCGTCGTCGCGACGTCTCATTCTCACTAAAGGGCCGCGTTTACAGCGCATCAGTTCGCTCAGTGTTGTTGTATGGGAGCGAGTCCTGGCCGATTCGCGTGGAAGACATGCGTCCTCTTTCTGTCTTCGATAACGGTTGCTTAAGGAGGATCGCTCGTGTTTGGTGACAACATCGAGTTAATAGTAATGACGTTCAACGTCGCACCTTGGGGAATGCGAGTATTCCCTTCAACAAACTGGTTTTGTTGCGCCAGTTAAGATGGCTCGGTCATGTCATACGCGTGGCGCCTGAGCGTCTACCGCGTCGCGCTCTATTCGCTCGTCAAGGACCTGGCTGGAGGCGACCGCTTGGTGGTCTGCCTTCTACCTGACGGCAGCACATGAAATCGCTGACGTCGTGTCTAGCTGCTGTTGAGTCCGTTCATCTTCCAGGATGGGGACCCAAAGATGAGGAGCGCCAATGGCTTAACACTCTTGAAGACATGTCCCGCAACCGGAATCGGTGGACGAATTGTGTACAGTATTATATTAATTCACATGTTTAATACCACAAACATTGAAAATGACAAAACAAGAGCAAAGTCGGCGTATGAAAAACAAACTGTAAGTCTTTTGTCCTACTTTTTGTCAAAATGTTCCATTCTTCCTGCGGCATAGCTGAAGTGTGTTGCTCACCTTCAACTAGCATGCCACGATGATTATGACGCGATGACTCTTCCTTATCCGCTGATCCCCATGGTTTTCTGTTGGCTCTTTGTCTAGTTGATAGACTGCTGAGATTACATACATACATACTTTCCTAGGCACAAGCACTTGGCGGTCGCTGATTGTTAAAATGACTTGTGAATCCGGAAACTGCTTTCATTAGCCCACGTAAGACTGACTTTGTCTCGCTGTCAGTAGTTTCATTAGCTCGTATTCCCATTTGCAGCATTCTCGCTTACAACTGGGCGTTCGCCCTGGTTCTCAACCATTTCCTTAGCTCATAACTGCATATCGCGATACGCGTCAGCAAATAAAATGATTTGTATGTCATCCAAACTAACATGTATTTTCGTTATACTCGAAACTACATACTATTCTTAAGATCGGACACCAATGGGTTTGACAACAAACACGATGAAAACATCTACTTATTGATGCATTACTTTCAACAACCAACATCTTCCATGATGCAGAACTCCATCGGGCCGTCTAGCTCATATTGGGTGTGTGTGAAGAAAGACATCATCGGTACGCAGTACCGACGCTTCGCTGCCGCGCAACCACCACTGGTCGCACTTGTACTAAGGATACTGCGAGGGTCGCCCTGCCCCTACACAGGCTGGAACGCGCGCCGTCAGATTACAAGACAACCTTGTTACCTTTAGGCTACCGGCCGGCTAATTGGATGTGTGAACCAATTTATAACAGCTATCCTTACGTCACTGTCAGTTTCTTCACGGATAAGTCCCATCACTATCTTCGCTCTTTAAATGCAGACCGAATGGTGCTCAATTTCCGTGGCCATTTTAATAAATACATAAACAAAAAGTTGATTGAGGGTTCGTAGCAGCCAGTTCCAAATCAGCTAGTTGTCTACATGCCAGGAAAAGCACTAGACTGCAGTTTCTGCCAGTTGGGCCTCATTGGAAGTGCGCATCCATCGGGTCCATCATGGTTCGAACAAATGACCACCAGCGGCTTGCACCGCCAGTCAGCAGCTTACACCACTGAGCCACGGGGGACAGCTTCGGACCGTCATGGTTTGCAAGCGAAGTGGCATATAGCGCGTCTTATCCTCCACTGCCATGCAACTTACGAACGTTGCAGAGGACAGAGTTGGCCCCGAAAGACACGACGTCCACTAACAATAGCTATGTACGACATAGCATTTAGAAACCGTTAGGGACCAACCCTGTCCTATGCAACGTTCGTAACTTGCATGACAGTGGAGGATAAGACAAGCTGTATGGCAGTTCGCTTGCAAATCATGACGGTCCGAAGCTGCCCCCATGACCCAGTGGTGTAAGCTGCTGACTGGCGGTGCAAGCCGCTGGTGATCATTTGTTCAAATCCTGATGGGTCCGATGAATGCGCACTTCCGATGAGGTCCAACTGGCAGAAACTGCAGTCTGGTGCTTTTCCGAGCTTGTGAACGACCATCGAATTTGGAACTGGTTGCGACGCATCCTCATGCAATTTCATCGAAAATCCCCTACGCATGACTAACTAAGTAAATGTTTCATTCTCGCTCCTTTGTTCTTGCAAAGCTTATGACGCTCAACTTTCGACACTCGTATTCATTCCACCATTGACTCATTCGCACTTCTATTATCCGCTGCCTCGAAATGTCCGCTGTGCTCGCGTTCCCTTTTTACTGATCATTCTTATCCTTATGAACCCAGTGGAATCCTCAGGACACAACTTGATTCCATGTACAGTTTGTGGACTACACTCTGATTATGCTGCTTGCGTGTTTTCCCCACTCACTTTCCAGTAGTCATCGTCTGCTTCGTTTCAGCTGTTGCATCAACTTCGCTTTTCATTGTGAATTTGCTTTTTCTTCCCACTTTGAAGCGCTGTAGTCGGTTACGAATATGTTTCGGATAAACGATCATCAACAGTGTACCGGCACTTCGTATTTACACTTCGATGCCACGCGATCACCGCATCGCGCCCTGGCTAGGCATATTTCGAGGCCACTCATATTCGAACGGGTGACTTTTGGCTTACAAAGCAGACGCTTATCCTACTTGTCCATCGGCCGACTTGGTTCGTATGAGCCAACGCATATGCCTTTAAACTTGAGCCGTTCTTCACAATCATCTCGCTAATTCCGGTACAGTGCCGGTGTATCTTGCCACACAAGGGACACAGTCGATCGATTTCCGTGGACGGCAAAACCATAGGTATTACACAACTGTAACAAGTTTGTATTTTTTTCTTCAGGTTCTTCTGGTGACGCTACCGCCAACATAGCGGACGGGAGGATCAGGCGACGTATTGAACCCATCTATCCAGCGGATGACTCACAACCACCTGCCGCGTTTCCTCCCAGTTCCACTATTCACGCTACAATTGTCCCACTCAGAGTCTCTGATAGGTTTCCAGTCAACGGTCGCACGTCATTAGATGGATCCAATGTGGTCATCTCCTTTCTTACCAGAGTTCGAGGTGAGTCGGCATTGTTTCCCCACATGTAAACGTGTTAACCCTTTGTTTTGTGAATCGGTTCATCCATCCGTGTAACTCGGCCTCCTATCGCTAGGCTGATCACCTAATCCCTTTTGCTTGTTGCTTCGTTTCCTTCTTTGCTTGATTAGTCTTCCCAGCTTCACCTTGGCAGCTGGCAGGACTCAGTCGCTTTAGTGCCTACGGGCACTCAGGCCACCTTTTGATGCATTTGTACTGGCTGTGCGAATTCCGGCAAAATCTTTCTTCTCGAACGTGTCCCACGACCAGTTCACCTTGGTTCCCAACTTCTACTTGGACATCGCCTCGCTTTATCGTGGCCATGAAAGTTGAAGAGCTCCAGTTTCGTTTAACCTAATTGACCTTTTTGTCTCGTGCAGCTTAGTGTGGTGGACCTGGTTGCTCTTACTCACTTTTGCTAACTAATACCAGCATTGATGATGATGATGGCAATAACTTACTAGGAATAGGGAAAATGGTTGATGTCATCATAGATAGTTGTCAAAAGTCCGAGGTATAAGTGCCACTGGCTTTGCGCTTGTGCATAGTCCCATGGGACATATCTAGCCACTGATTTGATTGATCCTATGGTCCCCATACAACCATTCATTAGGTTTTCCATTCTCTATCACGGTCATTGACTGTCCACTTCAGGGTTTCAACCAACAGTTTCTGCATTTGTAAGCAATACAAGCAGAGTTAATCGGCTCTCTGGTATATGGTTGGCGGATTTGCCTGTCACTGCGGTGTCCATGGGACTGCTACAGGCCGCCGGTGCCTACAGAGGGACCATGGGTGGCTCATGCTACACCACCTAAGGCTCCATTCACACACCCCATGTTCAGTGTAAAACCGAAGTAATTAGACCGAGAGGCATGTGGGTGGGAGCTACGTTTCATCAACGGAGCCGACCCACATGCACAGCGGCAGCATTCCTTTCTATCTAATTTGGGTATTCTGTCTACCAGATGTACACAAGGATGTGGCTTGGCCGTGGCACGTTCCATACTGGATGGATGATTCTAACACGGTCGGTCACGAGGACTATGCACCCTCTCTTCTCAAACATCGATCAGCTTTCTCCTGGACCCTTTATATTCGAGGTGGCGCTTTTTCGACAGGTAGGCACTTCGTCAACATTCACGCTAGCACGCAGTTTTGCCCTGCGATTTTTACGAGTCTCATTGTGTACGCTTCCTGCCGGAACACGTCGGCGAACATCCATAAGTTCCAAAGACTGTGTAGAGGCCCAATGTCCAGTTTGGCAATTTGATTTGCCACATGAAGACATGCCTGTTGATAGTAGCGTTTGGCGGATATGCATCCAGTGATCTTCGATGGTGTTCAGTGGGCGCTTACTCAGCCCGGATGTCAGCGCACTTTGATACACATTCAGAACACCAGACTTCGCCAGCTGACTGGTGTCAATTCCTTCACATCGACGTTGCGGACGTCCATCGGAACGCATCTGAAGGTCGGTGCAAACAAGTGTGTGGTCAGAGTTCTGCGCTGCTGCTCCAAATCGAGCGACAGTTTTGGACACAGCCTCTCCAGCGGTAACTAATCGCGCTGTGATCGATTTGCGTCCATGGCTGGTGCAAGACTGGTAGGCGCCAAGTCACTTTTCTGCGGGTGCTGTGTCGAAAGTTAGTGCTGGCGAGAAAGAGACGAGCATCTTCACACAGCTGTAGCAATCACTCACCGTTATCATTACGAGAGTCAACACCATGTTGGCCACCTAGATGAAGCTCATCAGAGGACAATTTTCCGACTTGGGTGTTTAGAGCACCAGCAAGCACCACAGTATCCGTGCTTCTTTTGTAACGAAAGAGATCGTGAAGTTGCTGATAGAAGTCAGCTTTCACCGAATCAGTGCTACAGTTTGTAGAGGCGTAGGCCGCAATGACAAACGGTCACCGTTTGTTCCCGCGCGTCTTCGTAGCATGGAACGAACCAGCTAATTTAACGGCGGACATCCGACTGTTGACTGGGATCCAGTCGATCAGGGCGGCTTCAGCATGGGGACTCAAAACAATGCCGACGCCAGCTTGACCTGCATTTGAAGCTGCATCATCGCCAGACAGGCGCAATGAGAATGTGTCGCCAGTGGCGCATGTGGGGGATCGCAGGGTAAGCACGGAGCTCGGAGCTTGCAGGCGGGTTTTTGATAAACAACACATATCGATCGATAGGGCCTCTTGTGTTCGGGCAAGTGCTGTCTCTTGGCCAATCTATAGCAAAGTGAGCACGCTGAGGCATGCCAGTCTTAGCGAGACGCGAGGATTCCATAGGGAAACGGATGAATTGTCGTTATCCGTTTGGTTGAACACGTTTCCTCACCTCCAACGTTTCCTCTCTACTTGACTAGCTTACCGCTTTTATACTTTTTTCTGTGACAGCTCTTCCCTGCATATAATCCGTTCCGCTCCCTTAAACCATTTACGGAATTACTGGACACTTCTCCCGTCCACAGCGCATGTTGGGATAGGGTGCACTGTAATATCTTGCTCGTGTAAGCTTACATATTCATACACACGGAACTGTATTTGATCATCTTTATGCGATTACCATCTCCCTTTGTCACCATAATCAAATATGCCAATCCAGTCCATCTCGCCTAATGTGACTTGATAAATCTAATCCGGACCTATTGTGCTTCCATGCCTAATTTATGCGGCTCACAAGGTTGTTTTCGATCACGCGTTTCTCTGCAACCAAGCGTGCCGGACCACTTATTCACTGTCACATTTATCTATCATTTGGACCGCTGTCTGCTTTGTTGTTTTTGTCACAAAATGTGTATGTGTGACATATAATCGTGAAACCATTTGTTATATGCAGTAGTTTCGGCGTTGCTTATTCCCAATACCGCACTCCACGACACGTTTCGGCTTCACTTGGGCTCAGTATATAAAGATAGCTGTAGTTGGGATTGGAACCCGAAACTGAATCCGATGCTCTTAACTTGGCCAACCGTGTAACTTTCACTAGAACAGTCTGCATGGCGTGTGTCTAGGGACTGACTGTTCTTTTAGCCGTCCGTTTATCAGCAGCTGCATACTCCTTCTACCTGTGTATTGTCCGATTCCTCTTGCTCGGTATACAAACCTGGGATCGGTGCTCCTTACAGACAATTCTTACCAAGCTGACTCATGGGTATGCCTCTGATGTCATTCCACAACTCTAAGCACTAGGAAACTTTCAGCTTGCACCATTATCCGCGATCGTTCGTTTCGGATTAGTTTGTTTGTTCCTTGCAGTTCGATCTCCTGCTTGTACAATCTTCTGCACCATCTGTACACCTTTCACATTATATCCGATTAGGTAGTGACTGCTTGACTTTGTATCGCTTTCCCACTGCTTTTATCATCTCTAGTAGTGTTCTGATCCAGAAGCGGGCTTAACGACGCGACATATTTTACCAAATCTAACCGCTGTTCTCTATGTACTTGGACTTTGCGAACGATGTGTGTGTCACAATGGTCCAGTCAAACACATCTCATTTTCTTACACCTGTCACTCACCATCAGACCAATGCACTCTGTCTATGAAGGATTGGACTTGGGATTAGGAATCTCGCGAGCCCCTATTTGAACTTGGTGACTGCTACAGCCCGTTATTATTCACCAGCTGAGGCTGTAGTTGTATGTCGCTTTTTTATTCTTGCAAATTTGTTATTGCACGTGAGGCACGGATACCTTTCGTCATTCCACCTATGCATAAAGTGGTTAGGCATTGTTTCGAACGCATACGCAAACTTCCTTTGGTATGCCAGCTTCAGCATGTCCAATATATCTTGCCATGTGATTGAGGCTTTACCTACGGTGTATGTTAATTATCATGCTCTCTTCGCCTTTCTCTGGATCTTGAACGATATGTTGTGCAGTACATGAGGCTCAAGTAACAGAAGCTGCTGTCACCGTCTCCCGGAATCACAACTATATTAGCCTACGTTTGTGGAAACCTGGTTACTCACCACGCAACTTCCGAACAAATTGGGAACAACTTGTAGTTGTATCAATCCATCAACCTACTCCTTCTTTTGGAACTTCACCTTCAGAGGTCAACTTCTCATTCTCTGGCTGACTAACTACACTTATGCTCTATTGATCAGTCTTTTCTCTTCGGCTTGTTTGACAACTACACCGCCGGCGGCTACAAATCTACCTCTGTCCGATCCGTCGAAGGCCCCAAGACGTGCTGTTTAAATGTTGGTTGGAGTAATGCTCCAGAAAAAACCGACCAGCTACAGTTGAATGCTAGGATTTTTGGCAGTTGAACTGTTCGCTGAGCTTTGCAATTTGGTTGCAAACGTTTCATCACCAATCGAGGTGACATCATCAGGGTGTAATTGAGTTGCGTGCAGTAGCGTAGAGGAGCCTCGGTGAGAATGCGCTGAGCGTGGTTTGCGTGCGTTTTTATACCGCCCGTGGAAGCGAGCAATCCTATTGGTTGAGATTTCGATCCGCCTTCAGCCTGGTTGATGGGCAGACGACCTTTGACCTTGACTCCTTATGTTTCGTGGCCTTTGTCTGCCTGCGCTTGTGAGCGAGTCTGCCCTCAGTTCTGGTTGGCTAGTCACACGTTCCACCGGATTCAATCGATTGTGTTGGCGATCGTTCGCCAGTGGTGTTGCGTAACACTAGGATCTTTCATCTTTGGCTCACAGAAGTCGCTTAGTCCCATCATCAAATGCATTGTCCGTTGGTCTTTCACCTATTGTAGGCTTTACTCGTGTCACAGATAGCAAACTGCCACTGTGTTCATGCCCTTCCCCGCAAGTTTTTACAAGTGTTTCCACATGGGAAAGAAGTTCGATCAATTGCGCTACCACCATACTATCGCCCGTTTCCACCTTAACACCACTTTATTTCTTGTAACAGTGGCCTCCGCTTTTGTCCTTGACTTCACACACTCTCTTCCCAACCTTCCCCGTCCAGTCGATTTTCAATACGCGGCTGACCACCATCAATACTGACAACCTAAAAACCCCTAATGTAAATGTAGCGCTCGTGTAACTTGGCTGCTAAACTACTTTCTTGCGTCAGCGGAAACCGCTCACGCTGTCACTAACCTGGTTTAACTTTGCCCAGCCCAGTTCACCTTACGCTGTTCTGCCATTCATCTACTACCATTTCATAAATTCAACTGCCTCAACTTACGCCACCATAATACTAATAATGGGATGTATTTTTTTCTCTACCAGTGTGTACACTGCTGTGGAGCAGTTCTATAAACAAATCCATCACGCTATAACCCTTTTTGCTCCACAATGTGTTCACGCTCTTCGAGTCTCCAAACATTCCGTCGAGCACTTAAATAGCAAGAAAACCAGCGAGTTAGCTGCAGCATACAGAAAGACCCATGACTTTTCACTTATCTTACAAATGCACGAATCTAGCACCAGAGTCACACGTGCGCAATTAGCACAACGAAAACATGAAGAACATATAGCCCCACGGACAAGTTGCAAAGCTAGGGAGCTTGTCAAAATACTGCATCGTAGAACCAGTGGCCGCTCTCCTCTGATTACTGAAATTGTGCCTGTGTGCAGAGATCTTACAGTAACAAACCTCTTAAGCAGAGTCTATATCTCGCTCAACGGTATCCATCAAGTATCAAATTAATCAGGCCATCTTCCAAGCTGGGATCTAATGGCATTTCACCAACCTCCATTAAACTAGGAGGACCTGATATACCATTGCTCCTGATGAGCATGTTTACTCTATCACTGGAATCTAGCAACTTTCCAGACCGATTGAAAACGTTATTATGCCTCGGCATAAAGAAGGTCCCAGACAAACAATTGATAACTAACGACCAATCCACCACACTCCGATAATCGCTCGGCTATTTGAAAAACTGGTCAGAAAGGAGATGATATACTTTGTTGATTCTATTGGCCTGATCAATAATTCGCAGCACGGTTTTCTTAACAAGCGATCGTGCACCACCTGTCAATTGTATTACGTTAACCACATTTCAGAATCATTTGATTGCGGCTATGCAGTAGTAATCCTGTTTCTTGACATACAACAAGCATTCGACCGAGTATCGCACAAGCGGCTGTTACAAGTTTGAGAACTTTGGGGTCCGGGATCGATTACTAGGTTGGCTATCATCATACCTGAGTGCTCGTCATCAGGTAGTCACTTTAGGTGATTATCGCTCTTCCTCACGCTCAATCACCAATGGGGTCATCCAAGGAAGCCTGCTCGGTTCGTCACTTTTTTGCTCGGCACCAATGATATCACCACATCTGACGATATCAAAATCGTCTATAAGCTTCGTCGTGACGAGTTTCACGGGACATTACTGCTCATTCAAAATGATTTACATTCCCTTAAGTCATGGTGCTGCACATGGTGATGAACCTCTCGGCTAAGAAATCAAGCATCATGTCTTACGACTGCTGCATCCCCGTAGGATCTATCACCCTAAACAATGAACGCGTCCCTACACAGTTGTCCACGCGAGATCTTGGAATTAGGTACTCGTCTACCTTCAATTTCTCCGAACAGGCCCAATACCAAGTAGTACGTGCCAGACAGTCTATGTTCAATATATCAAACCATATACACACAACTCGTGCTTCAGTTGAGCTTTTCAAGCTACTCCCTCACCCCATGCTTGAATACTGCAGCATAATATGCGGCAATATGGGAAAGAGTGACAGAATTGCTGTGGAACACCTGCAGAGGTCATTTACTAAACATCTGCTTGGTAAACACTCTGCAATGAGTTATCGAGAATGTTGCAATGAATCTCATCTCGAAGCACTTCAGATTCGGCGATTGAAGCACAACTTGTTGCTGTTTCTTAACGTGCTACACAAAAGGCCCTATTCCGACCTGCCTATACTCAATTTACAACATTGCTCAACTCGAGCGCTTCGCAACGAAGGTTTTACACTGAATATACTGAAGGCTAGAACGAACGTCCGCTCTAATTTCTTCCTGGTCAGATACAGCTATCTGTGGAATAAACTACCAATAACACACAGGTCATGTGACAATGTGGCAACGTTTAGTAGCAGACTCGCCAAGTCACCTTGATCTAACTACCATAAGCCCTATATTCACATGGGAAAAATCCCTCGATGAACTATTCCAAGAGGGACCCAAAACATTAACACCAATGTTTTCATAACTAGGCTTTGGCCTCAACCATTCGGCACAACCTTAATACATGAGTCCCATATCCCAATACTCCACCTATGCATGTCACCCATGCAAGAGCATCGATTCTTCTGTACAAATTGGCCTGTGCCGCTATAGACACAGTTTCTCTCATCAAGTGAAATATATGTATAATAATAATAATAATAATAATAACTGCTGTGTTTTGACGACCCGAAACCGGTCCAGTGGGCATGGTCCTTTCATGTCGATAACAGTTTATGATGATAAAACTACATGAACGGTCAAATATAATGTATATTCAAAATCGATAGGTAAAGGCGCTTAAATTGTGTAATGGAAGAATCATTAGAAGCACCGTAACGAATAGAAGAGCGCCGCTGGCCTTACGATTTAGTCGTGTCCTGTAGTCTCTAACTCTGAGGCTTCTATCTAGGGGAGCAGGCATGAACCCTGCCTAACCTTTCAATAGGCTTAATTATTTTCGGGTTCCACAAAACCGTTCTCAGCGTTGATAGACAATGTACAGTACAAGCATACAGGCCATATGACCTGGCCAGCGCAGGCGGCTCAAACTCAGTAGACAGTACAATGCTGCGGCACAAGGAGCTTTTTACCAAACCCGCTGAATCGCAGAAACATTACTCCGTCAGTGGTCACATCATAAAAACACTTCGCAATCAGCAGCGATCGGAGATGAGTAATCCGTGAATTGCCTTTGTGCTCACTGGCCATATGTACTTCATCTACCGCAATACTGCACACACTTCCCTAAACTGTTGACCTAATAACTTGCCTTCTTTATAACTCTTCGAGGCCCTAAAGCGCCATACTATCCTCACAAGTGCACTTCATCGGTGATGCGAGTACTCAAATGAGTTAACTGCTCGACCTATTTGTGTTGTCGTCCATTATTTGTGAAAGCCAAAGGAATGTTCTCTTGTCTTACAACGGCATCTTACACTCGCTGCAGGTGCGTAAGGTTGTAGGAGCTTTAACTTATTCTGCTATTTTTAGCTTATTTCTCTTCGCACAGGGAAGATACTAGCCACAATCATGTGACTCTCTAACCACAGCATTCCAAAGCTATTGATGTGCATACAAGGTACGTCGAGGTGTGTATCACTCTGCGTCCGTCTTTCCATTATCCTTTATACGTGACTGTGCCATACATATGTTCCAATTTGCACAATGCAATCTCTGATCCAGAAGAACCCGTCAGGTCTCTCATCCTTGATTGCTACGATTACACGAAAAGTGGGAAATCGGACAACTCTGATACACTCCATTTGTCTTGACAAACTCCGAAGGGTACTTCTTGTTAGCTGGGGTAAAGAGCTTTCAATATTGGGATGAGTTTCCTAATTAACTCTTCGACGGTAAACATTATCTGTACGAGAGAGACCAGTCGAATCTAGTGCAGTCTTGAAGTCAAATGGATCACCGTCCGCATGCATGACACGGTTCAGACACCTGGCGAAGCGTATACATGTGATCAATTGTATCTCTTTACCGCTGCTGAAGTCAGTCTGTCTTCCACTCTAGAATATCAACAAACCACCTTCGAAAATGTTGCATTCGTTAAACTGCTTAATTTGAATTTAAACGTGTCTCATTTTATTTCGCGTCACGTCGTTTGGGCCTGTCTAACAATGGGGTTAATAGTTATCAATGACACTATCATTTCTCACTCACCAACGCTTTATGTCAGCCTTGAGGCCCATTTTCATTTGTCGTTTCTTAGTATTGCGGACGCTCCGAAAATGATTTCCTTAAGTAACTAACTACTCAAGCGTATTAATCTACCCGCTGGAGGTTTCTGTCAGCTACGGATTATTTCGACGCCTTACACCAGACTGATGTGCGGTTTACATTGCATTCTTCGCTGTGAGCGGGTTTATCCTCATTAACTGCAACGTAAAAACCGCCCTTTATAGTGGTCTACAGTACCGGCAGCCGTGCAACCTTGTTGTACGGTTACGAAACCTGGCTCATCAGATCGACATACGTAAGAGTCTAATTGGGTTCGGTTACCGGCACCTTCGCGCTTTAGCCATTAGCCTGTTCGGTGTGTTAGTAATGGCTAGGGCAGGGCAGACAAACCGCTCAGCAATGTTATTTCACACACCAGACTCCGGTGATGCATACAATACACCAACTCCGACGACCTGCGTTATTTACTTGGAAGAATAGGAAGAGGAGCCAATCGATAACTTAGCCAAGAGCAACCATGGCCTTCGCTTTGTGGTTAACCTCGGTTGGTTCCCCCTAACTGCATGGTTGGGATTCGAAAGATGAAAGAATTTGGCTAGTGACTTGCTGATTTGACGAATAGCCGACCTCAACGGCATGTGTGTTTGAACTTCTTTGTCCCTCCCCCATTTTAGCCTCTCTTCCAACTGCGATCTCATTACTACAACGTTATAACAAAAACACATCATTCATCTGTTTGCTTTTCCGTCCCAGCGACCGACTTGACCGAAGTTCGCCTCAAAATGAACCGCGGTGCAGGCCCGTTGCTTTAACGATCACAAGCCTGCCTTGTAATTCTGTGGTCGCGGGTTCGAGCCTGTGTAGGAGACAGTACGACCCTCGCAAGTATCCTTAGCCCACTGATTGCGCGACAGTGAAGCTTCGGTACTGCGTACCGGCTTACTACTGATGTTCTTTTTAGGTTGCGTGTGACATGCCTATTACATAGCAAGTGTTTTAAAATGGCCATCTACTTTAAGTTATATTGTTATACTATATCTGGTCTGTTTCTCACCTCCGGCGTACGTGTTGAATGATGATACGCGCTATATCGGAACTTAAGTATTACGTTTTACGCTAGTTCACATTGTTGCATAGTCGCAACTGAATCAACTTCTACTATCTGGCTGACAATTCTGAACTGACGCGCCTTACCTGCATTTGACGGCGGTGTGACCATTTTGCGTCCATGATGTCCAGCCCTGCTGGTGTCGCTTTACATGCTGCGAGCATATTCACAGATCAAGGAGCTGTCCTGTGTTCGGTTTGAGCAACCGATTACTAATGTCAGTGTCACCAGAACCCACTCGAGTTCCTCGTCAGATGATTTTCTGACTACGATCAATGATGGACTGTAATTATTAATGTGTGGTAGAGGATATATTTTCCTTTTGATACGATTCGTAACAACGGCTTACATGTCACATCGATTAGTGGCGGCTTGCAAAGGAAGTCGTGACTCTGCGGGCCAGTCCTGGTCGCTGCGCGTTCATAGCATGCATGACAGTGGAGGATGAGCCACGTTTTATGGCAGTTACATATCAGTCATGGTAGTTCGCTGCCGTCGTCCTTGGCTCAGTGACATAAGTCACAGGCTCGCAAGAGTAAGGTCGGGGGTTCGAATCCGGCAGGATTCGGCGGGTGCGCGCTACTGACGAGTCACAATAGGACGAGACGACCGTGTAGCGCTTTCCTGGATGTGTGGGAGCTCTCTGCCTGAGTCTAACTGCAAAAAATCGTCTCATTGCACTGAAATGCCCGCATCACAACAATACCAATGTCTCCGCTTTTGCTCTTCGAATAGCGCTGCTTGTATTATCTCGTATGCTCTCCAAGATACTCCGTGTATATTTTATTTTTTTCCGTCTTCTGTTACCTCTAGCTACTAACTCTAACCGCACATTCACATCCACAACTGATACTGAACACGACCTTGTTTTTGTTGCTAGCATATTCCACGAGCCATAAATTCTGTATCAAGGAGAACTTTGACTATTTAGACCTTCTTCTCGAAATGTGAACCTTTATGTCACCTGTATTTGCTGCCATCAAGTTCGTATATTCGCGCTTCTTAGAGATGGTACATATCTTCGTCGAGAAATTGAGAAACCCGCTATTAGAAGAATTGATATCATGTATGATCTCTTGTTGCTTGACCACCAAATAGACGTCTGAATTTAGAGAATACAAAGTCAAGAGGCATGAACGTCTGGATCTTGTGGATAATTGCTGCTCCGGCTGTTCACACCGAAAGCTTTAGTTTGCTCGTACATGCCCATTTCTTGTCTTATTCGAGAATCAGCTGGAATAACTGCGGCTCACCTGGTTGTCTCCACTGTGAACATTCGACTCAGTAGTGTAACGCACTGTGCAGTAGGCGATATAGACCTCTTCGAAGTGTGGCTTCTGTGTTCCATAACGATGTGCTTGTATCTGACGGCACGCAATCAAAATTTGGGAACAATGTACGTGGTTTATAGTCTATCTTCTTTGGTGAAATCACCACCACGTTCAAGTGCCGTCGATTTTAGTCACATTTGTGTCCGTTTGTCCACGGGCTTCTTGACTTGAAGCACGCAGTTGCGAAAAGTTAGAAGCAGTTGTATTTTCTATATCTCAGTGCCCTACCGCTTTCACATAAATCGACCTGCTTACAAACTCAATAAGCTGTTACCTCCTCAAGATTTTGCCATGACCTGTGCTTAAATGTTTTAGATCTCCAAAATTGTCTTGTCTGCTACGCGAAACTCTTAAAGCACTTAATAAGTACTACTCGTCACAGCTGGATGATGCACAAACTACGTCGCCACGTTTAGGTACAACGTCGTTTCGATGCATTACATGTGACTACAGGGAACCAGGTGGCTTTTCTTAACTCCCCTGGATTACTTGGATCGGAATTCTCATCTTACCGTTTTCTCAATTCAGTCCAGATGTGTTTCCACTCATGAATGCTTCCCATTCTCAAGACTCAGTGTTATGCCTTGTTCCTTTTTAGTATTAACAAATTCCATTTCCCGGTTGTCTGCTGATTTCTGCTCCATGCCCTCCGGCTGTTGACCCTGTGCATAATTTGCATCTCTGAATCCACGTAGACACGAACGTGTGAATGATGTGCTAGAGCTCAACAATCTATTTATCATCTTTTGTGATATATGTTCTATCCGGACGACTGGTCTGGCCTTTCGCATTCCGGCTGTATTTTGAACGCCGCGGTGTTCGGAAGCGTCTCGTCCGTGGGTACTTGCCACACAACTAACCCAGGTTTAAAGTCCTCATTAAGAAACTCTGTTGCTATGGCTACCTACACATTATTACTCGATGCGCGGTGTCCACAGCTACTTATCTGTTCAGTTATGTAGCCTATTGCTTTGTGTATTCGCATCACACGGCTAAATCACCCAATCTGTTGGATTGGCCTCAGCACCATAGTGACATCGTTGGCAGTGTGGATACACTTTGGCTTCGTTGATTCTTCTTAGAACCTATTTTCACCGTTCTCTATCCAACCACACGTTATCAGCCCCAAGCGATCATTAATCCGTGCTCCAACTCCTCCACCAGCTGAGTGCGCAACGCAAAGTTTCCATTTGCATCGCTTTCTGTCCAGTATCCCTCTTTGAGTCAAGCCGGAGTCTGGGCAGCATTCAAACCTGTTATTCCCGAAGCGTAAAATCACTTATCCTGTACAAAACTTTGGGACACTATTCCATTGCGATGGTCTCTCACTGATCAAATCCCATTGTAGCGTCTCATACTATGTTGATGTTCATGGGTCCTCATACACATTTCGTCCGCCATCCTCGACGCACTTTGTTCTTACTCTGCTTTGGGACACGTTGAATTCGGGCCATCTTTGGCCACACAAATTCTCTGCTATCCGTCTAGTCCGGGCGAGTATGTTCAGCTCGCGTGGGTGGCGCCAGATCCGTTTCCTTTTCGCTAGCTAATCATCGCTTCCGTTATCCCCTTTGGCCGGTCACCATTGCATCTCTTGTCATTAGTATAGGTTCGTTGGGGCGCACGTACTGTTCAACAGCAGCTGTTCGAGCCAATCCGCTAACTAGTATTCATGCCCAACCTGTGCTTTGTTCACTCTAGACCGAACCAGTTTTGTTTTGACTCTCCGGGTCATGCAAACGTAATCAGTTCGCGTCGGGGCGACTGATTGATCCTCTGTTTGCCTACACCGTTCGGTCACTTCCACTCAAACGATCGGGTACCAGCACACTCTGCAGACAGTAAACTAAACTGTATGTGGGCTTTACCTCATGCTTCACCGGTAGCGAATCGTACTCATTCTTACCTTGGTTATTAATGTTCACTCCCATATTTCATTTCCTCTTCACGTGTTCACCATCGTTATTCTCGCTTTTAGCTAAACGTTCTCATTTACATTGCAGATTTCTTCCTTGATATATTCGGCTCCTCAATTCATTTGACTGCGGGCAAAAGTGGTGAGTGTGTTCTCGTGCTGTGTTCTCTTTCATTCAGCTCTGATACAGCTACGATCTGGCTTGTATGTGGTAGAAATTCATACCACTATTCTACTGGCACTCTCCCTTACTCTCTGGACTAAATGTGTTTGATCTATGTATCGATAGATTACATCTCCTTCTGCGCCTTTGTATTGGTAATTAGCTACTACTCCACCTTAAGCTACCTGTCGTGACGTTCTGATTGTTTCCACACTCCTAGTCAGAACGGATGAACGGACGCGGAGTAGTCCATCGAACGCATCAGCACGGACTAAGAGACCTAACCTCAAGCCGTTTTTTACACGCCAGCTGTAACAGGAAACGGAACGCGTTAATAATAAATAATGATATTAATAATGCTTCAGCTGTACGCCGTAACGGCGTTTCGCTGCCGTGCGACCACTATCAGCCGCACGCGAGCTGAGTATACCGCGAGGACGCTCACTCCTACGCGGATTCGAATCTGCGCCGCAAGATTACTAGACAAGCTCGTCACCTCTAGGCTGCGGGCTGACAACGCGTTAAGCGGAGACTGTACTCGAGACCAAAAAAGACTGGCTGCTAGCAAGAGGTCATTCATTATCTCAGCCAAAAACAAACCTGCTCTTTACATAATCATATTTGTAACCCACAGTATGACAACGTAAGGCATAAACTATAGAGGATGGTAAGTCTCAGTGTATGGCTCATGACTCGCAACATGGTGGCAGTGTCACTGTGGAAATGGCTCAGGTGGAATTTGCGTGCTGTCTTTGAAGTGAGCTACAGTTATGTTCTGTACGATTTTTGTTGATACAGCAGCAATGTTTATGGGAAGAGCTCATATACCACACATGCGCAGTTTGGGTCGCTGCATGACCAAACTATTGTGGAGTATGCTAGGGAGGCAGGCTCAGGCAAGCCCTGCATAAGTTTTGATGGAACTGTGCGAGTCCTGCTACATATCACTTCGTGAAAATTTATCGTCTCATCTACCACTCTGCTCATTTCCAAAATTCTTCCGAATTCGTGCTTTTTCTTTCTCACACCTATGAATCGACCAATAAATGTGATGGCAAAGTGCAGGCTCAATTAATGCCTACTTATTTCGAGGCCTTTAAGAGCGCTGTTTTCATTTTGTTGAGTCTTATCCGGATGGTTTCGTTATTCATTGATCCAACTGGATTTCTCACTAGAGTAATGCTTCTTTACGGGAACGTGTGTACAGTTTGTACATGACATGTAGGAACGCAATGTACATGAGGTATACCAGACTGAAGGCTTCTTTCTTCCGCCGACTGTTTGACCAACATTATGGCCCATATGGCTGGCGGCATCCGGTTTCGGATTTGCCTGTCACTGTGGCCACCCACAGGACACCTGCGTCTACAGCGGGACCATGGGTGGCTTGCTCTGCACCACCCACAGCTCCAACCACACGCCTCATATCCAGTGTAAACCCGAAGGGATAAGACCGGGAGGCATGCGGATGGGAACCACGTTTCATCAACGGAGCCGGCCCACACTCCTTCACAGACATACAGAAGCACGCTGTATTTGGGAATCAATCGCACACAAGGCGGTGGCTGGACCGTAGTCCGCTCCACACTGAGTGCATGGAACCACTCTTCGAGCCTAGCACGTCCACAAGGACCGTGCACCCCGTCCCCTCCAGCAACGACCAACTGTCTCCTGGAGCCAGTATGGACGAGGTAGTGGATAAAATAGATAAAATGGATAAAATAGATAACGGTCAGGCTAGTAAGTGGTTAGCAATCCCGTAGGAGGCCAATTTTGTCCGAAGTTCTTAATGGGATACACGATCCAATATTTTCTCCGTGTTTAAGCAAGCGATAACTTGTGACCGACCGAAGTCGCCCAATTTGGTTACGTCGTCCAGCTATTCAAACTGACAAGTTTGGCACGCTTGTGCCCGGAGAAATTCATATTTCGATTAGTTAATCAGATTATTCGCATTTGTCATTACGGCCTACGCCCCCACAAACTGTAGCACTGATTCGGTGAAAGATGATTTCTATCACCAAGTTAACGATCTCCTTCGTTACAGGACAAGCACGGATACTGTGGTATTAACTGATGGTCTAAAAGCCCAACTCGGAGAATTGTCTTCTGATGAGCTTTATCTGGACGGCCAACATGGTGTAAGCTCCTGTAATGATAACGGTGAGCGACTGCTACAGCTATATGAAGGTGCTCGCCTCTTTCTCGGCAGCACTAACTTTCGACACAGCACCCGCAGAAAAGTGACTTGGCGCCTACCAGTCTTGCACCAGCCATGGACGCAAATCGATCACAGCGCGATTAGTTACCGCTGGAGAGGCTGTGTCCAAAACTGTCGCTCTATTTGAAGCACGAGCGCGGACGTCGATCACGCTCTTGTGTGTGCCCACCTTCGGATGTCTTTCGGCGGACCGCAATGTCGATATGAAGGCATTGCCGCCAGTCAGCTGGCGAAGTCTGGTGTTCTGAATGTGTATCAAAGTGCGCTAACATCCGAGTTGAGTAAGCGCCCACTGAACACCATCGAAGATCACTGGATACATATCCGCCAATTGCTACTATCAACAGGCGTTTCTTCATGTGACAAATCAAATTGCCAAACTGGACATTGGGTCTCTACACAGTCTTTGGAACTTATTGGATGCTCGGCGGCCTATTCTGGCATGAAGCGAATACAATGAGGCTCGTAAAAATCTCAGGGCAAAACTGCGTTCTAACCTGAAGAGAGACCGGACTAGGATGGGCTACGTAGTTTGTGAACAACTGGGATGAATACCTCAACAAAATTACAACTAAAATCTTGCCACTCACGAGTAGTATAAGAAGGGAACCCTCACCTCGAAGTTGGCGTGTCGGTGCATCCCGACTGCCTGGCTGGGGTCCTAAAGGCGATGAACACGTTTGCTTGGACACACTTGCTGATTCGGAGAAACGGCGGCCCCAATGGCGTTGGTGTTGTGGTTTCTTTGTCTATCCCCCTCTTGCTCCTCCTCATATTCCGATCTCATACAAAACTCATAATAGCATATTTAAGATCATATTATTTGCTTGCAATTTTTGTTGGGTACTTTTTTAGTATCTTAGCTTTTTGTATTGCGGCACACTAGCTGTGGTGTGTTCCTCACTCTGGGCTAACGCGTATTACTTTTGTTATTCGCATTTAGAAATCCTATAATTCTTTCTTCTATGGTTCCTCCTATATCTATCTTCGGAATGGCTCATTGTCTTTCATGTGAGTGGATCCTCCTTTGTGTCGCGTGTGGCGATAGCCTGCTTCCACTTAGAAGGGTAGCTGTCTTTTTTCTGTGACATGGCGATTACGCCCAGCAGGACCAATGGGACATCAGGCCCACAGAGTTCATGTACCGCTGGCGATATGCCATTGGATCTAGTATAAAAGTTGTATTCTTGTTTACCTGGATTCTCCCGGAACGCTTTTTCACTGCTCATAATCAGAATTTCTATCCCATTCATCTCTCAAACTCCGTGACGTTCTTCGAATGCCATCATTTCCACTCTTCTCCAAATTCCACCGAATGATATCTAGTACCGTTAGCGATGCTGATAGCTACCATTTCCTCACGTACGGTGGTGGTCTTGAGACAACGTTATGGATTTCCGAATCACACAACATCAATTGCTACTCCCACATAGGGTTCAATTGCCATTAACTCATTTCCTGTTAGTGTTTTATTGAGGATAGTTTTTAAAGTATGACTTAATGTGTTGCATTAACGTACTAGCTATTATTATTATTTGATTGCTTTTCAGAAAAGACACTATTCCTTACTGTTCTGAAATCATTTGGCCACTCCTCTTTTGTCTTAATTAACTCGATGCTTAAATCCTATTTTGGAAGATGCCCTTAAAAGAGGACGTCAGCAGAAAATGGGTTAAGTCCATACATTAATGGAACTGACTTTTGCCGTCCGTTCGTTCGCATCTTTCATGGTACCGTAGTGCGATGTTATCTCATCGCAGCGAGTTTGTACACACACTGTGTGATGAGTTGCGCTTCTCCTCGATCATTTGAGAGACGGCGAGCGTTACTCCTTAGCACTGCGCAATTGGCAAATAGTTTGTCGGGCTTACTCAGACCCTGGATCCTTCAGACCGCGGTTGGAATGTGGAACCACCAAATCTTACGTAACTGGCCCTTTTTGCGAGCCTTTACAGATTTCTTCGCAGAATTTTGAACCTAAAGATCTGTCTGAATATGATTATCGTTTTTCTACTTTGTGTCTAATGTGAGCAGCCTACCCGTAACATGTTGACTCATCAGAGATCGCAAATAATTGTGAGGGTGTCTGACATCATCTTTCGGTTACTGATTAACACAACTTCACTGTGCCTTTCCACGTGAGACACATTAGTCGGTCAAACCATTTTCTGCTTTCACTTGCCTCGTTGTTATGGACTCGTTTACCTGAATTTTTCCTTCGTTTCTTGTTGTCTCGTTCTTTTCTGTGATTTTCCGCATGGGAATCGTCCGTGAAGTGGTCTTGTTCTGATGTTCGTGGTATTTTCCCTCTCCACTGTGTTCCCGTGATCCTTCCCTGCCAATCATTTCATTCATCAAGCCTACTCTTTTTCTCTGACGCTTATCCGTCTTATTTCTGTCCGTTTGTTTGTGTTGCACGTTACACATTACTTCTTTTGTTCTCTTGACGACTGGTTCTGTCATTGGATCCGCCGCACTTTAACTGTCGTTTCATACTTGATTATAACGGAAATATGTGAAACGCAAGGGTTTTTGTTTGTCCTTTAACCGTGGGATGTGATATGATTAAATTCCACAGACCCCATCCTCAATTAATCACTCCCATACCATCATGCATCAATCCATGAGCAGTCCGATCGCAGAGCCAGAGCTCCGACTAATCGAATCTCAACTGCTTGCTCCCGCCATGAAGATATATCTCGAGGAACTCGCTTGTTGCCAGAACATCCTTCCTCTTCGGTTTACTCTGAGTGTCATTCACTCTTATAGTGCAGTTATATATCTTTACATGGCTTGTTTCGTTTATAGTAACCACAAACTCATTACCACTGCAGTGCGTTTCATCATGTCAGTGATCCAACAGCTTTATCAATGACGCAGGCGTGTGTGTGTTTGACTATTGCTAGTCACACTTTCCTCTTTCCTGTACCCTGGCTCACCGATTGCTCTTTTACTGAGTGGGCTTCACCGAGCTCCTTACAGAAGAATGGTTTAATTCAGGGGATGTTCCCCGAACGAGTAGAGCCCGTGCCATTGTACACTGGTTGGGCTAAAACTGCGACCTAAGGGGCATCATCTCATTTTCATTATAGGCATTCACTTTCCACATTTCTTGCAAGTGCTGTCTCAATAATAAGCACTGGGCTATCAATCATGAAAAACGGCATAATACGTACGCGGGTACGCAGTACCAACACTTCGCTATTACGCAACCACCCCAGTCGCACGTGGGCTAAGAATACTGCCAGGATCCCTCGGTCCCTACGCAGACTCAAATCCGCGCCATCGGATTACAAGGCAGGCTTGTGATCCTTAAGGCTGCGTACCTGCTATCAACCATGTCTGTTCTGTATAATCAAGCTTGCAAGGCATTATTCGACTCACGTTTATGCTTTGTCTAAGTTTTCTCATCGTCAAACCGTTTTTTATACTTTCCTTCAAAAATTATAACTTGGCAGCACTATTGCGCCGTTTTCCGTTGAACAGCTTACTTTTAAGTCCGCTAAATCTAGAGGACACAAGCTTATTATTAGTATTTAGTCCATTCGTTCGTTTAATGCCGGTAGCAGTACCATTCATCTTAGGATGCTTTTCCAATCGACAAACAGTCATGCATGAATTGTTTGTCCACTACTGCAGTTGTAGTTTTTTTATTTTTTCCCTTTCCTCCTGATTCGTCTGATGTATCCCGAACGCTCACTCTCATGACAGTCGCGTAATTGAGCCCTCCTCTACTCGATTACTTGTTGCTATCTCGTAGCACTCGGGTGGTGAAGGCTAATCACAGCGCTTAGTATGTGTGCTACATCCGTTCGCGCACGGATTACTGTTGGCGTCTGATATCGATGCACATCCCAGATTCACCGATAAACAATTAGGTCCTGCCGTTTAACTCGCTCGCCTCAGCTTATCCCTCATTGCAGATATATTCTACCTTATTTGCCTTATCACATTTTTTTACTTTTCACTCATAGTTTCCTACACTTCTATAACACACTAAGTCCTCCTTTGACATTCTTCGACTTTCCATTCAATTATCCACCGAAACTTTGGCCACAGGGTACATCTTGCCGAAAATATTCTGCTTTCAAATAACAGGCTCCTAGTTGATTCCTCATTTTTTCTGTTCTCAAGCCTTCTACATCTGATAGCTCCCTTATTTGTGTTCCCGTACCTCTCACACGGCACGCTTTCTGTCACCACAGTCTCTGAGTATGAATATCACACATCGAATACTGGTGATGCGTTTGAGATTTTCCCTTCCAGTGGATATCATCTGGACACGCGTCATCAGCCTTGTTTCTCCTTTGATTTACTTTCAGACACTCGAGAGTACAACCTTTCCGCTATCGACCTATGTCCTCGCCATCTTTCCGCCATCGGTGCCTTACTCTCGTACGGACTACTCAGCCACCCTGACACCACGAGTTCACCGGATCTCATGATTACTTTGTCCGAACGGCAGCTCCGTGGATTGCGATCTCTCGACCAGTGCTTTCATTTGCTTGACCAGAAGACTCACGTATTCAACTCAGACCATTTGAATCCACAGTTGGCAGTCCACCATCGCGTCTTAGTGTTACCAAAAAATGCCGACGATCCAGTGATGGCAAATTGTAACGCAGCCACACAGTTACTAAACATGGTATTCGCCCCAAACAATGACTCGTCTTCCCACCGAAACAGCCAAGAAACTGCGAAGTACAACATTCTCCAGCTCTTTCTGGCATACCAATATCGCATTCAGTTACACCGAACCCTTTCTAATGCCAGTTATCATCGGGCGCCTATCTCCCCCACAGAGCATGTGCTGTACCCATGGTGGATCTCCGGTGGCGGTCGAGAGCTTGTCCCGCACATTCAGTCCACGGTAGGTTGTTGTTTTCAACGCTTCTTGGTAGCATTTTATTCTCTGTGTGATGGTATCGGTACATCTGAGAATGACCTCAGACAGTGTACACTAATTGTAAGCTCTACTTATTCACCTCATATTTGGATTCAACATCACGAGTCACCTACTAGGGTCCAGACAGCTCCTTCTGATTATTATGACCAGAGACATGTTGTTCTTCGTGCCGACACATAACCGATGCTAACAGACCGTGCGTAGTTAACTGGTCACGAACCTAGGTAGCGCCTGCCAGATAGTCTTTGATCACGTCCCTCGGATAACAACAGTGATGCTACTGACGGCACAACATGACTATGAAGTAGGGTAGTTCGGACGATTTCTCTCGTCTCAGGTATCGCTGTCACGTCAATGTGGGTGGTACACAACTCACCGATCACATCCTGATTCAGTCAGGCAGAAGGACAGCGCATATCACGAGAATCGCCGGATTGCCACTTTTCCTGGGGGCTCATCTCCAGTGTTCATTCCCCTTTGGATTCAATTGATTTAAACAACAACCATATGCAGCGGCAGTGGACCGCCATGTTTGATCTCTAACTGCTTGACTATCGCCCGTACATTTTCTCATCTCGAATTCGAACCCGAAAACCGGCTTATTTCCCTGTCGGCGAGGCGAAGTGTCTGTATCCGTTGTATTGGCTGGAACAGTGCAACCCAACGCTAAGCGTCCTAGATTTGTGTGATCGTGTTCAACCGGATTGAATTGTTTACGTACGCTTATACTGCGACTGGATTCTCCACGCTTGACATCGATAGAGTAGACTCCATCCGCGCCCATCGCTTCCGTACCCGACGTTTCACCTCCGCACGTAATAGTGTTTTCTGCTACACCGTTGAAACCGCTTTATTGATCAGTTCATGCGATTCGCGCCGATCAATTGCCTTTGATTCCCAACACTTGCAAACAACTTTATGTTCGTGATAAACCCATGTCCTGATAACGCAACTTCGGTTTTCCAATGCGCCGCTTCCCTTCACTAATTTATCCATCTGGTTGGGGTATCCTCGTCTCTTTCATACGTTGGACATGCCCCAGCCACCTCAGGTGATGCAGCCAAAGTATTGGCAGAGCGCTTCCTAGGCGAAGACCTACCACGCCCTGGAACACTGCTTCCGAACGATTGACTGAAACGGATTAATATTGAACCATGCAATTGGCAAGCCAACTGAATTTTGGATAACTTCAACATTGCATGTTTTCAGATTGAATCACCAAACACTTCATCAATTGAGAAAAAGGACGTGGGTTACAATATGTCAACAGCTCGATTGTTCTTCTCAGTCTCAATCAATGGTATACATGGATAAATGAGCAACACCAATCAAAATGTCCAAGTCAAGCCCAAGGCAACCCCATTGTATCTGTGCACAAAACACAGCTTGATGTTCCATAAATAGTAACGCCTCATTGACTGTCAATCACTCTTGTCTGCTATGTCCCCAGCGAATGTCCACTGGGCGCCTGTGCCTCTCCGAAAGCGATGTGGCTTAAACTGCACCAATCGTAGCCCCACACCCGATGTTTACTGGAAGTCTGAAGAGGAATGAGCAGATGCTACAGTTGGGAAGCCACGACTATTGATAACTTAGTCCATATTCCGTCATATCATCTTCCTGTAAGCGGATCCACTAATTTGTCTCCAGGAATTATGACAATTTTCCTGGACACTCGAGCTGCATTTGACTCAGTCGATTGGCCTAGTTTATGGCACTGTTTGCTAAGAAATTGAGTCCCCGAAATGTACACTTCTATTATTCAGACGCTTTACTTCCAAGTGTCAGGTGGAGTGAGGGTCTGTGACAAGCTTTCTTAACCATTCGCTATCTCTAGTGGTGTGCGACAAGGGTGCCCTATGTCTCCATTCCTCTTCAACTTTTCAATTGTGTACGTCTTGTTGATATCTCTGGAAGACTCACAAAATCTTGGTGTTTAGCTTCTTCCTGGCAATCGAGTGACCGACTTAGCTTATGCTGATGACATCGCTCTGCTCGGTGACGATTCACAGAGTGTACAGCCCATTTCGAACTGTGGCGATTGAAGCATCTAAGTACGGTATACGCTTTTCCCCCTTGAAGTATAAATTGCTACTCCAGGACTGGAAGTCATCTGTCCCCTCCCTTACCATTGAAGGAACACAGCTAGAGCTTGTGGACAACTTTGTCTACCTCGAAAGCTATATTCCTGCTGACGGCACTATTGGGAAAGAGGTATCTCATCGCATCGTCAGAGCCATGTCGGCGTGTACCAACCGGAGTCGTTTGTGGCGTCGTCGGGACATATCCCTCTCCTTAAAGGAGAAGATCTACCACACATGTGTCCGCGCGGTCCTGTTGTATATATATATATATATATATATATATATATATATATATATATATATATATATATATATATATATATATATATATATAACAATCTACGGAAGTTGTAACTACATTCTACGTCCATAAACCTCAGCCAACACTTGGTTTCCATGCACATGTGTACAATTAGACAGCAAAAACTATATGTAACATATTCCGCGGCAACAACAGTCGCGTTACCCCAGCAGTGATAGCAGTTTGTTCTCCCGGTAATCACGCTAACCTCTGCTTGTACAATTACTGAATGGTAGCCACCTTGAAAACATACTTGTACACCTGGTGATCTCTGTTTACCATTTTGTAAAACACTTGATCTTGTACATCTGTACGTCACTCTGGAGCTTTGAATATATTCCTCATAAAGTAGCTTTTGTATTGCAACATCATTTGTCTCAGACCGCGCGCATTCCCCATCACCTTGATTCCACCCTGATATCTTTGTTGGTCCTATCAGTACTGACCACTATGTAGGTGGTCACCTGCCCTCCTTACTTAATTAGAGCACGCGAGCTAATGCAGCATCTGGTCCAGATGGTGAACTTCTTGATCAAGATTTATTTTTGACTACTATTTACATTGTCCTCTGGTATCCTGTACCGATCAGTTCTCGTCGCCACTTGCCCTTAGTGTTCCCATCACGCCGCTTACATGTAGTCTTTTGTTAGGACCAGCCAGGTCGCAAGGTAAGTTCTACACTTGGAGCTGCAATTTACACTCTTATCCTGATTTGTCGCATTGTTACGGTTACTCTGGTAACGAAAATTTTAACGTTCTGCTCAATTCCGAGAACAATACTGCTGCCCTTATTTCCCTTGGTCAAACCCACCTTCGCAGCTGTCTCCATTGTCTGCTGATGCACCCAGTACTAACCAGTGGGCATCCAGGCGACTTCAGCACTGGATACCATTGTTCCCATTTGAACTACCTCACAAGCAGTGACACAATTGATTGTTCTAAACCAGCCCACTTTTTGCTTTTGAGTATTAACATGGCGAACGCGGGATGGCACAGTTTATTACGTTTTAATGCTTGGAGATAGTTTCGTCTATATGCATTCGCCATCTTTAAAGACTACTGAGACATGGTGGTTTATCCATGCACTTGCGTGGTTAGCTCCACTAACCGACTGATCCAGCAGCTTCCGTCATCATTGGAACCTCGATATAGACTTATCTTGATGATACACCTATTTGTCTAACGGCTGTACGAGCCCCGTTGTCGCCGGTTGCGAGGTTCATCACTTTTGTGCTTTTCGGTTGTTAGTTAGCAGTAGCTATTTTTTCATGACTGATTTAGAAAAAATTAACTGGGTGCCATAATGCGTACTAAGCATGGTCAGATTGATTGTGCATCCGATAGGACTGAACACGCGCTTCGCCTGCGAACCCATTGTGCTGTTTCCTATCTTCAATTTCTCACGTAAAATGGCGAAATGTTCCAGATTGAATTTACACTATACGATCACAGCACTAACAGATCGTGAACCATCGAACTCTTTCTTATCCAGGAACGGTTCTCACTGGCATAAAACGCAGTCATTAATGCCTCCCGTTCACGTAGCGGAAGCCACCAATGGCCCCTCTGTAGACGCAGGCGTCCTGTGGCTGGCCTTAGTGACAAGCAAACCCGAAACCGGATGCCGCCCCCACAGATATATATATATATATATATATATATATATATATATATATATATATATATATACGTCGGCGTTACTTTAGGGATTGGAAAGGCAGCCTGTGCTCCAAAAAGATATACTTTAAGCGCTTGTTTTCGGTTACCACTGCATACTGCGATTCATCTTAATTGCTTATATTTCTAATCCTCCCACGGTGCTCAGCACCATGGTTACTTATCTTTGTGTGTTCTTTAATGGCCACCTACTTTCGCGTCTTGCACTTAGAGTGGCGAACCTCTTATCTAGCTGATAGCTATATATTACACGAATGAAAGATGAGGTTGTCTTGACGCTTACTGCTTCATTACATCGAGACCAATAGCTTAAATCATAGCACCTGGTGAGTCATTGACGTACAGCTAAATTTTTTTGTTTAGTAGCTTTTTAACTGCCCTGTTAAATTTAACGTTTTCTACTATTCATCTGTTCTCTGGACGTCATCTTTATAAGAGTTTAATGCGTCAACATACTCCACTGTGGTAAACTGCTGGCATTTTACTTTATAAAGTACACTGCATCTGATCGTTACGTCTTACGACATGTAAACTTTGGACACGTGTTTCTACTTTGTTCCCTTTTCACATTCCCACCTTTTCTCCACTTGCATTTCTGTCTTTTCGTCATCAATGCGTCAGCACATCACGTTTCGCTTTCGTTATATTAATGACAATATTACTCTATCGCGTCCATTATTTGAAACCGCCCTTGTTGCCGCAGATTCCTTCATTGGAACCGCTCGCTTCCGACTAATCTACCTGGAATTAAGGGCTGTAGTTTGTACGCGAATGTCACTCGGCACTCAGCTTTCCCACAGAGATAAAACATAAAGTCCACCGGTCTCCTGCAAGCTTGACTACTTTGCGAGTCCCACAGTAATTCGGCCTCACTGTCAAAATCTTGGTGTTCTTCTTTTTCATGTAGAATCTTGTTCATCTGTATTCTTGTTCACTTCTTTGAGCGCCTATTCTTCCGCTTTTTCTCCACTGAATCCCTTTAGTCCGTCACTAGAACCGTGTATTGCTGATGCTGACTTGATTTTAGCCTTTTCCGTCTGTCGTCATTGCTCTAATGGTTTTCCTCCCTAATGAGAATGTATGTTGTTCTTGTAGCCGGTTGACTGTAAACGTATACTTGATGTACACTTGCAATTATGCGATCCAGTTGGGTGTATCGATTCCCTAGCACATTTTATTCCCATGAATGGCAAGGAACTAGAAATACCCCATGATCGCGTTTTAGCACAATCACATAGGGCCTTTCAATCATTACTGTCACCTCTGCAACTTATGCTTGCTAGGCAGCCGGATGCTTCGATCGAGTGTGAGCAACTATGCTAACACGTTTCATTGGCAGTATAAATTAAAAGGGTAGCTTTTTGCCAATTTGAAATTCCCATCGACTCTATGGTGAGCCTATTTCAGTAGAACGAGTGTCGCGGGTGTTTGTGTCAGTTGTTTCGCTTTACTCCATACTGCCTACGTGTCACTCGGATTGTGAATTAGCCTCCGAAAATGCTTTCAACGTTACTTTTTCTGCAACGCCGGTGTTGTCCACCTCTGTCTCGTTAGCGGACCTCACTTCTGCAACGTATTGCTCACAACAACAAGTGGAACCACCGATCCGGTTTGGCAACAGACTTTGCCGCACCGATCTGTACTTTGATCATGAAAGTGCTACACTTTCTACTTTCCGTTTTTCGTATTGTTGTTGCACTTGGTTAGGTGAAACTCTTGGTTTTCCATATGTTGGTGTGTGGAAATGGCTCTGCGAAATTCTCTTGTGACCTTTGTTTGATCGATGTGTATCGTTTCTGTGGCTTGTATGTTCACCATATCAGTGGTTAGAAGCCTTCCAACATTACGCGGATGTGAAGACAGGGACGTTCTTCTTGCTCCTCACGTATCTGTTACTGTTTCTTTCACCTCCTCTCCTTTATTCCACCCTCCCTTTCTCCTCTTTGGTTAAACTAGACTCGCTTCACTTTGGTCATTTCACTAACATTGATATTTTCTGTTAATAGTTATGCGCGAATTGACCACGGTAATTACACTTAACTGGCTTGAAAGCCGGATGAGGTTAAAAACCATTAATAGACACTCGTGTTGCCCGATGTTTTGGATTTATTAAAGCGAATGGTCACAGGCTGCCGACTAGCTCCATAGCTCAGCACATCCTAGATTGTTCCATACGCAAAAATCCCCTTGAATTGTTCCGAAAAATAAACTGACAAAACAATGCTCGCCTGCTTCAGTTTGTCGTATCTTCAGCTATTCGTATGCTGAAATCCCATTTGTGTAAACCGACCGAGTTTATGACCAGCCTCTCATCGCCTTAGCTAGGTTCTCTGCTTGTTCCAAATTTAAACCGTATGATCTTGGACGTTGTTTTCTTTTACACGTAACCCCATTATTCCACGGCTTATGTGTTAACAGCCGGTGCCGTGGCTTGCCAACGCTAGGTCATGAAAATCCCTTAGCCGGAGCCATTCGAAGAAAGGGATGTGAGGATCTTCTTGAAAGACTCCCAAGGTACGGCATAGGCGATTAGAATGACAACGTACCTGACGTAGCTGATCACCCTACCGAGTCCCCTCAAGGGCCGTTTGGAAGCAATCTTGGAGGCGGCGCGAAAGGGCACCGTCAAGTTGGACTAGGACGTTGCAATGTAGATGTTGCTTTCTTGCTTAGACAGCCCAGTCGACCACCAAAAGACAATGCAGCGGTGCAAGGCTACCTGATTTAGATCACGAGCGTATCGCCTTCTGTTTGTGGTTCACATCCGAGGCCTGTTGGATCGTGCCCTGCCTCGAATGGAGGAAGCGTCAAACAGCAGTTATTGATGTATCAGTTCATGCCTCGTCTCCCATAGCCGATCGCGGAACGCGTCAAGATTGCACATGCTGTCTGCAAAATGCGTCTGAAGAAGTTGGCGCAAGTAACTCGTGAGCTCGGCGACGCGCCAATTGCCGTAGTAGAGTAGGAACACCGCGAAGTGTGTAGTGGAACAGCTTGTGCAAGGCGTCACTGGGCCTCACGTTCAGCGCTTATAGGAGTGAACAAGAGGATGTTGCTTCCTTTGCGGGAAATCGGGACATTGGCAACTACGATATCCGGTAAGGCGCGCTGCAGCCCGTATAGCATTCTCGGATCGTGCGATGTGTACTCGGTGGTAGAAGTAGACGGGACGATCGGCACAGGGGTCGCGGTATCTGACAAGCCATCTGCGGAAAGCTTCAATCTGCTCCATGATCATGAGGGTGCTTGGCGTTTGCGCAGTGTGCTTGAATAGCATGGCAGAACATCTCGACGAAATTGGGGGACGGAAATTAAAACACCCCTTCGTTGTGTCGCCGGACACGAAGCAGACCGTATTGAGAGCATATTTCCTGGAGTTCAACAAGACTATCGTCGATTTAAAACGACGAAAGTTGTTGACTGTATACGGGTCGTTGCCACTTATTGGCTGTGGATGAACTACTTTTGCACTCCGTTGTTGTCACGTTACACTTGATCCGGGCCTTGCGGTCATTCATCAACAAGTCGCACCTCTTGTTTGTAGGTGAGGACATCCCGTCCGGATTTTATGACCGGATCGAACACACCATTCCCCTAATCCGCCAGACGTATCGGCCCCCAAAGGCCTTGTAAGGTACCAGCGCATCTGGAGGCTGAGTTGAAGTGGCAAATGCAAGGGATTTTGGACGCGGTTATGATTGAAGATGCACACAGCCCATACAATTCTCCAGTTATTCTTGTAAAAACGTCTGATGGGAAGTATCGTTTATGTCTGGACTTCCGCAGAGTGAATGAAGTCTCTTTGAGTTGTTTCGTTTCAGCGTCATTAGTTGCCAACATTTTGATAGATTACAGCATTCGAGAATATTTACGGTCTGGATATTGGCAACTGAAGATTAAACAAGACAGCAAAAGCTGTGTTTACGGTCGGTCAGAAACAATGTCAATTTAAAACGATGCCTTTCTAACTGTTGGAAGCCCCGTTCGCTTTAAGACGTTTAATGTTGTGCTTACTGTGTGACTTGGATAGCGTAGCAATATACGGGAATGACTTCGTGGTGTATAGCCGATCAGAAGCGGAGCACAGCGGTCACCTCGAAACAATCTTGGAACGGACTTAGCAATCGGGACCCCGTATATACAGGCCGAAATCCCAGGTTAGAAAGACTTCCGTCACAATTCTGGGTCACGAAGTGGGACAAAGTGAAGTGAAAGTCACTGTCTGAGAAAATCGACAATGCAAGTCACTCCCAGGCCTTACCTCAAAGTGCACTCTCAGAGCGTTCTGGAGCCGCGTTGGATATTACGAGAATTTCGTCAATGCATTAACTGATGTGGTCCCACCCTTGTACCAGTTGCTGAAACAGTATAAGAAATTCGCTTGGTCTGCGGAAGCCCAATTAGCCTTTGATCACATTCTGCAAGAAATGAAATAGGGGAACTGACCCTGCAGTTTTCCATTACCGGAGAGATGTTCCCGTTGGCCATTGATTCCGCGCGGTTTTGAAACCATTCCACTGGACAATTGAGTATACCAGCAAAATTTTGACACCAAGGGAACGCGGATACTCAACCATAGAGACGGAATATCTCTCAATCTTACGGACGTAGGACAAATGGCGGTCGTATCTACTAGGTCAGCGATTTAATCTCGAAACGAACCACAAGCCTTTGAAATAGAATAAGTCGCCAAAAGTACTATGGGAAAGTTGGCGCGATAGGCGCTGCGCCTTCAGAGATGCGATTTCACGATAGACCACGTGGCGTGAAGCAAACAAAGACCAGACTGCGGTTTTTTTTGCCACGCATGATGAACGATGATGACCTACCGAGTGTGGCTTTTTGTATCAATAGTGGCCTTTCGGAGCAGCATCCGGGACACTGGGTGGCCGAACAGCATAGTACTAAGCTCTTGCGCAGAATGATCACTACACGAATAATTTGTCAATCAGTACTAAACAAGCGTCAACACAAGCAAATCGAACCGTTTGTAAGAAATATAAAAAAACAGTGGAGTAGTAGGGGGAGTTAGATTTGAATAGGTGGAAATTCGTCACATCAAGACTTACTCAGACAGCCATTACACGCCCTGAAAAGCACTGTATACCCGTTTCATCCTTTCGCGAATTGTCAGCAGTGCGCATTCCATCGCACCCATGGCAGGGCTCGAACCCGCAACTCGACTGTTGCCAGTCCGTGGATGAGACCATTGAGTTACGGGGGACGACAACGACCATCGTGAATAAGTTACTAGATGTGATATAGCGCCGCTCACTTATGGCACAGGTTAATTGGCAGCTAAAGTTTGGTAAGTTCGTCGCTTGTTGTGGGGACTACCCTGTCCTCTGCACGGCAGTAACGTGCAAGTGAGTGTGGCCGCACTCTTGCTACGTTCTCGATAGACATTAACTGTTTTTCGGAAACCAGATTGTAAAACTCCAGTTCGGTCCTCACACTGACCTCTCCGGTAAACCCTAATCTCAGATACCGTTTGCGCCTTTCCAGGGACCCGGAGGTTGCTGATTCTGACCAGACTGGTGTTGGGGTTGCACTGTGGGACAGGGCTCACATCTCTGCTTGACTGAATCCCGGTCAACAGTCGGCTGTGTGTGGTCACACTACGAGATTCATGTAATTAACCATTGAGTGATAAAGCGTGTCTTATTTGTCGTCTCCGCTTCCGCTCCTACAGTTTGCAGCCCGGATACAATCAAGGATTGCTTTTATCAACAACTACATGACCTGCGTTCCTCAAAAAACCTGATATTGTCATTCTTACCGGAGATTTTAACGCCCGAGTGGGCCGCCTGCCACCAAGCGTGCACCATCTTGGGGGTATTCTTGGCCTCGGTACTAATCGATTGTATAATGGAGACAGGCTACTGACTCTTCGCTGTGATCATCGCTTTTTCTGAGCACCAGTTTTCTTCACTCGAAGAAACAGACTGCTACCTGGCACTCGCCTTCCCAAACCCATGAGTAATCCCAGCTTGACCACATAGCAATAAGCTACGGATAGTGCGGAAGTATAACAGACTGCTATCGTAGTATTCAACTTGGCTGGACTCCGATCACGCACTGGTTCGTGTTAAGGTTTGCCTGCGTTTCGGAGAATCGCCTATTCGTACGCACTACCGGCCGAACGTCGAGACTCTACAGGACCCTATATCGCTATCCAGGCCTCTCTATCGACACTGCTTGTCTCAGCTTCTGACGATGATCTGAATTCACAGTGGGTGCGCGTCAAGGATGCCTTAGTTACTGCCAGCAATAACAGTTGTGGTTACCCGTCACCCGCCGAAAAGCTGGGTCATCACTGTCTTCTTGCCGCTGATTGACAGACGTCGCTCGGTATCGACTGGCGCCAGCCGTAGTTAAGAACGTTGATCCTTAGATCGAAAGTTGCATAGAATTTTGCAAAAGGACCGTAAAGCCTGTTGGTGTGAAGGTGCTAGAGTAATGGAAATTACTAGTCTCTCTGGTAATACGAAAAAACTCTTCGGTCTCATCCAAGTCACCGAAGGTTTCCGGTCTGATGTAGGCAAAATCATCTGTGAAGTGGATAGTTCGTTTATCTCTACTCTTCAACGACGGTTGAAACGATAGGCTGAATATCTTTTCTCACAGTTTTGCTGACCACCAGTCCCATATGCTTCCTCTGGAGCGCGCATTGGTGCTGAGTGGTCTTTCCCCCAGATCCTTCCTCTCACCGGGAAATCTGGCAGGAACTACGCCTACTGAAGCGTCCTAAAGCACCCGGTTCAAATGGTATAACTTCTGCTCACTATAAAGATAGTGGCCATTCTCTAGTTCGAAAACTCACCGCTTTGCTCTCAAATGTTTGATCAAGAATGGGCTGTGTCGATAGTCGTCCCCCTTTTCAACTAGGACCTGCACACAATCTGCCTCAACTACAGAGGTATAGGTTTGGTTCCCTTCGTCTGCAAGTTTCTGATGTCCATCATACTTCTCAGACTTTCCCCAGTGCGCGAAGCGCAACAGCGGGAAGAACAAGCTGGGTTCTGCCCTTGTCGCGGTTGCATGGATCAAATTTTCACACTGTCAGAACCTCGAACTTCGCCATTTATACCAAAAGCCGATGGTTGTCATGTTCTGTCAATAGGACTGCATTATGGCCATCTGTTGAAAATTGGCATCCCCGAGAAGTTCGTTTCTATATTGCGTGCTATGTACCGTCTGACTTTGGGCAGCGTTAGGGCTTATGGCAACCTTTCGACAATGATGTCCTATCTCCCTATTCCTCGTCCGTTTTGCCATTGATTATCTCCTCAAAATGCTCTAGAAGACTCCTTAAACGTTGGCGTTCAGCTCCTCCCTGTTAGTCGAGTAACTCACTTGAACTACGCTGATGAAATCGACTTGCTGGGTGACGGTTCGCAGGCCGTCCAGCTTACACTTAACCGCTTGGCAATTGAAGCGTCGAAGTAAGGGATACACTTTTCACCGTTCAAGTGCGAAGTACTTTTCTACTTTGGCGGATGCCTATACCTCCTCTTACTTAGTAGCTAGACACTGGTTCCTCTTGCCTTCTCCACACTGAGACATTTGTGGCGCCGCCATTACATCCATCTCTCCATCAAAGTGCGCGTCTACTGTGCGGCTGTTTGCGTTGTACCGCTGTACAGTTGCGAGATGGCCTGTTCGAACCTGCGCCAGCTACCTGTCTCCGATCACCGTTGCTTGCGGCCCATTGCCCGTATATGGTGGCTGCACCACGTAGGCAATGCGGAAGTTAGACAGTATTTTGGGAGGAGACAGTCATTCGCCTGAGGAGATTGTCTCGTTGCGTCAATTGCGGTGGCTCGGTCTCGTGTTGCGAGTGCTCGCTCAGCGTCTTTCGCATCTTGCATTGTTCGCGGTTGCTGGGCAGGGCTGGACGAGACGGCACGGTGGACAACCTACGATTTGGAGAGGCCGCCTGAAAAGCCGACGGAGCAGTTGGCCTCGATTGTTCATTTGTACTCCGAGGTTGGTAGTTTGGTTGCAAACGTTTCACCACCATGCGAGGTGGCATCCTGAGTGCAGTGAGATGCGGCGTCTAATCACTACGGTTACGCACCGCACCGCCACCTCGCATGGTGGTAATACGTTTGCAACCAAACTGCCAAGCTCGGAGTACATATGAACAGGTGAATCGTCAATCCGAGCTACCAGTATTCCGAAACAGTTGGCCTCGCTCAGTTTATCTCGACTCCCTGGTTGAGATCCCATATACGGTCGCTGGTTAGAGGCCCCAGAAGTTATGACTCAAGACCGACACCAATGGCGGACGTGTATCTTTGCGTGTTGCGGTGATGCCCTTTCCTTCCACTAGTAAAACGAAATGTCAAAAAATACTCAAAAGCTGTGACAAAAAGCTGGACAAAAATTGCCACCTGTTCTTTTCCTATTCAGATGCTATTTTAATATTCCGCCATGATTCGGATGACACTATATCTGTACCACAGATCATGATTATATATATATATATATATATATATATATATATATATATATATATATATACTTGAAAATTCCGATCCTCTCTCTCGCATAATCACACCCGTCAGCCATTTGCCAACAAATTCCGCTGTTTATCTGGCACACGGTTTTCTACACCATCATTTTACTTTTGCATTTTTTTCTGGCACTTCCTTGCATTCATCTGCTCGCAGTGGGTGACTTCCTCGTCAGCATCAACGCCATTGCGCAAGCTCGTTTGGTGAAGTCATTTTTCTCTTCACGGGGTTTGGCTTGAACTCCGCTAGGCCACCACATATTCTTGCTGGCGGTACTGTTCTCCATCTCTTTTCTCCCACTTTTGATTTCAGTGTCCCAAATTGCCAGACTTTCTCTCACATCTAATGCACCTCCCCACTGTGGATCCGCCTGTGTCGCCTACTCCGGGTTCCACTCGCTGCTCGAACACATCATCCACTATTGTTCCGCGCGAGCCCGTCGCTTCGCATCAGCGTTCATCCAACACCGTGATGCGAGAGCAAATTGTTGTCCCCGCAGCACTTGCTGGTTCCCGTAAAGATACTGCACTCATGCGGTTAACCAATCGCGTTCGCTTACTCGAGCGCAACGTGTCCGTCAGCATGAGGTAAGTGGCCCTGCTTTCCTTGGAAAATACCACGCCCTCCAGTTCCGTCACTGTTTTCAGCTTGTTAGCAGCAGAACGTTTGAAAAGTCAAATAGATTGTAGTTTGCCGGAAATTTAACAAGCCAAAGACTGGAACTGTGATTGCGTTGTTATTTAGCGCAAATAGAACCTCGAATGAATCACACCTAAACCATCTCGAACTGCACAAGCAGTCCGACTGCTAAGCTAATGAAACTCGACACTAAATGGAGCGTCGTAGTCCCAATCCAAGCCTAAGTGCATTGAAGTTCAAAATGAGAGCGATTGCACGGACTATACAAATTGGCCGGTCAGTGGGTCATTCAATATTGCTCACGTCATGCAATGTCCCCATATAAATTTAGGCATTTAATTCAGCGAATAAATTTCCTTTCGGCAGTTTCCATCAGGTCATCACACATCGAGATTAGTTGAGACATTTCACTAGGCTGGTAACGTTAGACAGTTTCAGAATAGTTTACGAACAACTTGTTATTATAGTTCGAGCAGCTTATCACTTTTGGCACCAAAACTTTGTGAGGCCGAGTGAACCAGTGGATGATTGGTATAGCACTTATAGCAACTGGAAACTTACTCGCGTTACAGGCCGCAATGTTACTTTAATTGGTTCATAGAGTGGTCACAAGTGCTCCGCATTACAAGGTCACACACGTAAGCGATGGGTGTGGGGTTGATTTGGCTTCCATTTCCTATCCCCGATCCGTTCGCTGACGCTCCTCAGATTGGTCGGGTTTAGACAGCCCGCCACACGTTGGAAAGCTCCACCTCGTCCATTCTGTTCACGCAGATTTTTACCATACTAACTTCAATGGCCTCAGCAATCAGCCTTTGGGGTGTCGATCATAACCCCACTCGATCTCATCATCTGTATCGCTGCTATCGGATCCCTTAGTATGGCCATATATTCAAGCTCCTTCCTCAGCCACCATGCTATGCGCTCCTTGTGTTCTGCTATCCTCGTGGTATGGCCTATGTACACCTGTGCGCAGTGTGCTACAAATGCTGTAGACGCAATTGCGTGTTCTGTCTGCGGGAATTGGATCTTTCAAGCGCACCGGTGTCGAGTGGAGAGCTGGACTGTTATCCTTATCTTTGTTTGGCGCTTTCCGGTTGGCTTTTGTACTTTCCTCTTTCTAAGGAGTTCCCACCGTCCCAATCCACTAGTAGTACGCCGTCGATAGGGATATATACAATTGGTCTCGGGTATCCACTCCAAACACTTCTTTTCCGCGCAGTCTTCCGATCTTGTTCTTATGCGCACATGCTCTAAGCTCTACGTAACAGAGATGTGATCCCCGTATACACCTGTGTTTGATGATCTTAACTATAATGGGGTATACCATCTGTGTCCGTCCGCCTACGAATCATTGTTGTTTTTAGACTACTCCATTCCTGTAAACTAATCAATCAAGGAATAACTGTATGCCACCACATGATTCCGATTCCATAGTGAAATTTCTAGTCTCCACTAGTGTTCAAGTAGTTCAGAAATTCATTTTTCCTATCCCTTTTTGTGATCACAAATGTGTCCTCCATGTAGCGCTATCAAATTTTCAGTGAGCTACTGCAGTCATTTTGCGCCCTCCTTACAGTCTTTCATATACAAACTTGCCAATTACGGAAGATATTGGCTATCCAGTGACAAATCCCTGTTTTTGTGTGTATAATCTAGATTTCAACGTGAAATATGACACATTAAGACAAAGTCATTCCTTCAATTACTTAATTTACCCTGTCTTTCAAATTGTTGTTCCTAATCCAACAGTGTTTCACTATTTTCAACGCGTCGCATTTCGGCACCTTAGTAATGACTGTCTGTTTCACATTTGCGTTTGACCCAGGAAATCTCCGATGTGATATGCGATGCCTGGCTGCGCTTGATGTGGAAGTTAACAAGGTGCCTACCTATCTATTACCCTCCATCTGGTTATGTACCGGCTCCAGGAGACTGCGAATCCTTGCTGGGGCACGGGGTGCACGGTCCTCGCGACTAGATGTGAGGTGTGTGTGGATGGAGCTGTATGTTGTGCAGCGCAAGCACTTATGGCCCTTCTGTAGGCGTAGGCGCAGGCGCCCTGTGTCTGTCCCCGTGGAGGCCACAGTGACGGGCAAGTCCGGACACGATTGCGTGCTAACTTCGAAACTGACCATCATTTCATCCGACTAAGGCCCGCTACCTTTTGCGCGAATCCATAAGTGTTCTTTATGGACGTATTCGTTCGCCCTGTCAACGGTTGCAATAGGCTAGTCAAATATCCAGCCAGTTCATGCGTCGAATGGATATACCAAGCTTATATGTTTTCGGCAAGTCGTACTAAGGTGTGCGCCAGCCTGTGTGCTTACGCACCCGTGCTCGCCTACCACCATAGGGTTGGAGACTCGGATCAACGAACAGTGCAGTCTATTTGGACTTGACCAAGCCCAGCTTTATCGATTAGTTCAAAAAGGGGGTCGATACGACTCCCAACGAATGCGTCGATTAAGGCGGGAAACAGGCGAATGAGCTTGTGCGGTTTTGGTTTAGGACAAAGTACTTGAGAATAGAGGACTTGTGTGTACTTGTGGCTGAAACGCAGTGACAGCAAGAAAATAAAATGAAGCACTGGTGTCGGTGACGGGGCACAATCTTGAAAGAGTTTTGACACGCGAATCAGATGTGACCAGGTAGAGAATGGGCAAACTACTCTGCGCACTGAAGCGCCATAACCTTTCACTTCCCGCTGGTGTCCGAACCATGTCGTGCATGCCCTTCTAACAATTCGTTATTTGACGCGCACTTTCCGTCTGACGCTAGGATTATTCTTGACTAGTCATGCGGCGTCTCACACTGACCTCGGGGGTTGTGATTGTTAACTTACCTATTTTACAGTTGGTCTGACAATCATTAAATCAGGGGCACTGATCTTTGTTATCAGCGAACTGAACGAACGACTCTGGTCCACAATCGTAGCTTGGCTCGTTGTTATGTGTGTCCTGTCGTTACCAGCTAGTTTAGCAACGGCTTCTAAGCGTGATCCTTATGAGAAACCGCTTCTGTGTCAACATCATTTGCTTCGTCTATCTTGCATTAGACACCAGCGATCCCGACTGTTTTTGGGGTGTATTCTAAGAGGTAGGGTGCGCAGACTAGCGGTCGACTGACATTTCTCACCCTGATGTGAGCAGCTCAGCCTAGGAGGAATGGATGTATTTGTCACCTTGTTTACGGGTTGCCTCATGTTCTCATTGTTCTGTCATCATCTGATGCACAGAAGCGTCAGCCACAACCTAGTTATATCCAAAATCTCTAAGATGTATCATAAAAGCATTGGAATGAATTGTTTGCCGCTAAATTGAAGCGAAAAACTCAAACTTGCGAGAAGATCTCTTTTCAGTACTTCTCATCAGGCAAATACAGTTACAATAATGTAAAAGCAACGCATCGCAGTAAGCCAGTGTAGGTGGGACTGAGAATCGGTGACTCGGAAACATTTGAACAACGATGTTACATTCGATCGATAGTTTGGTCGAGCAACTGAATACAGGCATTGCGGCAGCTGATGGGACGAAGAGGATCGCACTCGGCTGCCGACGCTGAGGAGTTGCTGTATGGTCATGGCAAGAAGAGTGCTTGTACAAGAGCCTTTTGTTTGCACAACTCTGGCTGATTTACTGGGATAGCAATAGCCTCAGCTACCATCAGAACGCTTTTAATAACTCAGCTGGTCTGGTTTCGAGTCCACTTTGGAACACGTGCTCTTTGCGATGGCACTGTTAAAGCCTCCGATCACGCCCCATCTTAGCGATCCCGGGCAGTGCTCAGCGATCCGTTTTGATAAACGCCTGGTCGTATGTCCAATGTATCTTGCACCATTGGTGCAAGTAAATTGATGTAGTAAATACAATTTAGATTGAACCTGGAGTCTCTTTTTAAGGCGTTGAGTAACAAGCGGGGCATTCTATACCACAACATGCGGGTAAGTTGCTAGTTAGTCTTTGGCTGCTGCAGTCGAGAGTTTTCTGTTCAGTGAATCGAAGGCGACATCCCCTTTGAACGGCACCTCTTAGGAACAGTCATGGAAGTTTTCGGGTGCATACGGATAGTGGCGTACTTGAGATGGGCTATCCATTATTTTGCAGCGTTTAAAGAGGCGATCATTCTTCCCTTTCATCGTCTCTGGTTTACAAATTTTGACAGCACAATAATACAAGCGGCGAACTAAGCTCCTCTCGTATTTCAAAGGTACGAAGCATGGAATGTGCGTGTGTTGGACTGCCCACGTAGTTTTCCGGAAGACCCTTCTCTCAAGTGAACTATCCTCCTGTCTGCAAAGTTGGACTTGGAGAATCCGCGGATCTCACGGATCTGGATCTCGCGGATCTCAGTGGCATAGTGCTTATGGTGTCAACCATGAGCCACTAGGCTCTGAGTTCCAGCCCAACTCAGGCTATCTCCAACTTATGAGTCCCAACCAAAACGAAACCGCGGTCTTGGGGTGCCAGTGTTGGGATGTGCAACCCTATAATTTCCATCTTCCTGTCTCTTTAGTAAAACGTCGCGTACAATTTCGCTGGGGAAGTTCAACGATGGATGTGCATTATTGAACCCAGCTACATCGACACTTTAATCAGACAATAAACGTGTCGTCTATCTATCGCCAATGTGAATCAAGTGCGGAGATAGCAGGCTGAATAGGCCCGCGTTCAAGTGTAAACAGGAAGATGTCAGCATGTGGTGTCCCTAGGGGAGACCCCATTACGACCAGTTTTTATGTCACTGCAAAGTCAGGTCTCTTTAAAACATTTGTTTCTGACATTAATCACGCAGGTCGTCATGGTTTCTTCTAGTGAGTACAAATCGCTGCAATGTCTCAACCCAGATGGGATTTGCTCGTGATGCACCACTATTTTCAGCAACTGACACAACAGTTCTGGACACAAATCCTCTTCATATATCCGCAAATGCAATTATTCTTCGTGAATTTATGTACAACATGTGCGAGACCGTTTTGGTCTTTAACACCGTCGAATTCCGCCTTTATTTGGACTTTAAATCCTTCGGGAAAGGGCTTATATGATTTATTATTTCACACACTATTCCCCTAGATACCTCGAAGAGCTGAGTCAGAGTTACAAGCGCCAAATGGAGCGCCTATCACGTTCATTTAATCTAACCACTGCCTGGTTAAAAGCCACCGCCCAAGGTGCCGAGGAACGTGATCAAGCACAGCAAGTAAGCTTCCGGTTTTTCGTTTTAGCACACTTAGTTATTGTGGTTCATGTACGTCTGTCATGTGGCTCCACCGTTATCTTAGGAATTATTTTTACTTTTCTATCATTTCGCTTTTATTTTTCGAAGCTACAGCGCCGACGTTCTATGTAATTATGGATGGTTTATACATTTACTATGTACTTGACTACGGTTACGGAAGTTTGCTTCTGGTCACTTCGTCAATAACTTGATGTGCCAGTTAATACCGGATCCCACGTTTCAGTCGAGCCTCAAGTGCCTCAGAGGCAGGGTGTTTTTGTCCTGTGAGCTCTGTTCATGCAAACTGATGACGATTTTTGCGATCGTGTATCTTTGTGTGGAGGCAGTTTACCACCCGTCTCCTTGGTATTTCCACTATCGACCTTGAAATGTTTATGGACTGCCTCCACTGAATTGCTGGGTTACTATCAATTTATTCCTTCAAACTATCGATACAAAGCTATGTTGCTCCCTGAAGCCAATGTTTCGGACGCATTTATTGTGAGCGTGCTAAGTGCTACTCAGGTTTGACAGATGAATAGGTCAACATTGGAACATACAACCGGATTTTTGTCGTCATTCCTCACGCAGATCGCCACCACTGCAGTTAGAGTTATCTGAGAGCGATGAATTTCGAAAGTTTGTTGACTCACTGTATCCTGGCCATTAATTCGTCATCTTATGCACACTAATGTGGTTTATGAAGTGGCCTGCGATTGCACCCATTGCTCGCCGTCATGCTTAATTCATAACGGGAGGCTCTTTGTCTCGCGTGTCCTTGCTCTCCGGTACATGAAGTCAAAGTCAGACTCTGCGCAGTTTAGTCTGCTCACTGTATTTCAATACATCAATAACGATTGTACCGCTGAAGCACGATAGTTCCAGTTGATCCCCCCATCATTGAGATATTATGTCGAGGCGAAATGCAATAAAGGAATACGACCTGGAAGGGGTAGAAAACCTTATCGTCCAATGCAAAAATTGGTATTTGGAGACATAAACTGAAACCTAGGAGGCCCCCCCTCCCCACTAATTCATAGCACAAGATCTCTGGTAGATTTCTGCTGTCCGCACATTTTCAGCTCGAATGCTTTGGCTCTCCTATCTTCTGAGCTGCATCACGATAAGCTGGTGTCCCATCTTTCCCACTATACTGCTTTTGAGGCTGGCTGTTGTGAGTGAACTTGCGCTTTGCTACTACCGACTGTGGCACCGAGTCTACTTTTTAATACTAGCCACTTTTACGGCTTAATTTTCATCACCACGCTTTCGAGCTGTTACACGAAACAGCAATCACAGCACAAAGCAGCGTTCATTACTCTTCTTTTTAGTACTGTGTTTGAGGTTCACCTCCATTCTTTTCGACAGACTCGAATATCTGTTCTCGAGCAACGACTAGACGAGTTGTTGTCGCAATTCCGTTCTGCTTCAATCGAATTTCAAGACTCCAACAGCTCTGCTACATCTGATTCGAAACGGGAGCGCGATCTGACTCTCGAGCTGGAAGAGGTATCAGCCCCTCCAGCTCTCAACTTCGATGCTCCACCGGACTGGAATCCCGGTGCCTCCGTTTGGCCCCCTCTATCTGACGATTGGCTTGAGGATGGGGTTGTTGAGACGGAAGATGATGACCCAATCGAATCGCATCAACACCCGTCGGACTCGGACCGATTTCGTCACATTCGACCCTACCGTGCTGAAAGTGTCTTGCCTGCGAGTGACTGGTCCCCTCGTGATTGCGAACCCCAAGTGGCCTCCGATTGGAAATCAGCAGTCCAACGTTGGTTCATAGAACGTTTTGACAGCCTGTTAAAATTCACTAACCTCTCTTGGCAGCTACTTCCTACATCTTCACCGAACGTGTTTTGGGTGAGTAACAGACTAGTTCTCCTATGCTACTCGACTTTATTGCACCTCAGCTGCGTTTAAACGAAGTGTATTCTGTCAGCTTTCATTATGCTTGTTTATCTGAGCAAGGGATTCTTGATCTACCTAGCTTATCTGTTGGAGTTGGTTCTTAGCCAGTTTGCCTCCCGCGCGTCTCAAAATCACTGGATTGGTGTTTCATTCTAGTAACACAAGTCGCAGGTGTCGGTTCATGGTGGAGTCGAAAAATTGGCGCTACCATCGAGTTCGAATGCCATGAATGACCGAATACGTGGGGAGTTATCCGACTACAACGAAGCATCTGTTGCTTATTCGGATTGTCTCAGTTGTAGTCACCGTTGTTCTTTCATCTGGATTCATGCTACTATTACTGCGGCGTGATAATGAGAGGTGTGATCGTCTGACTTTCACTCCTCTAAACTTTATTTTCTCTCCTCTGGGTCCTAGATTCTGTTGGTAGTTGGCGCGTTTTTCTAACTTATTCCTACATTTAGTTTAAAAGACTAGTGCTGAATTCCTCACCTTGTGTGTCTCACTGGATGAGAGGCCGATGGACCCACATTTCCCATCCGATGACTATTCTTCTACAACTGTGAGCAACTCAGTGGTGTCCTACGTAAACCCTTAATCTGTAGCTGCGGTGTCATCGGCTTCGTACACTGCACGATTTTGTCTTGTTTTCACAGTCTGAAACTAGTTTCCACTGTTTATTTGTAGATTTTATACATGACCTTGCTTCATCTTACTTTCGCGGCTGCCTCACATGCGCTCGTCTATCTCACTTGGCTCCGACCTCAAGGTCGAAAGCTCTCCTGTACCTTCGACTCCCTTTCATTCGTCCACCAAACACCCCTCGCATGGACGTGCTCACCTCACCATCTCACATTGTCTGGTCCGAGTTCCTACCGTGTCCCGAATACGAATTGTTTACAAGCTCACAACGTTACTGTGCTCCCTTCGAATGGGGATTATGGCCTCGGTCTGTCGACCTTACCTGAGAACCACACAACTGAGCACCCCAAAGTAAGTGCGCCATTTGTATCGCTCATACTTGATTTTCGTCCGCTTATTAAAGCCCCGTTTCCAGTGTCTCTTAGTACCAGATCAGATGCTATTACATCTAAACTGTGTGCTTGTGAATCACTGCGGTGCATAATTTCGGTCAGCCGGAAGTCGACTCCCGCGACTGTGCGTTGTTTGCTCGCTGAGGGTGTGGATGGAAGAGGCGGAAAGACCAAACGATGACTTGGTCACGAGGACTGAGGGCCTTCACTTCGAAGGTGGCATCGGTTAGTGTCTCCCGACTGCCAGACTGGGCTCAGAAGGATAATGAACACGTTTGTCGGATGCAACGATTAACCTGGCAAGGAGCCGACCTCAATGATGTTTATCTTATCAGTCTATTTGTCCCTCCCCATCCCTTTTATATTCCTCTCTAACCACGACCTCATTCTTGAAGCATGATGTTACTAAATAGCGTGTTACTTTTTATTATTCTATGCTGTTCGATATTTCGTTGAACTGTATTTTTTCACTTTCACCTACTGTGTAATGATGATGATGACCGGAGGTCAAGTGGTTCTGGTTTGCGATCCAATTGTTACCGGTTCGAGCCTGCGTAGGTGCGAGCGACCTAGCAACATCCTCGGCCTGCACATGACTGGCGGTAGTAACGTAGCAGCGAGGCGTCGGTGCGGCGTACCAGCGTACAGATCTCTAACCTCATGGAAGGCGGTCCTCTTCCACGTTTTGTAACTGACTCTCAGTGCATCAATGTTGTTACACTCTTCCTTCCAGTTTCGTCCACTCGCCGCCGCTTCTCTTACCAACTCGGGATCAAATTCTGTCGACACCATTGGATCATCCATACCCGTCGGTTCGGACACACACCAACTACCAGATCTAGGTTCTCTACAGAAAGAACCCTTACACTCGGCATTGCCCTTAAATAATGACGTACAAGTGCCACATCCTGCAGCCAATCGATGCAGTGATTGCTCCGAAACATGTGAGTTCGTCATTTACCTTCATTGCCCATAGCTCTACTTCTTATGGCCTGTTGCATCGCTTTCTGTTCACCATCTTGCAACGAAATACTGCGAGGTCACATTTCTTCTTTTTTGTCTTTCTTTTCACTAAATTTCGCAGATCCTACAGGGGAACTGATTATTCTGGCCTAACTAGACTACACTCATCGTTCGCATTAACGATCGTGATTATTCATCTTTCACACCTCGGATGTCTTTTCACATTAAGTTTCTCAAAGTTAACTCTACACCTCAGGCTAGTGATTCGTCGCCACGCTCTGCACTCCGTTTGATTTGGTGTGTTATTTTCCATAATCATGCATGAAAAACAGTAAGGTACTAGAGCCTTCGCGTTCATTAGACTTGTCTCCATGACGGTTGCATCTTGGTATCAGTGGCTCGTAGTCTTTCCGGCTCCTGAGTTGCTCTCTCGAATGAACTCTATCGAATGACCGTGCATATGCGCTTCGATTTCAAGATTGCCAAATCATTTGTGCACGCCTCTGCACTTACCAGATTCTGTGGATAGTACTCGCAGCTGTTATCCAAATCACCCAACATGGGCCTATTGCAATTGTTACTGGTGGTATGATTGCTCATCTTAATCGCCTATCAAAGTCATTTCGGGGTCCGTGCTCGCCTTACTATAACTGGCATCCCGTCACCTAGTACTCAAAAGTGCAAGCTTTCGTGGACTTAGTTTACTATCCACCACCATGAGATAAACACATGGTACAAAACTGTTGATCGATCTGGATCATTAGAATCTTTTTGTGTGGATTCGTCGCAGTTAGACACAGACAGACAGCCACCACCCACCTGGATTGGTGGTGGCTGTCTGTCTGTGTCTAACTGTGACGAATCTACACAAAAACCTAATAAATTCCCCTACTACTTACACTAGATTCTTCTCCGATCCTGCCCTTGTGCGTGCGTCCCTATGAGCCCATACCAAGCTCTCCACTTTGAGCTTTCTTATCCACTCACAATGCACTAACTAGACAGTGACATCAAACCGAATTGCAACGCTATCTGTTGCAGACGAACGAGGTGTGTTAACCAACCATCGATCACGTTTACCTCCATTGCGTTCTAAAGAAGGTATTGGGGCCATCTTGTCGCTTAGCTTTAGACGTCCGAATAGTGATTTGTTTTCTGGGTCACATTTCCTTCAATTGAAGCACGAAAAACTTCGTTCTAGAGTCACTTTCGTTATCTGTTTAATTCGGGGTATGCATCTGATTAGGACTCTCAAGTTTGTCCGGGAACGTTTGTGAGTGACTCAGACCTGTGCGATGAAGAAGATTAACCTCACTGGGTGTAGCTGCTTCTTCTCACAACTCACGCACGGATCCAAAGATTACTGTGAGTACAAGAATTGTTGTGAAGAATTAGCAGATTCTCCACTTCCGTTTCCTTCTACTTAGTCTACTCATCCTGTCACCGTTCTTATTTGGGTTACCTGAGTCTGTTTTTCTGGCTGTCCATGAGCTCCGACACCAATTGGCACAGCTGGCGCAACACATGCTAGATGTCGCTGCATATTTTCATACATCGGTACTCAAAACCTCTGGTTACTCTTTCACCCTGCCGAAAACCGCCGCTAAAAATCATTATGATTGATCATCTATAGTTACTCAATTTTAACCGGCTGCAATGCGTACTGAGCTTTCATCCGGTGTCTCTGAGCTCATCGAGTTTCAGAGGCAAAAGAATTATAATGTCTTGCATGGCGTGGAAGCCTCCTCTGCACCACGACCCGCCATCATCGCGCCTGACATGTTGCAGGTCGGAATTCAGAAGAAGAATGTCTGTTGGCACATAACTTTCAGGTACGGTTTGCTACCGAGCCTCTGTGGTGATAAGTAAGCACAGTACAAGGCTTAGGTACTGGAGATACCAAGAGTTGCGATTAACTTAAGTTTTCCTTGTTTTAGTCGCAACTTCGTGTGCTAACCGTTCTGGTTACCAAACAACTGAGTGAAATAGTATTTTCAAATGCCAGGCGAGTCATTGAGCCAAAACGCACTCTCAACTAAACTTTGGCTGTTTCATCCTTGTTACTGAGGCCCTCATCATATCCCGTATGTACAGTTTAAGAGAAGTAACAATGTCCTCCGATGGTCTCTGATGTTATCACCCTCAGGATTTTTCTCATTCGCAGAATGTTCTTGCTCGTAGGAGGGGCGATCGTCCTTCTGACGCTATTCCCTTTCGCATATTGACTGGCTGCTTGTAAGGCAGTCTTCTCTATATCCTGTATGGATTCCATTCGCGAGCGATTGTTCACTTTTTAACACGACGACATAGCTCTTCTTGGGTCTGACGCAGTGGCTATGTAAACACTACTGGATAGATTGGCGTGTACCACTGCACACTTCGGCATACACTTTGCATCTTCAGAGTGCAAAGTACTGCTGCAGCACTGGACCGACACACCTGCGGTTTTAGCTCTCACCGAACAGCCACTGGAAGTGTTGGATCGGTTCACTTACTTCTCTCGAGTGTTTTATACCTCTTTGTCGCTTGTGTTGCCGAGGCCATGTCGTCCGTGTGCCCCTTGATCGGCTTCCTCAGCGTGCATTATACGCTGTGGTTGCACCAAGTTAGACGAAACCTCCAGGTGGCCAGTCCATGATATGACATAAATGCTTGAAGAAATCGACTAAGAGGCTTGGTCAGCCTGGTGCATGCCGTTTTCCTGGATGGGGGCCTCGAGATGGTCAACGCCAATGGTTGGAGACCGTATCAGTCAATGGCGTTCCTGCATTCTGTGCTTTGCATCTGGTCATTAATTTTCGTTCCATTCTGATTAGTTTAACGCATTTCCTTCTTGCTTTCATTTTCTCCATATTCTATTGGCGCCCAATCTCACTATCCTACCGGTGTTATTGTTATTCTTACGGTGTGAGTCGTGGCAACTGGATCCACCACACTTCGGTGCTCAGAACATATTTAATCAACTGTAACTGACTAGCTTACCTTGGTAGCTGTGTCACACCTGGTGGTCACATCACCAAGGAAGTTACTTCGCGTATCAGCAAGACCCGCATGGCTTTCCACAGACTCAACCATCTATGGATACGGCGTAATATCAGCCTGTGAGTGACAGGTAGGGTTTTAAAACGCTGCGGTATGGCCGGTCTTGCTGACCCGTTCGCGGCGAATACATTAAACGCCTGGCCGGGTTTAACCACCGGTGCTTGCGGAGTATTGCTCACATTTGGTAGGAACACCGGGTGAGCAATGCTGAGGTCTGCCATTTCGTGTTTGACAAGAAATCTTCTGATGCCTCACTCGAGTGTTTGCTGAAGCTTAATAACTTACGTTGGCTAGTCCATGTCCTACGTATTCCCATTGACCGGCATCTTCGACGTGCATTATACGCCTTGGCTGCACCAAGTTGGGCGAAACTGCTTGGTGGCCAGTCCATCACGTGGCATAAAAGCTTGAAGAAATTGACTGAGAGACCTGGTCAGGCTGGTGCCTGTCGTCTTCCTAGATAATGGCCTCGGGATGGTCCACACCAATGGTTGGAGACTGTATCAGACATGGCGCGGTCACGCAGTCAGTGGCGTTTCTGCATTCTTTTCTTGTTTCTGGTTGTTAATTTTCGTTCCATTCTGATTCGTTTAACGCACTTCATTCTTACTTCCACTTTCTTTACATTCTATTTACATCCAACCCCCTATCTTGCCATTGTTATTTATTATTGTTCATGCGATGTGAGTCGTGGCAACTGGATCCGCCGCACTCCGGTGCTCGGATTATAGTTGTTCTACTGAACGGAACTACTACTTTTGTATCCTATCTAAGCTTCAGTTTAAACTGATATTGTGTTGCACTAGCGAGGTTGCCGATGATAATGCGTCACCGAGTAGAGTATCGGTCCGCTAAGGCCGTTCTTGATGTTTTCACGATCCAGTCCACACCCACTGGTTTCCAAACATCGGCATTTTGGTGTATTGCCATTTCACTCTACCTGTTCTTTTTCTCTCTAAGCCTTCACCGGGTTGGCCAGACATGTAGGGAAATGTTGCACCATAACCGCTTATCTTGTGCTGCACCTATCCGGCATGGCAGTTGTTCCACGTTTCACCAGCTAGTGTTTATGACTGCATTGTCCGGTTATTTGTGTGCCTTTTTTCGATTGCTGCCGACTACACCAATCTCAAAGCTGGATTGGCGACGCTTGATGGATTACGGAGGAAACTAATATTACGTTCTGGTTGTGTACGTTTACTCCACCTTCAGCAACCGCTGCTTTTATTCAATTCGTTCCCATCAAATTACTTGTTTTCGTTGGTAATCTGGGACATATTCTCCCTCTTCCCCTGATAGAATTCGCTTAGGCCCCCGCCCTCTCGTTTTAGTCACCTTTTCATTTTTTTATTTAGTGCCTTCTGTGATTTCTCGATCCACTATTCTTTAATTCATCAGCTGATCTCATTCCCATCTGCTACTACAAAGTTATTCTCTTGTTCTACTAATAACGCCCCCTATGCATCGACACATAACACTTGTAGTTCCTTCAATGGTTTCCTTGTTTCGTTTCACACGCCACGTATCACCGTTTACAATAGAAACACGGCCTCGCACCACTTGTATACTTTTGTCCACTCTACTCTCAAGTTCTCTTCGAGTACTATCGGAGTGATACTTTTTTGACCGTTGGTCATTATCTTGAACACTACATGCCCGACACAAAATTATCACTTCAATTCTTCTTGGTTCCGCTGGACTTGCAGGTGACAACTCGTATACACTTATGCGTCCGAACAAGTCGCTTCTCATCAGAACTGTTTGAACCACAACCTTTTCATCTCTGTTTGTTCAAAAGACTACTTAATGCCCTCTAGACCTCTTTTCCATCTCCGGTTCCACTTACTTCGCGGCTTGGTCTAGTGTTGTATGGAATCATGCATGTTCTTCTGTTGAGGTTGAACAATTGCTACAAGTGGTCGCTAGACCTCCTTTTCATTGTCGAGATCGATATGGTCCACTTAATGTGTGAATTCCTTACCTATCCTGGCGTCGCCCATGTTGGACGATAGTGTTGACCTGGTTGGAGTTAGTCTCTCATCAACTGACTGTATGTCAGTATACCCACGACTCGCGATATGCTTACTGTTCTTAAGCTGTTTTACTGGTGAAAGTGGCTAGGCATTTCGTCTTTCCACAAACACTAAACCTTCCTGTTTTGGATTTCTCTGAAATCTGTCTTTGGCCCTTATCTGCTGCCAACATCCGCATATGAGCGATTATTTGTTGCTCAAACCGATTGGATACAGCAACCTCGAGTAATTTGAAGTTGCTTCGTCTAAATTTAGCGACTTTCTGCTCTAGCGACTGCTTCATACACTCGATACGCGTCCCACCTAGGTTGGATCACTATCTCTCAGGATAGATTTAATACTCGAAATCGGATCGACCGTATCGAAGTGTGTTGGTATACCGAATGCGGACCGTTGCCGCGGTGGCATATTTTATAACTCGCTACCGACTTCTCTCATTCAGCTAGAATAGTGAGTCACTTGCACAAGGCGGAGAGCTGGAAACGAGCAAATTAGGCTATTTGAAAAAGTCCCTTTTGTGACATACTGGTCCTCCTGGTCAGTCTCTAATGGTTCTGCTACGTTCTTGTACTCTCTCGGTTGTCCCCTGCTATGCCCCCTTCCTTCCGATATGGTTCTTCTTTCCTTGCTACATTCTTCAAGTGGCTTTTTGCGCCGTTCTCCTTATTTTGCCGAATTTTTCTACCGTACTGACTTTTGCAGTTCGACATTAGTCCTTCAACTCAAGGTCTCCGGCGACCGCCTTCTTGATTGCGATGATTTGACTACGATATTCTTTTCCAGTCGCAGAGTCCAGAAGCCTTAGACATGCTCTATTTTGCGCTGCAAATTTTCTGATGTATTAATTCTGTCTTGGGGTGAAGCCTGTTGTTCACGCGTGTGGCACTTTCTGCATCGTGTCTTACCCCGTAGTTACTGGTGCCAAAAGCAATAGCTTTGATCCTTCGTGAAGATTGGATGTCGCTGAATGTTTGGTACGTACCTATTTGTTAGCATATCGCTCATGCGGCACACTTTGAGATATTCCCGCCGGTACATTATTACGTTTTTCCCCTGATGCTATTGTCTTACAACCAGTTGCTCATACACCTTGTGGTATCACGGTCATGATAAGGCTGCTGTGTTATTTGTGAGTGCATACCAAAAAACTAAACGTTTTTTATCGGTTTACGTACGCACGTTGATCAATTTTCCTTCCTGATAGCCGTCTTGGGTGTGAAAGTAGAGTGTTAGTCTGGAAGCTTTTCATTAGCTGCGTGTTTGTTTTTCCTCCACTTGGATTCATCAGAAGTGTAATCTATATTTGTCTAGAGTCACAGTCCGAACGGTTTTCTCATTTTCGTACATGAGCAACCTCGATCACTAACAGAAGAACTTGTGAACTCATAGACACTCAGCCAGCATTTTTTGATGTCGCCGTAAGCTTCCATTTCATAAGAAACTCAGAGGACAAATTTCTGCACCAAGTCAACGGATTCGAAGTTTTGATGATGCCCAAGGACTGATCTTGTGAGCATTTTGACTTCCGCTTGCACTAGTTGTCATGGTAGGTCTGCTGTTACTGAAACAGCTGGCGATACGCCCATTTGCTCTGAAAATCGCTGCTCGATTCACTTGTGTCGATATTTACACACCACACACACACAGTGTAGTTGGCCGCCCGCTTCATTGAAATCGTGAGTTTGTCTCTTGGATTTTGCCTTTCGATTTCACCATCCGATCCATTTCGGCACCAGACGGTCTGTTATCAAGTGCCGACTGGCAGGCTTTAGCTGTGCGCATTATTTTACCGCAGCCTTCGTCAGACACGGCCAGTCTCTCAGTGTCTGATCCATAAAGTAACCTTGGCTCCAGTGCATTTAAGTCTCATCGCCTCTTTTGATTATTAGGGCTTTGTAATGCCACATGATCTTATCGATAGGTGTGGCGGTATATCTACTGGCCTGTTTCGAAACTCCATGTACACCCGAGATCCCCGCTGCCCTTTAGTACCCAACTTGGTTTTAGGTTTCGATTCGCTAGTATTCTGAGCACTAGTGAGTTCAGCATATTGTTTAATGGGTTTTACCGTGAAGCAATTACCGTGCATTGCTCTGACCTGATACTTTTGTATTTCCTCGAATTTTCATTCTAATGCATGCCTAAACTTGATATGAATGTCAGATAAGAGGAGACGGTCTTTATCCGAATGCTTCGACCGCGTGTTTTATCTTTCTTCTGCTCTGTCCACCAGAAGCCGTTAATTAGTCTTTCTCTTCAGACTTCATTTCTTGAGAGGTTGGGTGCTCTTTCGAGCTCCCCGTCTTTCCATGTTCCTTCTAAGGGGCTACACTATGATCTGCAAATATGCCCTTGATAACCCAGCATTAACTTTCCTTGATGTTTTGCGGCCATTTGCGCCCACTCCGTCTCCGAAATCCGGCCTCTTGGCTCTATGTTCCGCCAATTGACTCCTTGTAAATCAGGCCACTCTGTAGTCTAAAGCTTTGGCATATACTTTCGTTATTCTTACGAGTCCTTCCCTCAGCTCTTGCATCTACCTGTCATCGCGACCACCATTCTATATCATACAGACCTTGTTTCATGTGTGTCAATTTATTGATTTCTTTGAATAACGTGAGCACATACCGCTACCAAATATAGCTGCTCCATGAGTCTAAGATCGACTTTTGCTAGCGAGCAAGGCACTACCTCTGCCTAGTGTGGGTCTTGCGGGCATCGTTTGTTTTACGTTGATTCAAACGTTACTTTTCTAATTTAACCAATCAAGTACTTTTGTTGTCTGCGCACTGTTTCGCGTTTTTTATTAGTCTCTTTTCTTCCTTTCCCATTTCTAGATATTCCACGGGTCCCTGTACCTAACGAGCCTTTGCAGATACGTGTCGATGACTCGTCCTCATCCACTCCTTCGGTGAGATATCCCAACAGGCCCTTTTGCCAGAATTTTTCCATGTTCATTGTGGGCAAATCTGCTGTTTCAATATGATTGTTCACCACTTTGTCAGTACCTTCTTTGCCGTAACACGGCGAAACTTTTTTCTGACATCAGTGGGCCTCTACTCGCTTTTGGCCCACTCAGATACTTCTGATATCCATGACTATCTCCCGTTCACTGGTGCGATTTGTACCCAAGGCAACCCAGTCTAAATTTCACTTGGTCGACAATTTCTCATCTGTGTAAGCAGATTTCTTCTTATATATCATGTGAGATTTCTTGACTCTGCTCTCACGGGAATCCTGCAACTTTCTTCTCTTAAAGCAACGCTATTTGTGGACATATATGAAAATCCGATTAGCCGTTGTAGACATTCCTGACGTCGTCGTCCCTATGGTTTATTTGGGACTACATACGCATTTTGTTCCACCTGAACGGCTTCACTTGTTGTAAGCGCCAAGATGCTTAGAACGTAAGCAATTCCTAGATCATTGGAAAACTGACAAGACAAACTCGGAGCTGATCTATGGTGTTAATTATACTAGGAAATTTATACCTCAACGGTTTCCAACTTTGAAGAATGAGCACCTGTGGTCAAAACCATAAAGCTCGGCGTGAAACAAAGTCCGGCAGTCCAGGGTAAAACAGATGGGAAGGCAAAGCAATTCTCAAATAAGGGCTAGTACACATGCTCTACAAAATGGCTGGACAGCGGACCAATCAAGCTGAGTATTAAAACGAAAGGAGGGTCCATAAACTGCATAAGTAGAGGGCGGAAAATCTATGCAATGTAGCCATTGAATAAAATAACCGTTACACACATTTGGGTCCATCAATCTTCCTCATATGTATCTGGTTGTTTACTTCACACCAGCCAGCAGAAGATCAAATGTATCGATAAATATATTAACCAATTTAATCGAAGCACTAGTCGTCTTGTATTTGTGAACTGCACGCGATTATTCACAATATTGTAACGCGAAGATCGGATAATTCCAGTCTTTTTTAACACATACAGCATAGCTGGTATTCTGATCTGAACTGACGCTCCTACCCTCGGATTTTGCGATTTCTACGGTCTACTTGAATTATTGGGAGATGGAGAGGTTTGATTCATGGGATATTTTACATTCTGAAGCCAATGAATTGATATTATTCGACAGTATGCTGCATCCTAATCGCTTTCATCAACAAAGTTCTCAGCTCAAACTGTGCTTCATGTTTGTTTTTTGTACTGATGCCAAGCGCTTAACCGATATTTTAATCTAGAGTTGTGAACAGTTTTGCTCTCAGGCCTCCATTCCATTCACATCGCACCGGGCTCACTGGGTGTGTGGTGCATGCGCGTCTATGTGTTATGACTTACTTGGCGGTTCTGATGAAAACGAATGAGAGAGCCGATTATGTTCCATAGTCAACCTGGACCATGAGCTCGTCTTTCGCACAGTTACGTCAGTTACTGTGCCCAAGGAGTAGCGATAACTACCAGGCTCCGGGGCAAATGCCTGTAATGTCTCGTCAACAGCCCCATGCATTTATATTCTAGCATCATGTTTCTCAGTTATTCTTCGCATTTGGGCCCGAAACTCAATGTCAAGTGGGCGGTGAGAGCTTGACTGTGGTATTATCAACTTCTTGTACAACCAGTGATCGTTCAACGGATTTACCCATCAAACCATAGATTATTTTACTCACAGGTGCAGTACGTTTGACTCTATCCGATTCGTTCTTCAGCTTGCCAGTTTTGACTTGACCTTTACACCTATTTCGCCTGGGTGTTGCCAACTCCACTATGGCACAGTGTTTGCGCTAGTTCACCTTCCCTTGGATTTACTTTTCAGTGCCATTTTCTTGTTCTCAATCCTACATGGTGCACCACCGAGTCAATCTTTCACGCTCTGTCCTACTGCCGAATATGTTTTCTTTTGCCTCATCCGTTTGCTTCTTTACATCCTTATCGATGCGCCTCAAACACTACTCCACTTGCATATCGCTTATCCAGTTAGGTCTGGATTCTGGCATCACTCTTTGGCTGATCTTCGCCGTGCTGAAACTCAGTCCGATATCCACCGCACTCTCTTGCTACGCTAAACACTCGTTCCTTCCGTTTAGGATTCGTTAACGGTGTGATTCCTTTGGCTTGAGGGGTAGAGGAGCTTGCAACTGCAGTCCGATTCATACAAGCAAAGCTTGATGCTTCCGCTTCGCGACAGATGCCAGTGGCTGCTTGTTGATTGGCATGTCTCAAGGTCCACCTTCTGTGACACATCCATCGTAGCCCGGTGGTCGTAGTTTCCCGACAATTTGTTGTGCATTGTAGGCATCCACGGCGATTCTAGCACTTTTTAACCTTCCATTTCTCTATTGAATCTTGTTAACATGCCTGTTCTCCCGTTTTCCAACCATCGTATTGTTGATTACGTGGCTTAAGTAGCTCCAAGACGTTCAGGACAACTGAACTGAACTGTTATAGTGTTGCGACTTCCGGAAGAGCGAGACCACTTCCCAATTTTGCTCAGATGTATCCGACTGGATTCAGTTACCGTGCTTCCTTCTACCTCCTCATAGCTAGTTGTCACCCAGTTTAATTGGTGAGCAATGGTTGGGGCGCCGAATTTTGGTGCATCCCATTGTCTTGACTCACATCGTCGTTACACCAATGGTTAACAGCACTGGGGAACATCCGTATGTGGCTCTTAAAGCAAAAGAACGTATCTGAATGAAATAACTAAATTCTTGTCGTTATATGGAAATGTTAACTAGGTTTCAGATGACACCTCGATCTTATAGCACTGACCGTACACATCAATTTTAATCCATGTTACTTCATACACCTACGGTGTCCCCATTGTTCAAGTTTACCAGTTTTTAGGCTTGTTCAACTATTGTGTATCCGGACTACTTTTTCTTCATCGTCTCTCATTTCAGTCCAAATGTGTTGCATCGCTGGATCAACCGTCTCCTCCAGTTTTGTCAAAACGCGCCCGAAAACGCCACAACAAACGAGCGAGAGCCAATTGGAATGCGCAATAGACACGATAATTGTGACTAGCTCAGCTAAACTGCTGCGATGCAGTTTTACAGACCAATGTGCGCACATATCCAATCCATCTTGCATTTATGAATCATTTTTATCCTGTTTTCTTTTTCTCCCTTTCCCACTCTCTGTGTATTTGCGTGTGAACTTCGGATGGGATATATTCCTTGTCGATGCGCCCCCTAGACGCTCCTCATGCGCCGGTTATATGAGTCGATCTATGCTCGATCTGATGCAACGTGTTTTCACTCCTTCTTCACTCTCAGACGCTTTGCCGTGTTTTCGTGCAAGCGGTGTTTTCTCTATCTCCTCCGTTTTGCCTAACCCTCCTATTTTGTTTCATCCTGTGACTTATGATTTTGAATTGCTCTTCGCTCGTGATCCATTCCACCCACTGCTAGGGCACCGTGTACGTACCACCTCTCTCAGATGGAATTATTTTTCTGGTTTCTTCTACAATCGTTCAAGATCTCCTGTCCATTGGGTTCATGTTCCGCTGCTTTTGAATACATGACCTGTTATCACGGTTTCGAATTATTTTACTTCTACCACTTAGCGCATTTTGTGTGGCCCATCTTCGGCCAAGTTTCTCGATTCAAACGTTTGGAAGGAGTTGTGTTATGCAGCTTGTCAGGTGCGTTAGCTCATGTAACACGTTTCCTCGCTTTTGCGCATAATCACCTCTCAGATGCTTACTGATGGACCACCCTGACAAACGTGAAGTCTTCTGACCCTCAGATCACACCATTGTTTAACCTCATTGGGTACGTAATCCGGTCGATCAGTTGGCTTTATTTTGCCCGCGTGAGTCACGTGGCCGATTAAATCGGCCACTCGAAATCGCGGCCCTTCGACTGTTACCTTGAACAATCGCCCAAATTCTTTATATTAGCTGTTTTCTCCTACCAGATCAGCTGTCGATTTTTATTGAAACGGTAGTTTCATGTCTGAATGAAACAGTACATACTTTCCTTAGCAATCCCTGTATCGGTTCCAACGATCAGTCTCAATTTCATTGTTCTTCTGGTGTTCAATGCTCCTTTACATCTTGTCTCGAGGATAAACGTGAACAGTACGCTCAAAACAAATTATTGTTTTCCATCTGTAGATCAATAACAGATGTATGACAAGAATATACGTTTAAAACGCCTAACTTCTATTGAAAGTACGAAAGATAAGATTTGATTAGATACGTTAACTCCTGCTTTGGATTCACGTGGTGGAAGATGCCGAAGGATTGTCGGATGCAGTCTTACTTATTTAGCTGCTGACACGGTAACTGTAATGCTTTGAGATTTTCTCTTTGGACTGAATACCGAAAATATAGAACTAAAGGATGTACATCTGTGTCACTCCATCGACAGACTATCGGGCATGCGTACTGAATCACGTCATTTATTACCGCACACTGTCAACTCACTTCGGCTGTGCGACGTTCTATTATACAGGTTCGCTCTCTAAATCTGTCATCCGCAAAGTGCACGTCTAGGAATTTCTTGAATTCCGACACCGATTTCGCCTCGAATATTGTCTCGGGTAAACTGTTCGTTACTTCACCACTCGAAGCATGAAGAATAAGCTATCCGCTGCTTGGCGCACACACGTATAGGCTCTCTGTCTCATCGAGACGAAGGTACCCAGATGTAATGCTCTGTACGCCATTATGGGTTCCACTCGAAACCGACGATACGACTGGGTGTACAGCCTCTGTCTGCTGCATCGGTCTTCATGCAATATACCCCGTAAAATAGGGATGAGTCCGGTAGCCACGTAGTGAACATGTCCCAGTTTTTGCACCTCGGAATGTAGACAGGTGAGCCGTACTCGAGTATCGGACTCCTGATGGAAGAGAAGAGTCGAGTGGCAATATCTTCAAATCAAGTGTAGAAACCATTTGAGCACCAAAGTATGCGGTGTCCGTTTACATACATAGCCACACCAATGTAATAGCAAACATTCGTTCTTCTAACCCACGGTTAAGTTGTGGTGTTACTTTATAGACGATATAAACAGCAAGTCGCTTGTCGTTTTGATATTGAGCGTCGATCGGGTGGTTACTTTTCGCACCCAATTTGTTTCTATCCCCTGCTTGTTCAGCTGATTCCTTTTCACAGGTGCCTTGTCGTCGAACTTATCCAACGTCAGATGGGTAAATGAATCTGCAGATCGCCATCGATTGTCTTTGAAGATAGGAACAGCTACCAGTTTGCTCGTATCAGCTGCATTTGATTTTGCTATATAGGCATTTTTGAGGTGATACTAGTTGCAACAGACACCTCTCAACTGCCTGCCACTTAAAAGGAACATTTGTTTTTTTCAACTGTTTGTATTATCGATTTCGTGTTGCTGGGCTTCATATACGCTTCAGTATACCATTCCGGGTAACTGTTTTTTAGGAATATTTCAGTTCGACTTTACTAGTGTCCTCGTTGCATAACTTGCACACACAGTTTTCCAGCTTGTGCACCAGAGTGGCACGAAGCTCCGGGAATTTTTGTATTACTGCCCACAGTGTGGATTCTTTCAATGGGACTAACATTTCCACAAGAACGCATAGAGTCCAAGTAACCTACACTGACCCATGTTCCGATTCGTGAACTCTTATCTTCAACAATGCCTTATCTTTCCTTACGATAGATTCTGCTTACTGATCTATGTGCAGTTCACATAGGTCACAAGCCTCCTTATATTATCACAGCTGTGCAACCCTGTATTTGTGTTGTACCGGGTCTTAAAAACATTCCACCAGTGGCCTGCCTCCTCTCCAATTCGGGTTTGGGTGCGTCCGTGACGAGCGTCAGGCTCGCGTGCATGGGAAACTGTTGCAGCACGACGGTACCGTCCGTTTCTGGAGAAAAATTCTTGGAGACCATACTGTTCATGCTGACTAGTTTTTACAAATAGGCTGTCATAGCATTTTCCTGTTTAGTTTTATCTGATTCGACCCTTTTTTCCTTCTAGGCTTGCGTCCAAGAAACTATGTTGGTCGTTCTTCGTTTGTCTATGCGGCATTAGGACGTGACCTGTTGTGGCATTCGACAACAATCTTTGGTCGTCTGGTCACCTGTGCAGAATATGCCATCGACAGAGCTTAACCCCTAGCATCCCCATGTGGACATCAGCCGACGGTGGTCCGAGAGAAGGCCCCGTTGCCACTCCATTTTTTTGCCCTTGGAACCTATTGTTGAACTGAGCTTGAATATTGTAGGTGTAAGCGACAACTTCGCTTGGGGCTCGAGTCACGAGTCCAACCAAGAAAAGAAGCCGAGACTTTAACTGCGATACTATTCAAATATAAATTTTAGTACAATATGGGCATAACTCAACAGTATCCGTTCAGTCCCAAAACAACCGGGTCTTTGTAAGGCACAGAAAGAAATCCAATTCCCACCGTACAACACGATCACAATACAGAGTCCTGGGCGGAATTGGCCCGGCTCTTTTTGTGGGTCCAACAACCCTACGCGATTGGTTCGCCTAACATCACATAGAATTGTGGGTCTAGTGTGTCTCGTTACAACTGGGGAGGGAAGGGAATAACATGGGGAATGACCCCGTGTGACTGGAGAAGGCTTCAGGTTGTTTATGGTGGGACAACTTGGCATGTTACGCAGTATGGGAGCGATCGTATCCAACAGCGGGGGTTGGAATGAAACCACATAGACATGGTTAGAAAAAACATGGCTGGCACATTAGTCCGTAGGAGTAGGTGTCAGATGAGATTATCCGGAACATATCTCTTTACCCATGGTGCGAGTTGCAAAGAAAACAGAGCATCGCATGGGGTAGACAAATAATCGGTATCCGGAACTTTGGCAGCTGGTATGATTATCAGGCGTCTATTCTTGACATTCAGCCTGTGGTTTTCATGGTAGGTGCATCTGGGCAAGCATTGCTTCGTCTTGCCGGTTGTTATCTCGTTGCTTTCAACTGCTGCTCAGTGTAGGTATAACGAAAACCGACCGTTTCCAGCAGCGGCGCATTGATAAACGGCAGTGCAACATCTAGGAAAATCATCCGATGGTCTAGGATGTTTATCTTCACAACCCTCTCAACAAATGACCAGTCCGTTAGCTAAACTATCATTCGCCTGATAGTATCCGACAAAGATGCAATCCGTCTTGCGGTTAACAGATTCAGCAACGGTACTAAACGTAAAAGTGGCATCAGCAGTATGCAGTACCGACACTTCTCTGCCCTTCGATCACCGCCAGTTGTGCGTGGGCTAAGGATACTGCGACGGTTGCCCGGTCCTTCACGTGTGCTCGACTCCGTGATCTCCGGAATACAAAACAGGCATGTGGTCCTTTGGGCCACGCGTCAGCAGTAAATGTAAAAGTAAGTGCTGCTTTACCTCTCTTCTATCAGACCCCGTTGGCACCATCATCATCATTATGCACGTTAGCTAGCGGTGGGAAACACCTCAGCTACTGTGCCGCAACACATAAAAGAAAAGGAAAATAAAGACAACAGCTGCATGCCAGCTGAGTTACCAACAACGGACGGGCATCGTTCCGGTAAGCTACCAGCCGGCTACTAGGCAAAGAGAAAAATTATTATGTTTTACGCTACGAAATGAGATCCTAGGTGGAGGGAGAGGCTAAAAGGAATGGGGAGGGACAAAGTAACTCACAGCAGGAACGCCACTGAGGTCGGCTTCTTGCCATAACAACAAGTGTGTCAAACCAAACGTGTTCATCGTCCATCGGCCCCCAACCAGGGAGCCGTGACGCTCCAACTGAGGCCAGCTCAGAATTGAGGACCTTCATTCCTCTGGACCAAATCATTGCTTGGCCACCAATCCTCTTCTTCCATCCACACCCCCGGTGAGCAAACAAAGCATGTCGCGGAAGTCGGTGGGCTGGCATGCGCAACACGTGGCCGAGCCATCGGAGCCTGGTGCGTGAAATAACCGTGCTAGACGGTTCAGTTCCTTTTCCTGTGCCGTAAACCAGGCGTCGAACAGGCTCGTTACTCACGCGGTGTTCCCACCACAAACTGCGAAGGCACCGATGGTCGAAAGTAACTAGGCTCTTTTTGTCCACTGATCTAAGAAGCCAGGTTTCGCAACCGTACAGTAAGGTCGAACGTACCGCTGTATTGTACACTCTACCCTTCAGAGCGAAAGTGATGTCGCGCCGCCGCCATAGGTTGCAAAGACTAGCAAAAGCACTTCGAGCTTTTGATATACGGTTCGTGATCTCATCTTCGATCCCAAGGGCGCTGATACAACTTCTCAGGTAGTTGAATTTTTGGACGGTTTCTAGCAGATCCCCACCAGGGGTCAGCACAGGAGGCGATCGTTGCCAATTTTGGAGGAAAGCTTTGCACTTTGATGGTGCAAAATAAAGCCCGAAGCAGCTGACAGCCAGTGCTAATCTTTCCAGTACGGCTTACCCCGCTTGCAGCTCTTCTTCTATTGGCTTACGACATCTGTCTTCAGGGCAGGTTGGTATCCGAGTGGTCTTCAAGCTAGGCGTTGCAATCAAAAAGTCACCGGTTCGAATCCGGCTAGGGTCGGGCGTCCTCGTGGTATACTCAGCCCACACGAGACTGGTCTTGGTCACGTGGCAGCGAAGCGCCGTTACGACGTATAGCTGACGATTTATTTGTTTATTTGTAAAAGTTTCATGCTGGCTCTGCGATATTGACGTAGGTCAGTCATCCGTGGGGATGATTGCTCACCTCGATGCTAGTCCACTCCGTCAGATTGACCACTCCCACGATTTGCTGTTGTAAATCGTTCATGCTCTTACCTTCTAGTTTTGGTCTGCACATCATTCTGGCCTATGGGTGCATCCCATTATGTTATTCCTGTCATTAGTTGCGGCACATTTTGCCATAGTGGTAACAGGCACCTTTGCTTGCCCATATCCTCGTCTTGTGTTACCAAATGAGGTTACGTCTGGATTAGCCCTAACGTTCCTGGGGTGCATTTGAGTCACCGATTGATGCGGCTCAACTCAATGCCAAGTGCAGGTGGACTTGCTCATGATCCGCAGGCAGGTAAAAGGATATCCTGTCTTTAATAGACACGTTGATGTGCTTTAACTAACGTTAGGTTGGTAACAAAGTTATTGCGGTTTTTAATCTTCAACTTCGAATGCACATTGCTCAAACGTAACATGTTTCTACAAAATAAAACCATTTGAATTCACACATTTTGCTAACGAAAAGCAAGTTTATTTATCCTGGATGAACAAGTTTCCGGACTTCTGGTGGCGATGAACTCGCCTAAGACGGTTAGAGCATCTCCTTGGGTTTTAAAACTTTTCCCTCAAATGAAGTTATCCAGGTGCTTGAAAAGCGGTAATCGGTAGATGAGAGGTCAAGGGAGTATGGTTGGAGTATGGTTTCGTAGCCCAGCTCTTGCATCTTCCGCAGAGCTGTTTGTGAAACGTACGGCCTGGTATTATTATGAAGAAGAACATACCCCTCTCTTTTAATCAGTACCGGGCACCTGAGTTGAAATTTTCGTTGCATTTCGACAGTTTGTTGATTATACTTCTCCTCTGTAATAGTTTCCCTTTGACTCAGAAAGCTGTGATGGAACAACCCAGCTACAGGCAACCGGACAATCATCGTAGCCATTTTTGGTACAATTTCGGCTTTCGGAAGTGTTGTGGAGCTTGATCGTGGTCCAACTATTGAGCAACTCGTCCTCAATTGTCCTAACAGGCTGGCTTGCCGAACAACCTCCTCGTGGTGCCAGCTGAGTGGTTCGGGATTTTCCCGTTCCAGCAAATGGTTCGGCGGCAGTGTTCCAGGACGTGGTGGGTTTTCGCCTGGCAAGCGTTCTCCCTATAAAAAGCCACATATGTCCGTTTAACAACACTGTGACGTGGCGGATGTGACTCGCCACTAAATAAAGTCACTGCCCCTTGCTTCATTCTGGCGAAGCATTGTATTCCAGCAACATCATGCTGTACTTCTGGGGAGCATTGGGCCCCTGTTTGACAAAGGAACAAACAAAAGGCGTATGAACTGAGCAATCAGTCACCGGCTCCCAATGGGCGCGATTCCCTGAATTCGCTCCGCTGCCTTGCGGGCAGGCTATTCAGCCAAAGGCTCGGGGTGGTGTCCCCTAAGTCCACACCCTACTTCGGCTTGGGCAACCGGGTAGTATCTCGCCCTCTGAGGAAACCATGGACATTGTTGTGTTGTGTTTTATTTTACTGTTTCTGTACCTTCGTTTGAATCCCATGGTTTCTGATGGCATTATGTCTGTTAACAGACTTTTGCAAATATATATATATAATTGTCCTAACACATTCACTTTTCATAGCGTCACAATTCGGTCGAGAAACGAGTCGTTTTCGTTGCGCAAAGCGCAAACGACACCTCAAGAATACGATTTTTTTTATTTTCCTTCGTTCAAGCGGCACCCGCTTTGTCGACATTACAATCTCCCGGAACTGTTTTACAACTGCCACATGTGCTGTACTGCTAAGTTAGTAGCAAGATCCCGAATTCTTTTACGCGGATCCGCTTTAACTACGTCGGTTAATTGATCGTTGTTCGCTCCCAGTGTCCGTCCACAACGCTGTTCATCTTCATGTCTCTTGTAACCTTTACGACATTTGATAACCACCATTGTGAAGTGCGATTATTAGTAGTTTCTGCACCAAATGCACAGTCATTGTCATGGGCTGTTTCTGCTGTATCTCGACCAAGTTTAAATTGGCACATGAAAATTATGCGAATTTGTTGCATAGAATGTTCTGTAAAATTGTAAAAATGTATTTCTGAGCTAAACTATCACTATTGCTGGACAAAATACAAAATGGGCTTCAAAATGATACACAAGATCAAGGCAAGTTTTTAAATGGTACTCAAAAATAGCTGTTAAAATAATGAAAAACTTCAAAACCGCTACTAATAGAACTGTGCTGTTCAGACCGATTTCAGAGCATCACGGGATTATTCAAAACGAAATAATTTGCTGCTGTTCATTTCTATGCTGTTTTGGTGGTCCACACAGTACCTACGATGCGACCTAGCAGAATAAAGTGCACCAGAGGAGTCTTGTGATAATTTAAACCCTGATTACGCACCACCATTTGTCGATCGATAGTTGACGCCTGACCACAGTCACCTGGGTCTGGACTACTGACAAACGGCGAGAGAGATTGAGCAACGCATACTCAGGTCGCATGAGCGGGTTCGTCACGTGGGCCCCGAGTAACGGCAGCCAAAACGTGACGTTAATGCCTTGCCATCAGATGGGCGATTAGTTACCATGGCTGTCAGAGAATACATGAACAGCCGCCTGGGATTTGTTTGTTTTGCTGTAATGCATCTTGTTATCAAAAACTTGCGACCGTAGCCGTCTAAGGTAGATTGTCTGACTGATGGCGTGTGTAGTGCATCCAGTGGCCTTGATGAGGCGAAACAAACGACAGTTCGCAACCGATTCAGCAGCTTTTATCTCAGCAGCATGCCTGGACCACCAGGATTCACGGTCAGAGCGAAGGCTTGTTTCAGCTGCCGAGAAATAGACTGACGGATTTCGTTGTGTTCCGTGTCGGTGGGCACGGCGCGTCGACGATCTAGTAGTTCCATGGAATTTGCTAAGATCCAGCTTTCAGCTCCACAGCGGACAACGCCGCAGCTGGACAAACCTGCTGACAGTATGGCGTTTTGCAAGCCTAACCAGTGCTGGTCAGTATCCAGAGAAAAGAGCAAGGTTTTCACGAAACCTCAGTTGATACTGTGGGAGCTTTCGATCTACATTCAGTCGGTTTACTTTGGCCCCTGGGGAGCCACGAAACGCATGCAAACTGTCTCCCGCTCCAATTCATGATCGGTTTCCACACAAGTTGACCGACGCGCAAAACGCCGCGCACAACTCCGTCGAGCTTAGACTTGATGTTAAGAAGCTGTAAACAACATGTGTATGATAATCGGATCCTGGCAGCAAGTGACCACTCGGCTTTTATTACCAACATGGAGACGCTGCTGCACAAACCTCACACGCTGTAGTCAGCTTACAATAATTGGAAAACGGATTTTGACGGGCTGACGCGATCCAAGTGTGTTAGTCTCTGTCTGTAATCTGTTATAAAGAATGGCGTACACTCATTGCGTAGCCCGTTTGTGCCTCTAAACTCTCGAATAGTCGGACCGGTCAGGTCACATTCGTTCTACAAGGACTGCGGTAGACTGACACGGCGAGGCGCAAGTTGTGGGACATATTTAGTATCTGGCTCGGTCGACGACTGTGATGTGTACTGAAGGCAGCCGTATCTTTGCAATGGTGCAAAAATGAGCAATCGCCAGTATTTCGCAGAGCAGCTCGCAGGCGCCGCGAAGACCGTCCCAAAGAGACTCCTTGTTTGTGGTTTTCATGACTTCTGCGAAGGGCTGTGCCAGTCGAATCTATGCACTTAACTGCCAACCGCTACCTTCCACAACGTGAATGACTTCGGCGTTCTCTCACGCACGAACAGGCTACACCGAAACTGACAGGGTATACTTTTGTAGATCAGACGCAGCTACTGCATCTGGTCTGAAGAGGTTGACACTCGTACCTTCTCCTTCATCATATGGTTAACGCCCGAGTACGGCTAGTCCGCCTACTGCCCGATCACTTGAGGGGAGGCACAGAAAATCGGGCAGCTGTAACACTTCGCTATCAGACTTATACCCAGTCTACGGGTTGTGCCGTGCGAAGAAATGGGGCTGTACACCCTACCATAATCGCTGGGTGCGAGTAGACCTCATCATGGCCTACCGTGTTCTACATCTCGGTGACTTCGCTATGTTGAGGCCACTGCTTCACTTGCGAACACCCTGCGGCACACGTAGACGTCGGTATAAACCAGTGGTGCCGGATCTGGAACGATTGGTCAGTGTCCGGAACCGTCTGCTGACGCACATAGTGGAAGCGAACTCGGTACAGCAATTCAAGACTGGTGAATTTACATTTCTCCTCTTCGATTCCTATAACAATTACCCACTGACAATGACATTCCACATTTGTGAATCGCAGGTTACTGTGAGTTGCACTTTTATCTCGGTATCTTGTTGGATGTCGAATAACGAGTAAAGTCTTGACAAGTTACAGTTCTCTTATTTTTTAATGTTTTTGATCATATTTTGTCGGAGTTGTACAACCTGTTCCTATAATGCTATATTTAGGCATTGAGAACTCATGCTGGTGAAAGCATGTCACTCTAGGGAAACGTAGTTTGATCACATTATTTTGAAGAGTCTGTGTGACGAGCATATTGAACAATGCTCATATCAATGGGCTTTCCTAATGAGAAGTGTACTTTAGTTTGGAAACTGACATGGCTACGTACTAGAACATTGGTTATGTTTGCATCTCCTGCATTGTCTATAGACTACCAGAGGTCCACCTAGACATCAGTCGTTTCCGGTATTTCATGTTGCTGCATGTAGACACAGGATTATCAACCAATGGCTTATCGAAGTCCAATGAGAGAGAGAGAGAGCTTGGTCGGACTGATGCTTGCTGTCCTCCTGGATAATGGCTTCAGAGGCGATCGCATTGGCACTAGGGAACTCTTTCCTGCATACCGCGATCTGCTATCTCCTTCAGCTTATGGCAGTACAGGAGGAATTTCGATCCAATTCGATAGACTACCCAGATTGCTTTTACCTCAACTTGTTGACATACCTCATTTTGGATTTCTCCTGTGCTGATACAGTGGTCTAGATGATTTCATCTCGCATATCCGTAATAGACATCCATTGCGGCTGATAGTTGGCGTGCAGTTTCACCAAGTTCACTGCGGTTCAACAACAATTATATGATCATTGGAGTCTTGAACGCGGTGACACAGAGTGGAGTGCACTGGATCACTTGCCTCAAACCCATCCGGTTAATCCACTTGGTGACTTCTCCCTATAGCGCAGGAACAACACTTGCAATCTGGTCAGCCTCAGGCGTGAATGTTCTTAAGCAAATAACTCTTATCTGCGCCATGTGTTCGTTGGATATCGCACTTGCCTAATGAGACCTAATCATTCGAACGTCTTGTGATGGTGGCTGAAACCTGAGGCGATGGGATTCGCCTGCCTCAATCTGATCGATCGGGCGTTCGATCGAGTGGGCGGGTGCGTTTTTAAAATCAGCTAGTTGTACATTACCCCAGACTTGTAAATAGAACGCTTGTGTGCAGAGCCGCTGTGAGTTCTTTCTCTTGACGCGGCTGTCAAACCCAGGCTCGCAACATGATAACGGAGGAAAAGAAGAACCCGATGAGCAATCAGAAGCTTTGCTTTTGCTGGCAGCCGTCTGTACCGATGCCGACTCCATTACAGACAGCGGAGGGTTCGCTGCCCGAAAACTGGCGCCTGTGGAGAGCGAAGTGAATGAACTTCGCGCCACTGATCGAATTGGATGAATATCTTATGCTATATCAGTTGTTCATGTACGCCATCGGCTATGATGCGATGCGGATACTAGACGCCTGGAATTTCTGCGATCAGGACCAAGAACCGGGTGTTTTAGAAACACTCGAGAGATTTGGTGATTATTGTGAAGACCGGTTAAACCATTTCACCCGTTGCTGTCGATCGACCAACGTTAGGTCACTTGATAGCGTAAATCAGCAAGAAGCGTTAGGTTTCAGTAAATAACTAGTGGCATCATGATGAGGAGGGATACGCTAATGCAAAACTGTCAATTCAAGGACAAATAGTTCAACTGCAAGCTAATACTGGAGACACCGTGCAGCCCGAAAAAATTTCCACTAATCGTCTGCAAAATCTTCGAAAAGATTCACCGCGGCGAAAAAGGTATCACAAACACGAACCCAGACAGCCTCACACTCTAGCGCCTGGAGATGAACTATGGTTTTAACAGGTACCTAGAGTTGAAGGGTGTCGGAAGAGAAGAGCAGCTGATAGTCGGAATTGAAAGGGAAACAATGAAGGCGGCTGGAAAGGCGATATGGTGAACGGGCACTGCACTCGGACGAGAAACTGCATCATCAGAATAAGCCAACTACGATCGCAGTCCAGATTCGAAAGCTCTGTCGCAGTGGAAGGCGATGCGAAACCTGCAACATCAAAACAACGAAAAAAGAAAGTGAGATGGATGTGTTGGTGGCCGAAAGCTGGGGCGATGGGAATCGCTTGCCTCAGTGTGCTCGATCAGCGGTCGTTCGAGTGGGCGGGTGCGTTTTTAAAATCAGCTAGCTGTACATTAGACTTATGAATAGAATGCTTATGTACAGAGCCGGTGTGGGTTCTTTCTCTTGACGCGGCTGGACGAACCAACCACGCAACATGTCTGACAATACGGTTAGCGCTAAGACTCGCTACTTTGCAAACGAGCTACTTGGTGGTCTCATTGGTATTATTATCGTAAATGAGACCATGTTCAGGTTTTAAGCATCTTGTGCCGAGCAAAGAAACCCAGCTAGCTAGATACGTGTGCTCCAGCTGTATAGATCACTGAATCTATGGGAATCCTAAGTGTACCTACGTTATTGCTTCTTATGTCCAACTTTAGGATTTTCTCAATAGTCCTACAACTTTGTTCATGTTGCAAAACACTGCGTATTTTCCTGCATTCCGTAGGCCTGTTTTCGCCCCATAACTTTACAGTCTTGTGTTGCATTGATTTTATTGACCGGACTTTTATTGATCACTACCCCACCTCATCGCCCCTCACCTATGCGTTTCACTGAACAGAGACTATATACCTGTACCGGCTCCACTATTTCATGAGCACGCGTTGATATTCCCTCATCAATTGTCCCCTCTTTTGGACAGAACTTTTGCCTGCCAATTCATGCACATAATACCACTTGTCGTTTCGATTACCAGATCGTTTATATGCGGTAAGTGTTCTGCGGTATTTCATACAAATGAACTTATTCAGGAACCCACTATTAAACTTTGCACAATAATCTTACACTACTCACAAAACCACCAATAATCTACATTATTCAGGAATGTTTGAGTTTCTTCGGACTGTAGTTCCTTATTTTTGGTACCAGTCTGCCGTGCATTTTTCGTTCATTTGACGGAGACTCGGATCCTGCGCGCTCATTTGGAAGTAGAAGTTGTATTCACTCAACGGAAGCCGGTGTTTAGCGTGATTTAGTGGTTTACTGTACTGTAGCTTGGTCGGTTCGTTGCTATGGATCACCTTTCCATGTCAGTTCACGAGGTTCGAATTCTGAGACATTATGCCCCATCTAGCGACTATCGTTCCACGGAGTTATTTTGTGAGTTAGACCACAAGTAAGATACCTCCTCTAGAATTTGGTAACACACTTCGATGACTCACTGGTGATCTCGAATCTCATACACTAGTTGCGACATTCATTTATCATGCTTGCTATCCGGCTGGGTGGCTGTGCACTGTTTAACAATGTTACGCCTAGTGGTGTGAGACCACATGATAATCACCCAGTAACGTAGCGAGGGTGCATGAAGCAAGTCACTGGACGACTTTCTGTTTACCTGGTCGCTGACCTCTGAATCTCTCTCACCAGTGGTTAAATGTCTTACCATTTTTAACAGACTTGGAGTGCATTCGTTTCCGCATGTGACGGATTTTAATTCTTTCTTATTTATTCTGAATTGACGTTAGTAATATTGCCATTATGGATATTGTCACTATGTCAACGCTTTACCCACTGCACGTCGATAGACAAGCTGTCACGGTTGAAAGAGTTTAGGCTGCATGGTCAGTTGATCTGCATTTAGAACATATTTCCGATTGAAGACACCGGAAGCCAGAGTTACTGAGCACGCTTCTTTTCAGGGATTCGGTATCAGACTAATACATGTGTATATACAATGATAACAACGCAATTATTAGATCTGTCATTTGAGTGTAACATGGAGGCAGTATTGTTTAAATAGAGCTTGAGGCAACTGCTGCACTGTTTATTCCGTTTGGTGCTACATTATTTGCAAACATTCAGTTTACCAGAAGTAATGTTACCGAACAAGTTCGTCTGCGGTGGTTCATCATCATCAGGCTAATACATCACGAATGAATGGCATAAATGTAAACAACAGAGAAGGGTACAAGTTCAGATGTTAAAACGGTCTGAGTGACCAAGCTAGGTGCTTGGTTCCACAGCGATCAGTGGTGCGTGTATGTGTGGTGTTATCCACACCATGTGTCAGTGTTACAAGGGGCCGGAGTAAAGTGTGTGCCCGGACGAATTACTTACATGCACATAGGTCAGGGTTATGGATGCGAATGGCGATCGCTCCGACCGCTGCCAGTAGGTGACATCTAACCGCTCGTGTGTGACATGTGGGTACGCGGTATATAGAATGGAACGCTTCGTACGCTCTGACCTGATGGTTCGCATCAACCAAATGCGCAGACACTACGCTTGCCACCGCTCTAGACACTGCGCCGTACAGCTAGGCTACGGAGTGCTCCTTGGCTTTCTCGGACAGTCTCCTGGTAGTCTTGATGCCATGAACAAGAGAATGGGTATACACAGAATGAAGTACTTGACCTTGGGATCCTGACCTTAAGTTGCTGTCAGAATTGGTCCGAACCCCAAGCTTAGCTTCAGGCTTGCCTCGTAGTGGCTTTGACCGATGGCGTCTGCACTCTTTCTAGATGTGGAATCCTCTATCCCGTCCTCTTTGCAAGTTATCGACAAATACACCGGTTTCCTTCCCACTAAAAACAATTTTACCTTCGTTTCTCGAGGCTCCATATTTCTCCGAACGAAGTTCTCCGGATAGCCATTCAACTAGGCTTCGTATAAACTTTAACTCCTCCGAGAGGGTGCCTTTGCTCCATATCTTTCTTGCTCTTTCGGTTAGATATCGGATAAGATTTCGCTTCTGACTGTGTGAAATAAAACTGGCAAAGTGTCTATACTGCCTATTCCACATTGACTCTCATTGGACACTGCGCTGTACCGACTTGTCAGAACTTCGGCATATCTCGACATCTAGGGATGATATTGAGTTGGAGCAATGGTTTATAAGGGGTATAAAAGCGAATGCTTGACATGTCCCGTAGGATGTTGAGGGGGAAAATCGCAAAATTCAGAATAACCACGTCAGTAAAAGGACGTGTGAGACGCGCATGACTCACCAGGTGGTTTAGAGTAACACATGTGTGAGTATTTCTGCCTGGATTTTAGCAGGGTTATGATGCCGTCCATTGTTTGTTGTGCTCTAACGCCATCACGGGCTACCTCACGTAGTGTAATGTATCAGAGTATCGTGAAGGCCTTTTTTGAAAAGGGATAAGGTGCGAGCATTAATTAGATGGGCCGGGAGGGCGTTCCAATGCTGTGACACTCGGAGGGAGAATGTTTCGTCGACATTCCAGTCGACCGTACTGCTTGACCAGCTTAAAATGATGACCCCGTAGAGGTGTGTTTTAACTGAGTTTCAAAAGAGAATGGTATGTGTGGTTAGGGTTTCTCAGGCTGAGATCGCCTCAGACGCCGCTAACATCCGCTGTAAAAAATTTTGGTTTCACTCTGTGCGTAGATAAGTCGAGACAAACTTCTAACCTTCTTTGTCGTCCTACGTTGTGCGGTATCGAGCGTAGTGAGGTGATGCTTCTGCCAGGGTTGCCACGCTTGAATAGCGTATTCCGTGTGCGGCCTCACGTACGCCCCAAGCATTTTCGGAAAGATGGAGGCGTCAAACTTTCCGAAAGCTCTACGAAGAAAGCCGAAGTGCTGGTTTGCTTTCTTGAGGCCTTTTCAGTCTGCCTCAAACACCCAAGCTCCTCTTGCACAACGACGCGAAGATCGCACTCATGAGAGGCAAGCTGTAGAATTTTGGGCCGTAAGCGGTAGCTGTGAGTACTCGGATGACGTAAGCGCAAAATTTTGCACTTTATGGTGTTGAACTGCAGCAAGTTCTCGATGGACCATGTGTACGCTTTGTCTAGCTCATCCGCATTTATCAACTTCAATAGCTGTTTGAAGTTTAATGCTACAATTGTGTTGCAGGCATGTCAAATGTTCCCGCAAAAAGGCGCCAGAAACCCCGGCGGAACGGCTGTGGAAAGCGAGGTTCAATTCCTCCTCACAACGTAGCAGAGTTAAGCCACTCCGAGACGCGGCCCAACTGCGCACTTTTTTGACAATGGTCTTTTACAAACTACCACCTCGTCGTGGTAGCAATTTTCCCTAACTTAATGACCCATAGCATTGACTGTGATTCGCCCTTTGTTGGTCGTAAAAGAGCCTTCAGAGGACCGCCTGTCTTTCTTTCCTCTTCGCCTTACTTGGGAGTCGGTCGGGTCACGTGACTTTGTGTGCATCGTTAGCCTGGCAGCCTTCGCGTCTAAGTCACTAGCGCGCGTCTACCGTAACTCCCTCTCGTGTGCGTCCGTTCCGAGGGCTCAGCGTCTACCTAAATACGTGCGGCTAGGATCGCTCTCACGCTCGCTCAATTTCCGTCTCACCAGCGCGTACCTCGGGCTAAGCTAACGCCGTCAAGTCAACGCAAATCCGTTCGATTGGCCAGCGTTCCAATCCGTTACCGTAGGCGTACTCCAATCGTGCCAGTGACAATCTTATCAGGCATCTACGCAATCAAATCAAGATGCGTCCCCTCAATTATAACAACTTGCTGATGCAAAGACGGAACTTCGGTGTGTGCAGGAATGCTTGGAACGAAATCAGTATCCTGAGTATTATTGGAATTCGCTCAGCCGATATCATGTGCGCCCGACGACAAAGTCCCTTAAACGCCATGCTCACAATCCTTGGGATGCTGTTCAGTCTCGAATACCTGAGTTAGAATGACTCTGTGCGCTTTACCAACCAAGTGTCGAAGAGCTTCATACAGCCCAGCGTAAATCGTTTAAGCGATACTTGCAAAAGGTGTGCACAAATGTATAAGAAAAAAGACACAAGGCTCCTAAAAAGCTTGCATTCAACGGAACCGGAACAGAAAATTCTCATCTAATCTAGAGTTGTGTGAATAATCTGTCCAGGATACCTTTGAATCTACTTCATTTTGAGTTATTTTTCCTCGGACCAAAAGGCTGTCTTACCCGCCTAATCAGTGAACAAGTTGTTATGGGGACCAAACGTTCCCATAATGATCACAACTCGATTCACGCGAGTGCACCTGTACTCGATTCACGAAAGTGCACATGTTTTCAATCAGCCTTCTAACTGGTGAAACATTCACATGTCGATTAGCCTTTGTACCTCAGAAAACATCCCTGTTTCCAGCCAGACTCCACAATCATGAAACATTCAACCTGTTTTTTTACCTAAGAAACATTCATTTTTCCAGTCCAGCCTCTGCATTTACCAACATTTACGATTCGACATGACGCCAATTCAGTTGCTTATGTGTTGCTCCCAGGGCCTGCTTACGCAAACCATTTTATGTGACAATTCACAGATGTTACATTCGAGGTATAAAAGAAAGGTTGGAGTGCGCTGTAATCGTCTTGAGCCTGGCAAGTAAAAGTGCCAACGCGAAGGGTTTGCCTTGTTCTCTCGGGTTGGGTAGCTTCGTGTGAAATTGCGTTCGGTCTAGGAGCCCGCCCAATTCGCGTGTAGAAATCGTGTTGCGGCTAAATCCACGAGTCGTAGGACTTCGAATTTTGTCGGTTACCGTGCCCTGCGTTCAATAGCACCAAGACACATTCGTTCATTGGTTCGTTCGACTAGCAGAGTTGATACCAGATTGTCGGAGCGTGGCGTAACCAAGAGGAGTACATAACACCAGTCCATATAGATACGGTTTTAAAAATTAATTCATCAGCTAGCTGAATTAACACCTACTCCTCTGGCCAGAGACACTTTCAAAACCACTTTATTGCACTTCTGTCAACTGGATCTACGCTGCGAGAAGAGATCATCAAATACTCTATCTAAGGAGCATCGAGAAGCAACCAAAGTATTGAGGTCAAATCCCGATCTTATTTTTTCTAAACCTGGTATGGGATCGGTGTAGGCGAAACAATTACCACGAAAACCTCAGCCTGTATGTCAGGATTATGGTCAGATAACCACCCCATCTGCGCCTTCTGCCGTGATCCCGGATAACGCATTGCCTACCCCATGCGAGTAACTATGCAAATCACCATGTTTTCTTTAAAACTCCCACCATGGTATAGAGACTTGTTCCCTCGGATTAACTTATCTGACATTTGCTCCTACGGGCTATTGTGCGAATCTTTGGTTTCCCAACAATGTCTACGTGGTTTCTTTCCAACCCCGCTGCAAATTACGATCGCACCCCTACTGTGTAGTCTGACCAGGTGTCCCATCACTCGGCATGGATTTGCTCTCATCTCATACACGTTGTGACGATTGTGCACTCCCCCCCCCCCGTGCTACTAACCCCAAGGGCACCAAGCCCTGAATACTGTATTATAGAGCAAGTAGAAATGAATTCTGTGCAACTCTTTCGAAATATGGTGAAAAACGTTATAAAAGTTGTCAACCGTGAATATCGTTGTCGTTCTAATGTAACATTTAAAATATCTGACTTACGATATTTCAGGATTCACAAATGTGATATGTCATCGTAAGTGTGCAGTCGTTCTCTGAATCGAATAGTGGCAAAATACAAATCTAACAACGTTTTGAACTGTTGCACAAATGTTGCCCCAATCACATGTTCAGGTAGTTCCAAATGTTTACCACTCTCCGTTCGAAGCACAGTGGGTGGGGAACACATTTCACATCCGGCACGACAAGTTTGTGTCTGTGTTCGCGTGTGCTGCATGGCCCTCGTAAGTGCAGCATTGGCCTTAGCATTGGGAAGTCACCGAGATGTAGAATACGGTAGGTCATAATGAGGTCGACTCGCACCCGACGGTAGGACAAGGTGTAGTCTTAGTTACTCGCACTGGTCTTCATACCCTTGTTGGTCTTTGTTCCCATATCCCTACCGAGACGCGTTACTCTCATTCCAGTTGAATGTAATCACACCTTGTATCTTTCTGTGCGCCGTGCCGCGGACCAAAGGGATAACATTTCGGACACCTTAAAATGAATCCTCTTTGAATCTGTACTGTGGTAGCAAGTGCGCTGACGCTATTTCATTGTCTAGCTGTATGTATTATGTATTGATCACAATCTGTGTACAGATATTGTGCCATCGGAACCATGGCGGAATAGGAAAACAGGGTTGGATTAAATGAAGAAAGAAAACAAACAATATTTTGTTCCCTTTTCCACTCGCAGTTTTGAGTTTTCTTGATGCTTTTTATTGGGGGAGGGAAGGGGATGATCCATTCATGGTTCGTCAGTGAGCGAAATACTACCCGGTTGCCCAGGCGGAAGTGGAGGGTTGTCTTAGCGGGCCCCACCCTGAGCCTCTGATCCAGGTTCTAATCTACAAGGCAGCAGGGCGAATTGTGTAACTGTACGAAGACCCGGTTGTTTCAGGACTGAATGGGCACTGTTGAGTAATGTAGTTAACGTCTCGGCTTCCTTTCTTGGCTGGACCCGGGAGTTTTTTACGAGTCACTCGAGCCCCAAGCGAATCTGTCGCTTACCATCAGGATGGGGTGTTAATGGACGGATCAGATTCTATTTCAAAATTCCAAATTATCTTGCAAGACTTGAGTAACTTCTTGCCTGACACAATCCAGGAGGATAAGACGGCAGACGATGAAGCAGTGATTAATAAGATCTTGAAAGTATTACAACTGTGGAACTTGATACACGATGTTCAGCTTCTGCAGTTGGCTCCCAACCTCTTCGGCTCTACGGATAACCTAAGGTAAACAAGCCAGAAGTCCCTCTACGTCCAACAATTGACATATTCGCTTCTGCACACCACTTAGTTGCGAAATGAATTGTACAATTGTTGGAACATGTACGTAAGGAGCTCTCTATCCATTCTCTGAAAGATTCGTTCGAATTCGTTGATAAAGTTAACGACTTGAAGTTAAACAGTAAGCTGATGCTTTCTTTTGATTTAGAATCACTTTTCACAAACGTCCCATTGCTAGAAACGGTTAATTTCATCTGCGAGTATATAACGTAAACGAGACTACACATTGGCATTCCAGTGCCTAAGCTCAAAGAGTTACTTTTGCAATGTACTTTTAGTAGCCAATTCTTGTTTAACGGAATCTCTTATAGGCAAATTGATGGCGTGGCAATGGGGCCTCCCCTTGGACCCCTTCTTGCCGACATCTTTCCTGCGAAGCTTGAGCGTGGGCCCACCCAATCGATTATTGCCTCATTTGCTTCTTATTAGAGGTATATGGATGGCACTTTCATCGTATATGATTCTGGCACTGATGTCCACCGTCTGTTTGACCAGTTCGACAGTGCACATCCTTCATTGAAGTTCACTAGTGAAATGGGAAATGAAGGTAAGCTGGTTTTTCTGGACGGTTTATTGAAGAGGCGCGACGACGGATCACTTAAGTGAAGTGTCTTCCGCAAAGCTACCTACATGGGTTGGACAGTACCCACACCTTTTGAGCTTCGTCCCTCTGAAGTACAAACGCAACTTAGTGCATTGCTTGTATTACCGGGCCACCAACATCTGTAGTCCGGAATCACTGGAGGGTGAGTACGACCTAATTGTGAAAACACCTCTTTCGAACCTTTCATCAAAAAGCACGCCATGACTCGTGAGCGCTTTAAGCCCGTTGCAAAGGTTTCGAAGAAGGATGTGTTCCTCTGTGTTCCTTTTAAGGAAGATATCGCCTTCAATCTCCTTTCTAATGCCGTAACAAGGACCTACCTGGTCACCCACCTGCAAGTACTTGCGAAGACCGCACCCTTTATAGCTCAACGTCTTAAAAACAGATTGCCAGTGTCGTCCGAATCGTATATTGTTTACCAGTTTACTTGCACCTGTGGTGCCAAGTATCTCGGGTATACGACAGGCGTCTGTCGGTAGGAATGGCTGAGCATTGTCCTGGGTCACTGCGGAGAGGCACGCTTAGAAGAATCAACAATTCGATCTTGGAACATTTGCTTTAAAGTGTGCATCAGATTTCGACCAAAGATGCGTACAACTTCTAGTATATCTTACCGAGGCGATACCCAACAGGGTTGAGGAACCGCCGCTTGCAGACGGCTGAAGCCATCGCGATCAGGATAACGCAACTAGAGATATGCGAGCATAGGGTGCTAATGCAACCCTTGATTTTGCCATGGCCCTGACTAGAAGTCGTTCCGCTGGAGCATCACGCATACCCGGGTGCCGTTTATTTATGTAATTATTTAGTTTCTATTTTTTTAGTATTTTTACCTCTTCTGTTTTCACAACTTCTTTCGCTGTGCACGTCTGTTAGGCCTGTCACGATGTCACCTGATTAAATCGATTTGAGCATCGAACGAACGTGCTAAATCTGTTCAAACCGTCCCATCTGTCCTCATTTTGCCTTCACCAGCCTACTGCTGCATTTATCAGTCCTGTAGCTGTATTTGCTTGAGGTGAACTACCGAAAAGAGATCTCTTTGCAACCCTGTATGTTGCTCATAAACAAATCAGCTAGTATCAGTCCTAGTAGTTAAGCCAAGACACAGGCTCAGAGATACTTTCAGCTTCGTGAATTCCACTGCACATGTCGAGCTAACTGGAAGGAAGATGTTTTCGCTTGATGTTTCATCACTCTTCACTAACGTTCCATTAGAAGAGACGATAAACTACCTATGTTATAGTGTTCAGTCGCATCACCCTGATGTCAGCCTTTCGAACAACAAACTTAAACAGTTACTTTTAATATGTACCAGTAACTTACAATTCCAGTTAGACGGAAAGATTTATAAACAAAAGGACTAGTTGCGATGGGCTCACCTCTAGGGCCGCTACACTAGTTGATGTGTTTCTTTTGTTGGAAAACCTCTATCTGAGCTGGACTATCAACAACTTAGTCTGCTCCGGACGGTGTGCATATATTTTTGTGAAACTTTCTTCTGAAAATTGCTAAGTGCGCATAGCTTTTGTTCAGATGCAAACTGCTGGTTGCTCTGAGTCACCGTGCTCAGTCAGTTCTTGTCTAGTCTCCATCCAGGCGGTTATATATTTTGATAATCCATAGGCGTTTGCCACCTTCTCATTCAGACTGTCTTCCTGTTTTCCCGAGGCCTATGACTTACCCGATCTATTTTCTCATCCAACTCAATCTGTCCTCTTTGAGTTTGACCATCAGACCATGCTATCATGGTCCTGTTGGCCTGGAATTAAACGAACCGGTTATTTCTTGGCCCTCTTTGAGCATTTTATTTCAGTTTTTTATACAGTACAAGAGCTTACTTGTGTTCGGAGCAATTAATGCTTCAAGTTCATGTCGGAATGTTGTATAGTTTTTATTTAGCTTTTGGTGTGACTAACGTATACACATGTTTGCGAAGGCCCTAAGTAGGAGGGAGTTATACTGAATAAGACTGCACAGGAATATCAGGCTTAACCCACATAGTTGTAGCTTTAAGGATTCGTGATACCGGCAACATTCCCGTTCAGTCAAATTTGATCCCTTTGTAAATGATCACTTAACGTACGACTACCGTACGTTTTCTAATGTGCATCACTCAGCCTTCTAAATAAACAGGGCTACATGCATTATTCGAGGATGAGACGGGTGATACATTGCAAAACTCATCACTGTCAGGGAGTAAATAGTTTGGTTTAAAGTGCATTTTCCCTGGACTGTTTGACCAACTCTAGGTCATACTGCATCTGTTCAGGAAATTTAAGATGGAATAATACCTGATTGTAAGCTTGAGAATATTCATCTGCATACGGAGGTGTTCATTGTTGAGTCCGCTATATGGTTCAGGGTCTGCTAGCCCTGCATTCTGGAGTGAGTGGTAGCACCTACATCTGCTTGCCATATTTTGTATACTTGTGCTTGTTTCATATCCGCCGAATGCTATTCTACCCGGTCAGTTGTCCTGTATCAGTAGCCACTGTGTTTAGTCAATTCAAGCGACAGCGCCGCCGTAGTATAACTGGTGGTCCTATGGGTAGCATGTTACACCCGTTGATTTTGAACTGCAACTCTTTTCAATCACGCTACCCTCATCACCCTGTTATCTTGGATATCCTGACTCCCATTATGTTTTTGGACCTCCTCATACAAAACCCTACCTTTTCATATTGCATGGTCCCGGTTTCTACATGAAACGACAGTCTACGCAGGTCACATACTGTGTAAGATGCTTGGTATAGGTGAGACATCCCAACGCATCAGCAACAGTTTAACCAAATGGCGCTCTTACTTCCACACTGTGTGTTGCCATTAGGTCATCCTTTGAACCATTATCTTATTAGTGATAAAAAGTTAGCCATTTCTGTTCATCAAGTCCAAAGATAGAACTTTTGTGCGATTTCGTTCCCTGTGCGATTTCCTGTGCTCCGCGGCTGCACTCCTTCTGGGTGACCAGCCTGTTAATGTGTCATAACCTACTGATACTTACTGAGTATGTACAAAACTAAAGCCATTTGGACTGATTTCTATGTCCTATGGTACTTTCCAGTGTTAAATAAATAAATAAATAAACGTTTTATTCCTCAGCATTGCGAGGCACAGACCAATTGGGTGTGATTGTGTTATCGAACATGCATGTGACTTCGAATCTTCCAATGACAGGACAACAACTCTTGACTTAGAGTGCACATTAAGCGCGAAGACATCATCAGCTCATGCTATTACTAGATACCGGAAGCGTTTGCATCCCTTTAATCGCTTACTCAAATGAATTGCGGCCTGGTCCGTAGGTCTCGGGTTATCCGGAGAGGATAGTCGTAGTCACGAGTGCATACAAACAGGATTGAATAGGGCAATAGTTTATGTATGGAATCCAAATGGGTAAGTGATAGTACAATCCAAGAACAAAATCGGTGTTCTATAGCACCGAATTGTCTGGGTCTATTTCACTGTTGACCAGTTCAGTTTCAATCTCATGTAGTTTATTAACTGTGTATTCCTTCCTGAACAGTTTTCAGCCTCATTTGAAAGTAGTTAACCGATCACTTGACTTTGGTACAGGTTAGAATGTTCCTAACGCTAACCCTTCGCTGCTCTTCTATATTGCCAACGACACACGCAAGATTCTGCACTACCGTTGTCAAAATCTCATAAGTGCCAAACCCGCTTATTCTATTGCTGGTATTTGCAAGACCATTTCGATTTAACCTGCATAGATAGTTAACACCCAGCTCTCAACTTTGCTTGGTATCCTAATTAAAAATCAATGCCAGGTACAACCTTCTTGATATCTTGGTTGACGCCTCTAATGATACCCTGTCTAGTTTAGTTTTAGGTCTTCTGGGCCCGGGCGATTTGCCGCGTCAGTCTTCCTTCCAACTACCACGATTATGCAACGTCCGTTCGTGTGCAACGCAATCGTGCCTATTGTACTCCGTGTCATGGATGGCGTTGTATTCAAAGCTTATCCGAAACGGTATAAATCTTCGTTACAGGATCGTTGGTTTGTTAAACTTGCTGCACAAAGTGATAGTGTGGTCTACGGTGTTACTTTTGACCAGACCACTCCATGTCAACCAAACATATTTGTCTCTTTGGTCCGTTATTTGCTGTTGCTTGTCTACCCGCTGCCAGGCTTGAATTCTTTTAACTGTATGTGGTAATGTCGACCACTTGCTTCACTGGGCTTACATGGCTCCAGAGCTCACATGATCTAATCAAGGCGGTTCATAGCGCGAACAGAGGAGGGAGTGTCGAAGATCTCGGGTCATCAGGGACAGACGGCTTACTCAACGGAGCAAACGCAGTGAAAATGACAGCATAACAAGCCCGTGCAAGCCGCTTCCATAACGAACGATGCGCGTGTATTCATGCGATCCCTACATCACTACGAGCAAACAGACTCACTCCAGCGCTACCAATGTTAACCAATCAGCGTTGAAGTGGAGACGTCCAATCATTCGCTCCGTTCGCTTGCGTCGATCTAGCTGCTTACTTTGTCACTTAAATCAATCTCATCCTCACTGCATACTCCCATCACATATGGATGTGTAGATGTATGGATGTGTAGACACGTGCGAAGGTGCTGGATTAGGCGGATGGGAACTTTTATCTATGCTACGACCTCTGCATTCCCTTCACTGTCACTTCTGTGTGCTGTTGGGGATGGCTGCATGGCTACAATCATATCCACCCCTCACCTGAACTTCTCACTATCTGCCTAAGATTTGTTGGCGCTATGATTGACCCACAGACACTACTACTGGCTCACCGGCACGCATCCAATAAGAAGTAACGACCTAGATTTGTAGTGCGGCCAAGACAGGCACAACACGTTTTCGTACCCCAGTGAGGTTCTAGACATACGACACTTTCTACGTTTCCACGAGAAAGGTATGATTCATGGCGGAAAGATTTAATCGTTAGGTTTTTTGGAGGGTTCCTAATGTGCGTTGGTGTCGATACGCAATCCCAAACATGTATACGAGAGTACCAAATGAATTCCTAACTGTTCTAAGCAGCATTGCTTGCGAAGCTCAGAGACCCGACAGCACTACATCTTAGGTTCGCGTTTCCGTCCAATAACATACCGGAGGAGTCCTAATGAGGATAAAACATTGGTGAAGCGTAATTTTGGAAGTGAACAGCACACAACTTTTAACTGTTTCATATATCTTCGCACTGACCGTGGTTTACTTCCAAGCGAACCTTTATTCAACATGGATTGCTCGTTTCCATCCATTTATACAAAGAGTACCCCAAACACACCAACAGTCAATCAGTAAGTATTGTGACAAACGTTGGTACAGGCGCTTGAAAGTACAGTGGTGGCATGGTATATCGATTTCCACATCCCTGATCCCACGTTTAGTGCTAATATCTGTATGAGGAATGTAGGCAAGCGTCAGATCCGCCATGGAATATAATACCTGGAGCGCACACCACTTAACACTTGCCTACTAACGGAATGGCTTTAAGACTGTTGGAGGTGCAAGAAAAATACAGGTCTGCTTGTGTAGCCGTTCATGACTGCAGACTTTCGTTCTGCTATGGAGGTTCACTGATGTTTGTTTTAACACATCATTTCGTCATCCCTATTGGCTATTCGGAGTCGTTGTTTTTGCCTTCAGATCGCAGGCATACTTTGACGCTATCACTCTCACCTTACGTCCTTTGTGTGCACTTGATTAGTTCCTCATTTGCTCCGTTCTTATTGGCTTTACTTGTCCGCATGCTTACTGTACTCTGGTTGGCTTTCATGCTTGTGCGTTATGCTATATAGCGAACTGGTTTCCCTATGTAGAACTTTTGAATCTTTGTCCCTGGTCGTTTGTGTTCTCACTACCGTTAGTGAGTGGAAGCAGTCGCGGGGCTCCGATACAACAAAGACTACCCACAAATTGAAGGACCAATTGTGTTTCTTAAATAACCGAGCAGATTGCATGATTTGTTACTGGTGCTGTGTTGATTCACTCCCTGAGTAATGAGGAGGCAGCTACCATGCACACCACGATGCAACTAGGATTGCGGGGTGCATAAACATATGCCATCGTGTATTATTCATTGATCAGTACAGTATCACACGTTAGGCAAACATCTTTACAACTACCAATTCTGTCCGGTAGACTCCCCGGACCGCGAGCTAATATTCAAATCTTTCTCAGTTGGCAAGACGAACATTGATTTCAGGCGTTTAGAGCATTGGGACTCACGCTAGTAACTGCGATTTCGTTACACAAAATGCGCAGAGACGTGGAGCCTGCGGTAGGCAGCTGATCAGTCACTGGAAATGCCCACCTCGGTAGTTACGGTTTGGATCGTTTTTTCCCGTGGTAACAAACTACAGTGGACTCTTTTAACGATCGGAGACGTAGTATTCCCTTACTACAGTAAACGATTGATATTTATTGATCTATAAGCTGCACCAGTCGCTTTCTAACCCACAATATCCCTGCAGCGATGAACTCTCACCTGGAGGTCACCTTGGAGTAGTGGACTAATAATGATAGTAATAATACTAATAATAATAGTAATAATACTAATACTAATAAAACGGTGCCTGTGTCGGCACAGACCCACGTACAACATTAACCAAGCTCTTGCAATGTCACTCGTGACCTAGACTTCGCTTATTCCTACCTCGATGATATTTTAGTAGCCAGTTCATCAGAACAAAAGCACCTTGAACATCTTCGAACTCTGTTTCAGCGCTTGACCTAACACGGTGTCATAATTAACACGACTAAGTGCGAACTCGGCAAATCAACGGTAGAATTTCTAGGCCACCTCGTTTCATCGTCTGGTATCGAAGTCCTTCTTGATAAGATCCAGGCAATCAAGGACTTCCCAGTTCCGACTTCGTTCAAGCAACACCGTCGATTTTGTGGTTTGGTCAACTACTATCGACGCTTCATTCCGCGCTGCGCTCAGCTCATGCAGCCACTGACTGACTTACTCAGAGGAAATGAATGTAAGTTCGTTTTCCCTAACACAGCACAGGCAGCCTTCGCCGAGCTCAAGGATGCTATCTCCAACATAGCCCTCTTCGCTCATTCCGAATCAACTGCACCCCTTTCTATTACGACTGATGCCTCAGACGTCGCGGTAGGAGCCGTCATCCAACAACACGCTGGTGGGCAATGGCAACCCCTTGGGTTCTTCTCCAAGCGCCTGCAGCCAGCGGAATCCCGCTACAGCACGTTTGGCAGAGAACTGCTCGCCATTTACCTAGCGATTCGTCACTTCTGACACACACTCGAAGGCCGCGCTTTCACGTTCTACACTGACCACAAGCCCCTTATCTTCGCCTTCAACTCTGCTTGCGACAAATACTCACTACGGGAAACAAGACACCTAGACTTTGTCACCCAGTTCACTGCTGACATACGTCATGTCTCAGATGTCGACAATCTCGTCGCCGACGCTCTCTCACATGTCAACCTCACTCTCCAGTCTTTGCCTACCGTCGACCTTGCAGCCATGGCATCGGCTCAGGCTCGAGACGAAGACATACAGCGCACTCTGCAGTCCACTTCGCTGCATGTGCAACCTGTTCCTCTCCAAACCACGGAAGGAACCATTCTCTGCGACACTTCCACAGGTTGTCCCAAACCCCTCGTGCCCGTCTCCCTCAGACGCACAGTCTTTGACGCACTGCACTCACTATCACATCCCGATATCCGTGCATCTTTGAAACTGGTCACCGAACGTTTCGTTTGGCCACGAGTAAACAAAGATGTTCGTACCTGGGCTCGCGCCTGCATTCAATGCCAGCTCTCCAAAGTATATCGTCACACCAGCAGTCCTCTTGGTTCATTTCCTGCCCCGGACTCTCGGTGCTCGCATGAGTACTTAGAGTTAGTAAGTCCCTTGCCTCCTTCACGCGGATTCGTATACATTCTTACATGTGTCGACCGCTTCACCAGATGGCCAGAAGCCATTCCCGTAACAGACTGCACAGCTGAGACTGTTATCCGGACCTTCCTGGACCGGTGGGTCTCGCACTACGGATGCCCATCCACCATTACAACTGACCGAGGAACGCCTTTCGAATCTTCACATTTCGATACGTTCTGTAAAATTTTAGGCTGTCGCCGCATTCATACCACAGCGTATCACCCAGCAGCCAACGGGTTAGTTGAACGGTTCCATAGACAGCTTAAAGCCACGCTCTGCACCTCCTCCGACCCTAGCTGGAGCGAAAATGTTTCGCTCGTACTCTTAGGCATTCGCAGCAGCATCAAAGCTGACTTGCAATGTGCACCAGCAGAGCTAGTTTACGGCACAACGCTAAAGTTGCCAGGAGAATTCGTTTCACCTCCCGCATCGTCGGGTATGCCTCCGCTTAACTTTGCGTCTTCCCTAGCTCAGCGCATGCGTTCACTATGCCCGACTCCGCCCCGTGAACAGACTGGAGATGTGCAAATGCACAGTGGACTCTCTACCTGCACTCACGTCTTCCTCCGCACCGACGCAGTGCGGCGCCCTCTCTAGCCTCCCTACACTGGCCCTTTCAGAGTTCTGCAACGGACTCCGAAGCAGTTTACTTTAGACCAGAATGGTTACCGAACAACGGTGTCCATCGACCGCCTCAAAGTGGCTTTCTTTGACGAGCCACTTGCAACCCATCCTGATGCTCTTGCACAAGCACCCGCACCTGCGGTGACTTCCCGAGCACTGGATAATCAGAAACCCTCCGTAACCCTTGACCCTTAACCTATCCCGCCTCAACCCCAGACAGCCAACCGACGCGATAAACAGGTCAAACGTCCGGTTCGTTTTTCAGCTTTTGTAAACGTTTGCTATTTCCATTAGCACGCCCTTTTCGTCTTTAGTGGTAATCGTGCGTCGCATCCCCAAACGTTTTGTAAAATCCACAAAAAATCCAAAACATTTTGGAAGCCTTAAAAGCGTATTTGCTTTTATCATGCATGCCATGTTCTTTCTCCGGCGTCAAGCCACTTCCACCGACCCTTGCCCACCCCTCTGAATTCTACCTTTCAGAAACTCAACCGCCGGAACTGCCCAGGCAACCCTAAAGTGGCTCGCCAACCGGCTCACCGCAACCCCCGCTTGACTCGCCCGCCGACCCAAGGAACATTCAGTCGCCTTCCGCCGCAGAGAGCCAGGAACGAGTTAGTCCAAAAACGCCTGACTAGGCGTTGCCGGCGGAGACGCCCGATTTCTTCGTAGGACGAGGACGCCTGGATTTCTTCGTGGGACGAAAACGCCCGGATTTCTTCGTGAGACGGGGACGCCTTGATTTCTTCGTGGGACGAGGACCGTGGACTAAAGTGCGGTGGGGGAGTGACACCTCCCAAGCGCACCGTCGAGTCTGCAGCAAAGGGAAGGTCCTGTCGGCCTATTTTCTGGACTAACCAGTCTTTTTTGCAGTCCGACCAGCCCGCCCCGATGGCCCACCGATGATGCACTCTGGTCCACACGATCATCATAAATAATTAAAAAAGCCTGGACCCAGCGAACTCTGCTACACACCCCACTTTGGAGGCCCTTACTCAAGCCCATGTAACTATTCGCACCCATCCTCACCTTCCGTTTCCCCCACTAACAGCTCCATCGAAGGCTTCCATTCTTCAGGCTTCTAGGGGGAGGCCCTTGTAGTGTACCGGAAAACACGCTCTTTCAGTATTTTGCAACATTGGATTTTACGGTTGTTTTAACCTTCAAAACGTCAATTTGTTTTACTGACTGCACATCCGTTGACACAAATCGTGTTGGTGAGTACCTTGCTGCACAGTTTCTCGCTCTGGCTGATTCGCTTCCTATTTTTGTAGCCTGCACAATATACGTTGGGTTCTGTCGCCTCCAGGTTCTATACTGTCCCGTATTTGACACGTCTCTTACGTGTCATTCCTTACCGACTAGTATCCCAGGCTCCACCCAAAAAGTTTCCAAAAGGAATTGCATTAATCCCCATTCTTTGTTGAAAACGCGGTACTCGGCGTTCACTTTCCTCTACTTAATAGGCATAAGAGGCTTTCGTACACGTACCTGCTTCCAAGCGAGGCGTACTCATTACCCGTTTGAATTTATAGAAAGGACAGCCAAATGATGGCGACGATGCACTTATTTGTTCCCCATATATATATATATATATATATATATATATATATATATATATATACGGCAGTGAAACGTGGACGATGTACCGTCGGGATGTGCGATATCTCGAGCGGTTCCATCAGCAGTGTTTGCGATGGATTCTGCGCATCACTTGGGGAGACAGAGTTGCGGGCACGGAAGTGTTGCGACAGAGTGGAGTGTATGCAGTGGACTGCATACTTTTGCTGAGACAACTGAGGTGTCTCGGTCATGTGTGGAGTATGGATTCGACGCGGATACCGAAACAACTCTTATATGGTCAGCTAAGTATTGGGAAGTGGCACGTGGGGAAACCAAAGTTACGTTACCAGGACATGATTAACGTGAGCCTCTCACGTTCTAATCTTGATTGCAGATCAAGGGAATCGAAGGCTGTTGATCGGTGCGCATGGCGCGATCTAATTACGAAGGCAGTTGCCGAAGTGTGGGAGAATGACCTCATACATGCGGAGAAGAAGCGGCAAGTGCGGAAGCGGCAAGCACCGATGGGTTGTACTCCATCGACATCAAGCACATGGTGACGTAACACATGCGGTCGCGAGTGCCTGAGTCAGGCAGGCGTACTGAGGCGTGAGCGAGGCCAGTCGGGACCACTACCGAAACGACGACGGGTTCTGCAGAGAACGTAGACAGAAGCGGCGCAGCGTTTGTAGGTACGCTGCATTCGATTTACTAACCGCGTGCTTGCATGCTAAGTCTATTTATTTCAGGTGGTGGGTTTTCAATTTTGTCCTAATGCTTTTCTTTCTCATATACCTGTCTACCTGTACTCTCTTCCATTAACTTGCACACCTCGCTTAAGCCAATTGTAGTCGATTTCCATAACATTTTCGTGTTTCTGGCATTTCCGTAAAATATACTTTCTGACCTCGTGAACTTATTTAGGATTCGTTTGTAAACAACTTATTTCATATGCTCATTAATTTAATGTTTATGTCACCGTTTCCTTATGCATTACTCGAGTTATTTTCTTTGTTATCTTTCTCTCAAATGATTGGCTGTTGCTTGATATTCCTTGTGTGGCTGCGCTTGATGTGCATGTTGACAAGGTGCTTACCTGTCTATTACCCACTACCTCGTCCATACTGGCTCTAGGCGACAGTTGGTCGTTGCTGGAGGGGACGGGGTGCACGGTCCTGGTGCCCACGTTAGGATCAAATCGTGGTTCCATGCACTCAGTGTGGAGCGGACCACAGCCCAGCCACCGCCTTGGGTGCGATTGATTCGCAATTAGAGCGTGCTTGTGTTTGCCTGTGAAGGAGTGTGGGCCGACTCCGTTGATGAAACATGGCTCCCATCCACATGCCTCCCGGTCTTATTCCTTCGGGTTTACACTGGATATAGGATGGGTGGTTGGAGCTGTGGGTGGTGCAGCGCAAACCACCCATGGTCCTTCTGTAGTCGCAGGCGTCCTGTGGCTGGCCACAGTGACAGGCAAATCCGAAAGCGGACTCCGTCAACCATGTATATGTATATGTATATATATATATGGCGGAAGAGCCTATGGTGCGCTGAGGCTGATGGTGGCCAGATTCTGACAGATGGTCTACCCACTGCTGCTACTGTTGTGCCACTGGCTCATGTCCTGGACGCCACCTCGTGGCGACCGCTGAGTAGGAGTTGCGTTACGCGCTTCTCCCTGCTAAGATCCAGGACGCCAATCCGCATGAGTCAGTGAACTGACCATGTGCTAGACCCTCTGCTTTCCGGGTGTACGTTTAATCTTAGGCTTTGGATGAGGACCCGAGTCGTTCTCCTGTCACGTGTGGGCGCCCTGCCAATATCCTAGTCCATCCTCTTCGGAGGTTAGGAAGTGGTCGATGGCCCTCTTCCCGTAAAACCTAGCCATGGGAGGCAACAGGTCTACGGTTTATAAACTCACAGCTCGAATGGCGTATAGCAAGAGCGCCACTCACTGTCTCTGACGGTGGGAGGGCACCTCCGGAAGTTCAATGGTTTGCTACTGCCCGCCTCAAGCCAGGCAGCCCCTGGTCAAATTGGTGCAAACCCGCCAAAACCCACCTGCGTCTAGCCGTGGTCGCAGGTGTATCCTACTACGGTCGCGAAACGCTTATGAATTGTTCCAGTACCTCCAAGGCTGCGTGTGACGGCCGTCAAGCAGATCCCAACCTGTCTGCAATCACATTCCCGAACTGGAACTGCTCCCCACTGCGTTGTGAGTCAGGCTATTTAGACAAAATCTCCGGGCGAAGTCCTTCAAGCAAACCTCCAAATCACCCACTGCCTTGTGGGTCAGGCTATTGAGAAAAAGGCTTCGATTGGAGTCCCTCAAGCAAACCTCCGAAGCACAACCGCTACTTCGTGTGAAATTGCCCACCAATGCAATCGTATGCCTGCGCGCAAAGGACTCAGCATCGGGTGCTGGAACGTGCGCACACTACTGGACCGGAACTCGAGTGAGCGCTCTGAGCGACGCACTGCACTGGTCGCGATGGAGTTGGCGCGCTACCACATCGATATTGCGGCGCTCAGTGAAACCCGGCTCGCTATGCAAGGTAACTTGCATGAAGCAGGTGCTGGCTACACATTGCATTGGGTGCGCAACGCCGTCTCAGCACCACGTGATCATGGGGTCGGATTTGCAATATCCGATCGCCTCCATGGCCAGCTCGTGGGTGAACGAAAAGGCATCAGAGTGCGGCTGATGACTGTTCACCTACGACTCGAAAGAGTTAACTTTGCCACCTTTATAAGCACGTACGGTCCAACCATGTGTTCTGCTGATGACATGCGTGCTCAATTTTACACAGCTATCCTCCGAGCAGCGACCGACTACTTCTGCTGGGTGCTTTCAACGCGCGCGTTGGGCGTGATGCATCGGTGTGAACAAATGTCATCGGTCCGCATGGCATTAGTTCAGCAATTGCGAACGGTGACAGGCTGCTCTCACTGTGTGCCACTCACGGTCTGACGACCACGAACACTCGGTTTGCACTGAGTGCGAGTGATATAGCAACTTGGACGCACCCACGGAGTGGTCACGCTCACCTGCTCGACTATGTCATCGTATGTCAGCGTGATATGCGTAAAGTGCGCATGACACGTGTACTGCGTAGAGCTGAGTGTGGTTCGGGGTCAACCCGATCCAGCAAATGGTTCGGCGGCAGTGTTCTAGGATGTGGTGAGTTTTCGCCTGGCAAGCGTTCTCTCCATAAAATGTCACAAACGTCTGTTTATCAACACTACGACGTGGCGGATACGACTCGCCACAACCTAAAGTCACTGCCCCGTGGCTATCCTGAAACGCTATTCAGCCCACGGACATCAAGCGCTTATTCTCATATTCCTGACGATTACAAACAATCAAAAATGCTGTGGCACATTCACCAACACAATCTACACAGCTACATTCACACACAATTGATTTAGCGGCGTCCGTATCCGGATTTGCCTGTCACTGTGACCTCCATGGAGACAGCCAAACGACGCCTGCGCCTACAGAAGGCCCATGGGTGGATTGCGCTGTACCACGTACAGTTCCAACCACACACCCTGTATCCTGTGTAAACCCGGAGGAATAAGACCGGGAGGCATGTGGATGGGAGCCAGGTTTCATCAACGGAGTCGGCCCACACTCCTTCAACAAGCAGAATAGAAGCATTCCGGTCTAATCGGGAAATCATACACACCATCAGGAGGACGTTACACTCCGTTCCCTCCAGCAACGACCAACTGTCTCCTAGAGCCAGTATGGACGAGGTAGTGGGTAATAGACAGGTAGACACCTTGTCAACATGCACATCAAGCGCAGCCACACCGGGGAGCTCAAACAACATCTACTTCTGAAATGCAAATTACTCGGTAGGCAGGCAAACGTACCACATCCGCCGCCTTATTGGCCTGGATTAGTAAATCGTATGGGAGCGTACGCATCGTGCTCCTATTCTACTTGCAATAGTGCATTCTCTTGCACCTGAGCAATCGCCCTTTTGTACAGTCCAAGGGGATTCGCATCGATCTAATTTGCCTTGGATTCGCAACACCTGAAATCAACATGAGTTTGTCACAAACTTACTTTCTTCATATTCTGGTTATGTTAGTTTCGGTTTGCCCGAGTGCCGCTTCCATGCACTAAGTTGGCCGTACGAAAGCGTATGAGTATCCTCGTCGAATTCATTCGGTATACATGTATACATGGATTGGTGTCATCCGTGTCCAATGGCAGTTCGAATACAACAAATACACATGCGTTTGTCCAAACTGAAGTGTGATCTGTCAAAAACTCGATAGAGACATATTAGACCTCGTGAGCGATGGTACTACAAACGTATATGGGTTTCGTTTGGAGGTCAGGCTAACAGCCACTTTCGCAGGCATGCGAATAAGTACCCAATACGAACTGTTGATCTTTTCTTCAACATTTAGGCGTGACAGTCTTAAATCTTGGGCATCGATATTTGAACAAACACGATATATTAGTAGTGAAGCAACTGCCATCAGTATGGTTATGAGGTAGAATGATTAATAAAAAGTAGTACAGTAAAATTGTGTGCACTTAAGTGTTTCCGTCTATATGTACAGTCTGATTTGCGTAGCTGATGGGGAAGATCGCACAGCATGCGAATGCCATGGAGTGTCCACTTCTGGCTCTCTGTATCGCCGACCAGTTCGGTCATCTGCTGCCCGAGGTATGTGCTGATGCTCAAAGAACGATTGATGCGCAACCTTTGATATTGACAGGTGACATCAACAGAATCCCGCTGCCCACTGTCGAACACGCGACTTTCCTTACAGTGTTCGTATTCTTTTACAAACGTCCAAGTACTCAACCGTTTGTACTTACCGAAGCGTACTCTGCTGTGGCCATAAGCTATTTTTTAACGATCTGCATCGTACGTCTCTGGTGCGGCTAATCGGTGCTCATAAAACCATTGTCGCTATGCGCCAATTCCTTTCCGATGTAATATACTAAGACGCTGACCTACCATTCCTGCCCAAAAGATTGGCCATGTGTATGTAACTTTTGGTAGGCGTTTTCGCGCTTCCGCCTTCCATCCGCTTAGTACGTGCGTTTTCGTAAGCCCCGGTAATTTTAGTATGGTTGGTGAACGACTGGAAATATAACTATGCTCACTCTTATCCCTAACCTGCGAAATGGAACATGAACTGGCGACGTCATGATAATTGCTAGTCGGTTAATTGTCGGGATTGTTCACTTGCCACAGAATTTCTAGGAGAATTTCTCTTCGAATGCATGGTCCAACGTGGTCACACGATGGACAATCGTTGAGCATTGTGTTCCAAATGTCAAACTTTACACTTCATGCGTACTGTAAGCTGCCAAGCGTTGGTAAGCTTTTGATTCAAGCGTATCCATCAAACTGGAAACATACTCAATAATTTGCCACCCTAGCATTGATCCGTATCAAGCACACAATTCCCCCGGGAACACCGTGCACACGTCAAATACGAATGAGCTCATGGATGGACTGAACTATTATTCTGCGATGCACCGGCTCTCTAAGCGTCGTGCTAGTTATAGCATTGGGCAGCTGGTCAAGCTACAGTTATGTAATCTACAAATCGATTTCAAGGAGCAGAATGTACATAGCTTAGTCTGGCGAGTAACACCATGGAGCTTACATGGTGATGTTAATCGCGGCCGAATAATAATACGAAGAGGAAGATGCCGTAGCTCACCGTCTCGGGATGTCGCCATACTAGACTCCACTTGAGACGGTAGCAAGAATGGCATACGTCATGATGAGTACAACCTTGTAATGGGCAACACGTGAAGTCATCGCTAGATACAACCGAGTTAAGTAAGCCCAGAAAAGGTAGGTTAAATGTGGCTCATCCGTTCTAGGCAGGTGCAATAACGATAATACATTGCACCAAGTCCCAAGTCAGTAGTTAAACATTCTAGAATGAAACTGTACCCAAGCGCGACTTACATGCGGGATATGGAATAAGGATGACATCCAAAAAAATAACGGAGATGGCGTAAGCAATTTTCCAAGTTAGCAGGGAAATGGTGCGGTTATGTCCACTGCAGGCTATCCGTGTCGGAAGGTAAAACCAGAGCCGGTCCGGTCTTCTCTTGTCCGAGGTGAGCGCGAATCAACAGGGATGTAGAACCACCATGCAGTCCGTTATGTGTTACTATTTATTTCCCCCTGGTCATTCGTTCTGACCGCTACCATATCTGGACCAATTCATCAGTGCTTAGAATTCTACCTTTCCCCAAGCGTTTTGATTTGAATGTCACATCGTGTTGCCGCTGTTCCGGAATCAAACTTGATGACTTGTCTGGATCTCAGTGCGTTTATCTGAAGGCGGCAGCAGTACAAGGGGGCGTAGAGAGACACTTGAGATGGGATACATTGACCTCATATTGCAACCAGCAATAAGTCACGGTGTCACACGAGAAGAAAAGTGAGAACGTAGCGAGACACGAACAGATGTTAGCGGGACTTGTTAGACGCGTCCCATTTAGATATTGAGCCAGCAGATAATGGTGTCACGCGAGTAAAAATGCCATCAGTCTGTCAAGCTGAAGTGTGGTGCTTACAAGTGTTTCTAACTGGCTTCCACTTAGTCATTCAAGATGAGATATCAGTTGACATACCAAAGATCCCTGGTTCGAGTTGCAGTACTGCAGTGTTGCGAACAGGCATTTGTTCACACTTGTGTGTGGACTACCACAAGCTGGATGGAGAAACAATAACCCTCATGAGCAATAACACTACGAACGTGCGCGAGTATGGATTGAAGGTAAGAATAACAGCCATATTCCACTAGTGTTGGAAGATCTCAAGTACAATTATAAGCAACCAATACGGCTGTCTTTGGTTAGTGAACATTTAAACGTCAACCTAAATAGCAGCCATAACTTTAGTCATTAACAATTATACACCCACTGTCATACCAAACATGTATTTTTGCACATTTGTGATCATACTATCTTAGCTTAACATGATCATGCCCTTAAATTTGTGCCACGCATTGTCGACAATAATAGTTTATTTATTTATAGCAACGAGACAACTGGGTGTGGTCACATGCAGACTACATGCAAGCAGGTGAAAGGGGTCAAGCGACGTGCCAAACGCTACGAAGCTCTCCGTGCGGTATAGCGGTGTGAACGGTTCAGAGTATCGCTCAAACTGTCAAAACTGATACGCGACATGAAGGAGCTAAATATGGCTGGGGTGCGGCGGTGATATTGTGTAAACGTGTTCAGAATGCGATCATGCAAATAAATGATCGAGAATGCATTAGTTCGAAAGCCATAAGCATAGGGAGTGTGGATACGTTTGGTGCTCAAATGCGGGCACTGTTGGCGAGCCGGATGAACTAAGGCCGCGGGTCGTAGATTGATTACCCCTAGTCTAGGCGATCAAAAGCTTGTGAGTAGTCTAGATAGGTGACATCGACATCTGCTCCACCATCAACGGTTTCAGTCCAACTATTACATGCAATTAATAACTTGATAGTACAAGAATGCTATTGATGGAAGCCATGTTGCTCTTAGGCTATTAGGTTGTGGCTTTCCAGATACCGCATCAACACATCTGCGATGATTGATTCCATTAGTTTGGACAGCACAGGAAGCAGCCTTATTGGACGGTGATTTGTAGGGTCAGTGAGACTACCTTCTTTATGGGTGGGAGTGATGACCCCTCGCTTTCAGAAGTGTTCGTTTCTTGCCTGAATGGACGCTTGATTCCCAATCAAACCCGAAGTCGTTGGCCCCCCGCAGGACAAAGAGAAGACCGGATCGGACGAGCAGAGCAACAGGGATCTATTAGCAAATCACACCGTTCAATATAAAGGTAAAATGGAAAGTTCGTGAATAGTATATAAAGCGACCGTGGAAAGCTCTGGTAAGGTTAACTTACAGCCAATAAAGGAACTTCGCCCTGGCGTTAATTGGCCGCTTCTCCTGGTTGGCTTTCTGTTCGCCCCAATCAGGGCGGATGAGTTTGGATCGCCGGCCGCGGCGATGGGGTTCTGCCTTGTTCGACTCGCGTATTCCTTCCTTTCACTTCCCCTTTGAGTTGTGTTGTACGATTTCAGCTTGGCGTTGACTTGCATGGGTGACACGGATTTGCGTCGCCGCTTCGGCCGCTGTACTGCTAGGTTTCGGGGTGCATTTTGCGCTTGCAGTGTTGAGGCATGTTGGGGAATCTTCGCTTCACCGGCGTCGGCCAGTATGTCCAGAGGTAACTGCGCTGCTGGTACTTGTTGTTGCACTCGTTCCCCAGTCCGCGCTTCTAGCAGCTGATTGGAATTTCTTACCCAAACTGCCATCCCAACCTGGATACCGTAGATCACGTTACCACGTTTGTATAGCACATGGCCCGTAGCCCATTTAGGATAGTGGATGCGATAATCTCTCGCCAGAACTTGTTGACCAACATTAAAGGTTCGCTTCCGAGCACCGTGTCGGATGTTGAATTGACGCTCTATCTGATAGTTGCGGGATAGCAACTGATCCTTCCTGGGTCTGAGGGCATCATGCGACACACGGATTTTCCTTTGAAACAGTTTCAGCAGGTGATAGGGCATTCGGTGTCTGCGGATTCGGAGTTGTGCGATACGTCAGAAGAAATGTATCAAGAGTCTCCTCCAAGGTACCTTCCCCTTTCATTTTTAGCAAAGCTCTTTTGAGTGTATCCACAAAGCGTTCCGGTTGCCCGTTCGATTGTGGGTGGAAAGGTGGAGACCTTACGTGGACGATCGCGTTTCTGCGACAGAAGACGACAAATTCAGATGAGGTAAATTGTGAACCATTGTCCGAAAGTAACGTGTGGGGAACACCGAAACGAGAAAATATCTGTCGGCGAGCGGAGACAGTGGCTGCTGCGGTGATTCTCACCATTGGAATCACCTCCGGCCATTTACTGTGGGCATCGACAACGATGAGAAATTGATGACCGTCAATTGGACCTGCAAAGTCGACGTGTACCCCTGACCATGTTTCCGTTGGTATTGGCCAGGATTGCAATTCCGTCTTCATTGGTTGTTTAGATACACTAGCACATCGGGGACAATTCTTGGTTAAATTCTCGACCTGGTAATCTTTATAGGGCCAATACACATAGCATCGTACCAGCGATTTCATGCGATTCATTCCTGGGTGGCCAGTATGAAATTGTCGGAGGACTCTCTCTTGATGTGAGGAATGACGACGCGATCTGAGAATAGCAGGCAATTTCTGACGACTGATAGTACTTCCTTTCGTTGATGGAATTGTTGAAGCTCCGGTGTTTTAACTCTCTTAGGCCAGCCATTGAGGTGGAAATCGATCACTTGTTGTAGGGTAGAATCATGATGGGTCGCTTCCTGCACCATTTCGAACGTTATTGGTAAGACACCGAAAATGTCAGACACAACTTGATGTACTTGGGGTTCTACGGAGATTTGGGCAACTACCAAATCCTCTGGTTCTTGATGCTGTGTACCAAGTAAACGAGATAAAGCATCCGCTTGACCAATATTGTGTGTCGATTGATATTTGACGACAAAATAGTATCCGAGTAGAACCGTTGCCGAGCGTTGAAGACGACTGGCCGTGCAGACTGGAATGCCTTTCTTTGATCCAAAGATTGCGACCAAGGGTTTGTGGTCAGTGAACAGCGTGAATTTTCGTCCATATAGAATTTGTGAAATTGCTTGACTGCAAACACTATAGCCAAAGCTTCTTTCTCGATCTGCCCATAGTTGCGTTCCGCTGAGGTGAGTGATCTGGCTGCATGTGCCACAGCTTTCTCCGAAGCATTGGGGAAAATGTGGGATATGACTGCTCCAATTCCGTAGTCTGACGCGTCAGCAGCAACTATGATCTCCAGCTCCGGATTGAAATGCGTTAGCAATAGGTCAGAACACAACATAGACTTGACATTATCAAATGCGGCTTGACATTCAGGCGACCACACAAATTTGCGATCCTTTACCAGAAGTTCATTGAGCGGTCCTCGTAGCCGATGGATTTCTGGCACAAAAGAGTTGTAATGACTGATCAACCCCAAGAATGATCTGAGCTTCGCGACATTGTCAGCGGGAGGCATCTGTTTTATGACACTTACGTTGGAAGGATCCGGACGACGGCCATCCTTGTCGATGATGAAGCCAAGATACTTTACACACTTCATGCCGGTATTTCATTTTTCTGCTTTCAAGTGAAAATCGTAGTCGTTAACGCGGTGGAGAACTGCTTCCAGTCTTTCCGTCAGCTCTCGAAAGGTAGCCCCTTTGATTATGATGCCGTCCAGAAAGGAATACGCGAGTCGAACAAGGCAGGACCCCATCGCCGCGGCCGGCGATCCAAACTCATCCGCCCTGATTGGGGCGAACAGAAAGCCAACCAGGAGAAGCGGCCAATTAACGCCAGGACGAAGTTCCTTTATTGGCTGTAAGTTAACCTTACCAGAGCTTTCCACGGTCGCTTAATATACCTTTATGTTGAACGGTGTGATTTGCTAATAGATCCCTGTTGCTCTGCTCGTCCGATCCGGTCTTCTCTTTGCCCTGCGGGGGGCCAACGACTTCGGGTTTGATTGGGAATCAAGCGTCCATTCAGGCTAGGGACGAACACCTTAGCTGGCGACGGGTTGAACCCTAATCAAGATGTCCATATCGGCTGACGTGCTCAAAGCCATTCTGCTGCAGCAACAAGCGCAATTTAAAACATCCCAAATCAGGTTGATCGGTACTCTTACGCGCCAACTCTCAATCCAGCCCGGTCACTGTCTACAACCGCCAAGCCGTCCGTATCGGTAGACGCCATCACTAACCGCATTACCGAATATTCCTACGACCCTGATGCTGGCCTCACTTTTGAATCTTGGTTAAGCGCTATGAAGATGTGTTCCGCGTCGAACTTGGAGACCATGATGACGATTGGAAAGTCCGACTGCTGTTAAGGAAACTTGGAACAGCAGAGCACTTCAGGTATGTCAACTTTATTTTGCCTAAGTACTCTCGAGACTGCACTTTTGAGGAGACTGTCAAATACTTGGACCAAATATTTGGAGAGCAGTCATCTATCTTCAACACGCGACATCAATGCCTGAAGATCACCAAGGTGAACGCTGATGACTACGTCACTTACACTGGCTTCGTCAATCGCGAGTGCGAAAAATTCGACATCAAATCCATTACGGCAGATCAGTTCAAATGCCTGATTTTTATCTGTGGCCTACATTCCCCACGGGATGCAGAGATTCGCACCAGGCTGCTGAGTAAACTTGAACAAGACCAGCACATGACTCTACAGACCATAACTACTGAATACCAACGATTGCTGAACCTCAAGCATGACACCCTTATGCTGGAGAAGCAACAAGCAACTCCAAGTCTTAATGTATTAAAAACAACCTCAAAGAAACCATTTCAAAGTGAAACAGGCCATGAAAAGTTCAGAGAGAATACCAAACTCCCGACTGCCTTTTGGAGATGTGGTGAGTGGCATTTTGTTCGTGTGTCCATTCCTGAAACACGTTTGCCACAAGTGTCATAAACCGGGCCATAAAGAGACGCACTGCCTATCCAGACTGCAGTTCAAGCGTGCTAGACATACGCGACCGAATTCAAATGTTCCCAGAAGATTCCGCAGCTATAGTACGGTTCAAGCGGCCCATTCTGGTGAACATGTGGCTCGCAGAAAGTACATCAGAATTCACCTGAACGGGCAATAATTACGTCTTCAGCTAGATACATCCTCAGACATCACAAGTATCTCCAGCAAGACTTGGAAGTATATTGGTGCTCCGTCAATCAGCCGATCGACACATGTTGCACTTAACGCTTCAGGAGGTAAAGTTAATCTCATTGGAGAGCTGCAGTGTAAAATGGTTTTTGGCGCTGCTCGGGCAAGCAGTGTCATGTACATTGCGGGCCTGTCACATTTGAATCTCCTTGGACTCGACTGGATCCAGAAGCTCCACCTATTCGACATTCCCCTGAGTCAAGTCTGCAATACCCTCCGGCTCGAATATACGACGCCCTGTTCGGAAGGTGATAAACCCAACGACAACCTGATCGAGCAGCTACGAAGGAAATTCCCATCTGTTTTTCGCAACGATTTGGGAAGATGCACAAAGACCAAAGCAAGCCTTACTCTCAAAGACAGTGCCAAACCCGTATTTCGACCCAAAAGACTGGTACCGTAAGCTGCGCTTCAGATTGTTGATGCGGAACTTGATCGCTTGGAGCGGGCTGGGGTCATCCAACCTATGAACTATTCAGCGTGGGCAGCACCTATTGTTGTCGTCAAGAAGACCCATGGAAACGTCCGTATAGGTGCTGACTATCCTATGGGATTGAATGCTTCTTTGAAAATGCACCAGTTTCCTTTGCCAGTCCCAGAAGATTTATTTGCTTAGCTCAGTGGTGGCGCTTACTTTGCAAAGCTAGGTTTGTCAGATGCTTATCTTCAAATTGAAGTCGACGATGCTTCGAAGGAATTGCTGGCAATCAATACGCACCGAGGTTTTAACAAGTTCAACCGTTTGCCGTCTGGTGTCAAATCAGCTCCCGCGATTTTTCAACAAATTATGCATACGATGTTAGCTGGGTTACCAGGAGTCGCAGCTTACTTGGACGAACACTGCACTTTCATGCTGCCAGAACATGGTTATCCTCCAGCGATCGTCGACAGAAAACGGCCAGTGATTCTGCTGGATCACTAGCTACTGGTTGCAGAGATTTTGATCGGATATTTGCGACTCCAAGAGAACTATGAATACGCAAGGATAACAAGTTCTTAAACATAGCTTCTGCAGTGAAGGTGATGTTATCTAAGCCAGATGGTGGAGTATTAGAAATGAGGCGAATGTTTGGGCTCGTTGCCTGCTGGAAAGTTTAGGAGAAATGAAACCGTAGGCTATCGGCTGATTCCATTGCTGACCGCGTACGCCCATCAGCCGTAAGCAGTGTTGGAATTCCGCGCTTCACCTGACGAAGGCCATTAACGTGCCTGTATAGGAGTACACGATTCGTGCCGAAGCGTTTCATTACCTTCCACCGATGAGTAACCTTGTCCTCATGGATCAACTTCATACAGAACTTACGACGTGCCGTGTGCAGTCCAAGTGTCGGCATTCTAGCAGTACTTGTGAATTCGTCATGCCAAATCCCTTAGAGATAAACATTCACATGTTCTGCTCCTCAAAAATGACGCGTCTGATTTGACGATGGAAGGATTGCTGTTCCGATGCGCACTCTACCAAAGTGCTAAACCTATTGGTGAGCGTTTCCCAGGCAATATGTGGGGGACATTCGGTGAAGAGAGTCTAAGATGTATCTTTAACAAGCGTACTTAACACGGTGTAGTGCGTGACAGTGATACTTCCTCATTTACCTCTTCGGGATATCCCGCAAAGCATATATTGTCGAACCTTAGAGTAACATGACCACAGCGACCCAGTGGCGTGCTTGCAACTATCCCTTCGACCATGAGTTCTTCGCTAATGAGCACAAGATCAAGTATCTACGAACTGTTGGCAGTTAAAAATCCTGTGGGAAAGCTAACGTGGTTGTACAGGTTGCAAACAGGCTTTAAACTGCGCATCGTCAGTTGCTGGCGTTTCCATGTCGTGTACATTAAAGTCTCCAGCGATACGAATATGGATGTAGACTTGTTCAAAGCAACCTGAAAGACGTGGTTCCGTTTAGAGTCCATTTCAGGTGTAGTTTGGTGGGCGGTAAATTAAGGCTAGTAGACATGTGTGCTTGTTCGGCAACCATAGCCGGCACCAAACCAAATCAGGAGAGGCGGATTTTCAACTGGTTGATAGCCGCACGTCAGTTCTTTGCATTATAATAAAGAATCACACCACCGCTCCTTCCAATTCTATCGTTTCGAAGCACAGACATATCAGGTAAACTGATATCAGAATCGGTTATCTCAAGGTTTAACCAGGTCTCTGAAATCATGACGAGGTCCCGCTGTTGTGACGCATGGTGTTCTCTTACTTCAACCGACTTACTAAGAAGGCCTTGGGCGTTTTTGTACAAACAGGATAGTGCTTTTGTTGTTAGGAGTGCGTTGATGGATGTCAAATTCTGTTTGTTTTTAAGCCGACCGCGAGATGGCCGACCTTTATTCATTTTTTACTTGGCTGTCGGTTTCGGAATTGCAATCAAGCTGCATGGCATCGTAGAGTGTTCCTGATCAAAAGTATTACACGTACTTCGCTCTATCCTGTTGTGCGCCATGGGTGCTATTGTTCAATAGTTCAATAGTGTATGATGGGATAAAAAGCATTGGCTTTACAAGACCCATAGGATGGTAAATGCAAAATAAATAAAAATCATTAGATTCCGACATGGAACTGAAATGCCAGTAGTCTAAACTTAGTACATCACACCACAATGTGTTGTTTGTCACTCAGATGAATGTCTAACAATTGTTTGAAGGCTGTAATGTTCGGAGCGTTTACCACATGCGTTGGCAAGTCATTCCATTGTGAACAGATTCTAAGAGAGTAAAAATATTTTCTACAGTCTAATCGGGAGTGTTGGATTATCAGCTTGAGGTTATGACCTCTCAATCGAACTGTGCAGACAAAGTACTTATGGCGGTTAGAAGTTCTATCGAATTAATGACCACTAGGGGCAGTGGGTGTTCTGCATTTACTGGATCTCGGTTGGCAACCTGGCTCGAAAATTTGACCAGCTATCCAATAGAGCTTGCGTCATACACTCGGAGTGTATTACTACTTCCAATATTCTTGGACCACAGCCCTTGTAGTCAGGTGATGAGGGAGCGCTTACCAACACTTTGACAATAAGGTTGTCCAGAGAGAGTACTACGTGAATGGAGCACCACTGCTCTCGGTCATGTGTTTGCGCTTCGAGATCAGGCGAATCTGGAAGTTTGGCAACATCGTGAACAAGCATGGATTTTGTGCTATCGCTATTAGGAATGCCGCACTGGTTAGCCGCTTCTTTTGTGCGATCTTTTCAAGGAAGATTGGAGAAGATATCTTAACCCTGAACTGTTTTCTGGTCTTGATTCATTTGATTACAATGGGAATATTTGCTGTGTTGAAAATCAGCATTGCCCGTGATTCGTTGAAGATTTTGTATGAGTATCTGAGGTTCAGTACTCGGTTGGAGGAATCCAGGGTTGAATTGGAATTTCTTAATGAATGCGTACAGATTGGAGAATATGCCCACTCCGGTCGGTGAGTTGTGATGACGAACCGCTGAGAAAAGGACAGTCTATATCTCATCTGGTGCATTCAGAAATTACCAATGCCAAAGTTGCGATAAATATATGTCCGTTCTCCGAAATAATCGACCTAGCAAAGGCAGGGGATAATGTTATACTTCCACAACGACCTGCAGTGCGTACCGGGGGCCGATCCGAAAAGGCTGATCATAGACTCGCTCTGATGTAGTCTGCGACTGAGACGCAACGACACTTTCCTTATGGCCTTTGTTTATCGTCCTCCAATATCCACCACATTGATGGACTGAAGCCTGGCATTAACCTTGGGAAGAGCCCTAGAAGGACGATAAAGTCGTGTTCTCATCTCAGGCGACTACACTAATCATGATTTGGCAGTTCCGACATCCCCCAACGAGCAGTTTAAGGTCGACCTGTAAGAGTATGTTGTAAGCATTCCGCTCTTCAGCCATGTCAGTTCACCTACCCGGGTCAGAGCCGGAAATAAACCATCTGTGCTTGATTTAATGCTCACGAACGAAGAGCTCATGGTTGAGAAAACAAGATGGGAGAGCCCCCAGTGTCAGAGCAACCACGTACCCGTAACCTACGGTATCGTGTGTTATGCGGAATATCCACAAGAACATATCAACTTTTTTCGAACAATCACCCATTACGACATATTGGCTTAACTTGTGGGAGATGCTAGCTGGGAGTTTCCGAACGACTGTTCCAATGACCGCGCTTTGTTGGATTTTACTGGCTAGTTCAGTGGTCCGATTAAATCTGCATCGGTCAACAAGCCCTTTCCTTCTGCTAGGGCAAAATCATTCCTTCGGAACAGAACCGGAAAACACATGACTGTAAGAGACGCCGCGTGGCATGCGTATGGAACGAACTCTAGCCCTGACAACTGGAGTAACTATGTTGTGCATCGTAATCCCAGTGTCACACTTGTGCGCGAGGACAAATTAGTACACCAGCAGTCTATCAGAAACCTTTCTTGTGGATGAAAAGCTTCTGTACAGACATGTGAACAGCCTCCGGTGGGTAAAACATGGTGTTCTCCACTTATATTAGCGGAAGGATGTGCTCAAACTGCCGAGGATGCAGCCAACATTCTCAGGCTACAATATGTCCCAATTTTCCCACGTACTACCAGCATTTGTGACCTACCTATCCATTTATCCCAGCTGCCAGTAAGTACACGCGTCACGTTTAGTTCAGTGACCATTTTGAGAAACCTGCTCTCGGTGCTCACCCATAGTTGCCCCGGAGTTGGCAACATTCCCCTGAAAGCGCTGCAGGTGGCAGCTAGGAGGATAGCTGAACCATTAACGAGGTTTCTCCAAAGATGCCTGGACGAACATTAGGTCCCTGGCATGTGGAAGCAAGGCATCATTACCCCGCTTTTCAAAAGCAGTAGCAGTTCAGGGCCAGTCAACTATTGCCCAGTGATTCACCTCCCGGTGCTCTCAAAGTTGATGGAATCGATCATGGCTGAGGCTCTAATGGGCTACTTCGAATGATCTAACGTCATAGCACCTGAGCAACACGGATTCCGTTAGCATCGGTCATGTACTACCAACTTACTGCTTGACTGTGGCAGTTGGACTGAAATAGCCGGCAGTGGGGCCAGCATTGATGTCATCAACTTAGACTTTTCCAAAGCATTCGACCGCATAGATCACCACATCCTTCTCCAAAAGCCGCAAGCATACAGAGTTGGAAAAGTTGTCCTTGGATGGATCGAAAACTTCCTCGTTCAGCGGCACCTTCAGGTTTGAGTTCGAGGTTCATTTTCTGATCCAATTGATGTGGACTTCGGTGTTCCACAAGGGTCGGTGTTGTGGCCACGGTTATTCTTGTTCTGCATTAACGACCTTGCGAGTGTCATCAAGTCAAATTTCCTGCTTTTGCTGATGACATCAAAATGTGGCGGGCAGTTGACTGTCAGAAAGACCAGGATATATTGCAACGGGAGTTAAGTTGCACTATTGAATGAACAAAGATAAGCTGCCTCCGTTTAACATAGACAAGTGCAGGACCGTGCATGTCCGCCACAAGTCCACGTATGCATATAAGCGTGGAGATGATATGCTGAATACCGCCTCACAAGGGCGAGACCTTGGGGTAGTGATCCAAGACAACCTCGGCTGTTCGGCGCCGTCCTTGAAGGCGCCCGAAACCGGGAACCAACATACATGTCTTCTACAGAAGGCCTTCGGTAGGATCGAGCTCTCCACCTTCCCCAAAATGCTCAATGCGTACGTGAGACCCCATGTAAAATACGCGATTGAGGCCAGGTAACCCTGGTTAAATTGCGACCTGGTTGCAGTGGAGACCGTACAGCGACGGACAATGAAAATGTTAAGTGGTTGTCTCATCTGCAATGCCACATGCGACTGAATGCTCTGGAAGTGTACAGCGGAAGACATTGCCGTCTATGGGTGACCTCATGCTGGCGTTCCAGATTTTGTAAAACCCCGGTCACGCTTACAGCCACTTCCTGAAGCTTAGGCGCAACACAGAATTGAGGAGTCATAAACTGAAACTGGCCACCCAATACAGCCGGCTTTAATGCCGTCGGCATTATCTTTCTTTTCGAGTTTGTCATCCGTGGTACGCTCTTATGACTTTTGTCTTTCCGCGCCCACGCAACCCATTGAAAAAAGACGATGATTTACACCATTTACATTACCTGATCTGGTTGCTATTCATTGAGTGAAGACTTCACACAGACTAAGATTGTGCTCACCAACCCCACGAAATTGGTTAGACGAATAGACCTATATGTTAACGTGGATAATATGGTGAGTTCACAGATGCGTTTTTATCTTTCGTGTAACTTCGTTGAACTAAACAACCGCACAGGACTTTTCAAGCCTTGGCATTTTTAGCCGTCTTATACCGTTGTTCCATTGTTCCATCTCCTGAGTTCAGTTAATCGTGGAATTCATGCTTCACTTTAGTGCACTACGGTCGGGTGACGCAATTACGCGACTCAGCATAGTGGCCTCAGCTCCCATGTTAATACCAACGTAGGTGGAGCTCCACTGGTTGCGATCCTCGAGCAATTTGCATTGTGTATTGCAAGGTTTTGACACGGGAACGTTAATGCACACGAGAGTTAACGACACGTGCTTTGTTTTACGATGGCCGTTTGTAGAACGGTTACTGGTAAATTGGGCTGTTCGGAATGCGCCACGGGAGTTGACGGTAAAATCTGTGTCGCCCCATATGTGCTCGGAGTGATGCGATTGTGCAAGCAGAAGTATGATACGATTTACATGGGGAAGCAAACGGCTAGCGTTCCGCTAGCGAACAGGGCAGTTGATTGGACAGCTACGCAGCTTTCTTCTACGCACTGATTGGGTCCCAGAAGCGAGTTTGGCTAACTGCTTTAACGGTAGAAGCCTACCAATGCAGTTGCGTCGTTAGTTATGGAAGCGACTTTGTTATTTATTTTGAGGTTCATACAGGTTTATCATGCTATCATTTTGCTGAGCTCGCTTTGCCTGAAGGACCGAGTTCTGCGACACTCGGTAGAGAATATAGACCTATTTGTGTCACTCCCAGTGTGTTTATCAAGATGGCCGTTGCGTACATTAGCCTCTTGTATTGTGCACCTTATAGCCTTCGGCTCTGAGCTGGCAGTGTTGTGGCTGTATCTCTAGCTGAGGCGTCCATGGATATGATAATGGCAGTCACATTGAATGCGACTTGCTCGATTAAGTGGTTAGAATGTCGCAGCGTAATTGGCGCAGCTAATACATGGTGGTTTGCAAGACGGACTTTACTCCTTGTCCTGAGGATGGGGCTCATTGTTGCTTGCTGGAGCGAAGAGTCGCTTTCCTTCGATTCCAGTGGCGACACAGTGGGACGCGCCGCCTGTTCACTTGTTTCGCTTAATTTTTGGCATTTTTATAAGCACAACTATACAGTGGACAATTGGAATAGCTTCACATACATGGCAAAACCAAAGCGTATCGGTCACCTTTTTGAGCATCTTTAGTATTACATGACTTGCGCCACCACACTTAGTGTGGAGTGCGAAACCGCAGTTTGAGCAGATCAGACTTGACCTGATATATCGGATGCATTTCGGTTCCCCATATTTGCTGCTAAGTTGGGCCATTTTTCACTAGCAGGCTGCATACGAACGCCGTCAGTTAAGTAAGTGACGGGGCTGTACCCGCTTGATTACTCTTCTTTTAGCGTAAACACTACCAGTCACGTCCGTGTGTTGCGATGTAGGTCACCTGGTGTCGGTGGAGTGATGTCTCTAGGCTTTCGCAATCGTATCGGTAGACTGTAGTTGTCAGCGTTACAAGCCACGATGTTGTGATTAACGGGAATACGTGGCTTGGTTTATTGACACAAAGCTCCTAAAAATCTTGCATTCAACGGAACCGGAACAGAAAATTCTTATCTAATCTAGAGTTATGTGAATAATCTGTCCAGGATACCTTTGAATCCACTTCATCTTGAGGTATTATTCCTCGGACCAAAAGTCTGTCTTACCCGCCTAGTCAGTGAACAAGTTGTTATGGGGACCAAACGTTCCCATAATGATCACAACTCGATTCAGGCAAGTGCACATGCACTCGATTCACTTAAGTGCACATGTGTTCAATCAGCATTCTAACTCGTGAGAATTCACATGTCGATTAGCCTTTGTACCTCAGAAAGCATTTATGTTTCCAGCCAAACCCCACAGTCATGAGACATTTGAACTTTTTTAACTAAACATTCATTTTTCCGGTCCAGTCTCTGCATTAACCAACATTTACGATTCGACATGATGCGAATTCAGTTGCTTATGTGTTGCTCCCAGGGCCTACTTACGCAAACCATTTTATGTGACAACTCACAGATGTTACATTCGAGGTATAAAAGAAAGGTTGGAGTGCGCTGTAATCGTCTTGAGCCTGGCCAGTAGAAGTGCCAACGCGAAGGGCCTGTCTTGGTCTCTCGGGTTGGTTAGTTTCGTGAGCAATTGCATTCGGTCTAGGAGCCCACGCAATTCGCGTGTAGAAATCGTGTTGAGGCTAAGTCCACGAGTCGTAGGACTTCGAATTTTGTCGGTTACCGTGCCCTGCGTTCAATAGCACCGAGACACATTCGTTCATTGGTTCGTTCGACTAGCAGAGTTGATACCAGATTGTCGGAGCGTGGCGTAACCAAGAGGATTACATAACACCAGTCCATATAGATACGGTTTTAAAATTTTATGCATCAGTTAGCTGAATTAACACCTACTTCTCCTCTGGCCAGAGACACTTTCAAAACCACTTTATTGCACTTCTGTCAACTGGATCTACGCTGCGAGAAGAGATCATCAAATACTCTATCTAAGGAGCATCGAGAAGCAACCAAAGTATTGAGGTCAAATCCCGATCTTATTTTTTCTAAACCTGGTATGGGATCGGTGTAGGCGGAACAATTACCACGAAAACCTCAGCCTGTATATCAGGATTATGGTCAGATAACCACCCCATCTGCGCCTTCTGCCGTGATCCCGGATAACGCATTGCATACCCCATGCGAGTAACTATGCAAATCACCATGTTTTCTTTAGAACTCCCACCATGGTATAGAGACTTGTTCCCTCGGATTAACTTATCTGACATTTGCTGCTACGGGCTATTGTGCGAATCTTTGGTTTCCCAACAATGTCTACGTGGTTTCTTTCCAATCCCGCTGCAAATTACGATCGCACCCCTACTGTGAAGTCTGACCAGGTGTTCCATCACTCGGCATGGATTTGCTCTCATCTCATGCACGTTGTGACGATTGTGCGCCCCCCCCCCCCCCGTGCTACTAACCCCAAGGGCACCAAGCCCTGAATACTGAATACTGTATTATAGAGCAACTAGAAATGAATTCTGTGCAACTCTTTCGAAATATGATGAAAAACGTTATAAAAGTTGTCAACCGTGAATATCGTTGTCGTTCTAATGTAACATTTAAAATATCTGACTTACGATACTTCAGGATTCACAAACGTGATATGTCATTGTAAGTGTGCAGTCGTTCTCTGAATCGAATAGTGGCAAAATACAAATCTAACAACGTTTTGAACTGTTGCACAAATGTTGCCCCAATCACATGTTCAGGTAAACTTTTCCAAATGTTTACCACTCTCCGTTCGAAGCACAGTGGGTGGGGAACACATTTCACATCCGGCACGACAAGTTGGTATCTGTGTTCGCGTGTGCTGCATGGCCCTCGTAAGTGCAGCATTGGCCTTAGCATTGAGAAGTCACCGAGATGTAGAATACGGTAGGCAATAATGAGGTCGACTCGCACCCGACGGTAGGACAAGGTGTAGTCTTAGTTACTCGCACCGGTCTTCATGAACTAGAACGAGTCACCTTGACGCTACAAGAGAATGGGTATCCAGCGCGATTTATAACTCGGCACGCGAAAGTACGATCCGGAGATAAACCACCAGCCGATGTCCCAAAGAAAAAAGTATTCATTACACTGCCCTTCAAAGGAGATCAAGTTGACCGAAGATAAAGGCATCGCCTCCGTCAATCGGTTAAGAAGTGTTACCATGCGGCTGAGCTAGTGGTATTGCATCAAGTCAGAAGGCTGCTCTGTACATCCAATCTGGACAGACCAGACTCTCAAGTTACCGCCTCTTGCATTTACCTCTTTAATTGTACTTGCGGTAGCAAGTACGTAGGCCGAACTGAGAGAAGGCTGTCAGCGAGGATTGCAGAGCATGTTCCGCGAAACATGATTGCTAAGGGTCCGAAGCTACCAACTAGCTCTATTGCCCGCCACATACTAGACTGCCCTGAATGCCAGAACCCACGTGGCAATTTCAGGGTAGTTAGCAAACCGGCTAATCCCCGTTTACTACAGTTTACGGAGGCGGCAGCAATTCGGCGGCTGAAGCCAAGCTATGCAAGCAAACGGATTTCGTGACCACGCTAGCCCTACCCTGGTGAGGTTAGCGATTGCGTTTTCCTCGGAACAGGTCACGTGAGCCTAAAGACCTTCGACCGCTTTGAATTTTTGCTGTTAACATCGCACTGTTTTCCACTCATTGTATGTAAACAGCTGAGGAGAATACGCGAAATTACTGAATTCAGAAATTCTGTTATAATGTTGTTTCTTATTGCTTTATTGAAACTTCATACCCTTGTTGGTTTTTGTTCCCATATCCGTACCT